>JAPSGF010000033.1:7464226-7783075 GCA_035772895.1 Perdix hodgsoniae
ATTATTAGTATATATCTTTGTAGAAGACAGTTCTAAAAATCTTAAAAACCTTTCTTTAAAGCTCTTTTATTGTTATCATAGTTTCCCTGGGGTTTGTTGCACTGGCAAACTTATGGTCCATCCCCTAAAAATGTCACCATGATGCCTTTGGTACACATAAGAAAGATAGATATTCCTCAGTGTCGTTATAAAAACTATTTCCATGTTCCAGCATTTGGATTTATGAGGCATAGTGTATATGTATTATACATTTCTTTTAAAGTAGTAGACTTGGGAAAATAAAAAGGGCTACTATTGAGTAAAAAATATAAATAAAAGGAATTATGTTAAAGGAGGAAAAGCACCAGGGAATTTTTAAGGCTTAATTTCCACTCTTCACCACAGACTTGAGAGAGTTTACATCTAAATACTGGGAGTATTGGGGTGAAGAGGTTATTTAAATTAATTCCAAATTTCTGCTTACATTGAGCCATGTCTTAAACAGTGTCCCCTCTGAAAGCTGAGGGCATATGTGTGTGAGCAGCCACTGTGGTAGAGTTTCTGAATAAGAATATTATATATAAAAGCATGCAACTAATTTTTACTATTACTAACTTAGTTTACTACCCATTTCCCTTCAACTGGTTATTAAAAGTGTGGTTACTTGATCTTTGCTCCAGAAGCCCGTTATTGCAATTGTGCATTTGAGTCAGATTTCTAACAATTTTGGTTAGGAAACCATCATATTTATAACTGCAAGTTAAATAACTGATGAAAGAATGACTCATTCTACCCTGGCAGTCATAGCACACACCTAAGCAGTAGAAAGCCCTGGCACATTTCATTGAAGTGCCATGTAAAGCCTATCTCAGTGTAAAATGCTCCTCCATACCAGTGAAAAAACACCAATTTGAGAGAGATTTTAATGAATGATAGCAGGTGAGGAAAGACAGGATTAGAAAAAAGCATGTCTGATAGTTTGGAGGGGAATGAGACCTTAGTGTCTTCGGCAGACGGGAAAGGGCTCTCCAACTCTACTAAATAATCTTACCGATGCCAATTTTGTTCATGATATTTCACAAGAAAAAGTTCTGTGAAGAACTTATGAAACAAAACATCCATTGTTGTGTCCAAAGTTATGACCAACTGGCAATTCAAGAAATGAGAAAAATCTGATTTCTTGGTCATGACTTACTGGACAAAGCTATTCCCAGTTGTACACATAGATTTCTCCTTTATGTTTGGTTGACTTTGATTGTAGATGAAGAATATTTCATGATTGTCCATTTTTGCAAGTTCAGGTGGTCCCAGGTAAGTGACTGGGGCAATTAAACTTTACAGGTCAACCACATCTGGTACCTGTATCTGTGACTGTGTTGCTCACCAATAAATGCCCATGACCTCCTTCTGCATAGCAGAAGAGATCATCTGCACCCACTTCAAACTAACAGTGCTTCATGTGCAAAGGAGTCAGGAAGATGAAATATGGAGCTAATTCTTTTTTCCCTGCATTGTGGAACCACTATATAGAGGGTAAAATTGTCAGAGATATTAATTCTCTTAGAGAAAAATGAAATGTGATTTTTAAAAAATGTAAATTGTAACATTCTTCATCATTCTGATGGGTAAATATGGAGACAGTGAGTTATGAAGGTAGTGAGAGGATGCTTCCTAAGAAACGCATTGAAGAGCTCAGATATTCTGTATGCTAAGTAATGCAGCATTTGGTCAGGTTTGTAAAATCTGGTCAAAATCATCCCCTATTTTCCATCAGCTCCCCCTTACTGATGTCTGCAAACTCTATGTAATGACTGAGAACCATTTTTATGCAGTTACTAGCTTAAGAAAATAATCTTTTTTTTCCTATAGAATGTATATTCTAAAATTTGGCTCCTGTCTGTTCTTTCAAATTGCTTGACTTTCTATCTCTCCAGAGAAATTTGCAGCTACCATGAAATTTAATGCAACTATCATGCTAACATGTTAATATACATATATACAAGTTTGCAAAATGGCATATACTCCATCAAACTTTTTATATGACAAGTTATCACAGGGTGGGATGTAGCGAATGAGTTCTAACTGTAGTACCTGTTTGAAATATTTTGAGTGAGACTTAGCTGACATTTCCCACGATGCCTTCCATTTGATACATCTATAGAATACCAGACAGGAGAAATTTGGGGGAAATTGTTCTGAAATTAATTAAAGATGTGTGAGAGAAGTGGAAATTTCATCCAGACAGGAGTGGGAATAAAAGTTATACTCAAACTTATAATATATAAAAAAGTATTTTTAGATCACAGTCTAAACTTGCTTCAAAGTAACAGTTCAGAAAGCTCATACTGATGAAGAACAGAAATGGCAAGGATGTTTTAGAATATGCAAATATGGTGAAGGTTGCAGTTCCTACTGTGGTGCTGTCTAGTCTTACGAGCAAGATAATAATGTGCCACCATGATCCAGAGGCACTGTAGCCATCTCTTGAAAAGATGAAGGAAATCTGAAAATCAGTAGGAGATGACTGACAGACAATGTCTTTAGGCTTTTTAATGGCTATAAATTCTGTCTCTCTGTTGTTAATGAAAGTAAAAACTGACAACACCACAGAAGTGATATGGTCATACAAGCCTTTGTCAAGGGGGAAAACAACCATCATCCCAGATCTTCCCCAGATCAGCTTGTTAAATAGAAATTAATGATCTTTTCCTGTAGCTGTTCTGAATTTAGACAGGATAAAAGATGAGAAAACAATAAAAGACTTCTTCTAGGTGTGTGTGAACCTTTGCTTTGAAATTTTTAATAAATTCACACTGGATCTAACTTTAAACTCTCACCCAAACCTCCCCCAAAGGCAGTGCCCAGAGAGAGCAGGGTCTGCTTCTTGATGTTGTGGTGAGATGAAGCACCACAACCAAGGGTGTGTTGTGATACCTAACAGTTACTGACAACAAAAACTGTAAGCACTTAAAATGAGCAACATTGAGGCAGCTCAGCAAACAGCATGTAGCAGTCTCACAAAGGCAACTAATGAACTCATTCACGCCCCATTGGCCCATGTAGTGGCCAGATGTTCCCTCCTATTTGTAGTGGTGAAGAGAGTAAGTCTGCATGAGTCTGCCTTGGGAGGTAGTGGGAGAAAAGGGAATAGGACACAATCCCTACTTCCCCCAGAAGCAGGTGTGATTACAGCTTCGTAAGGCTAGATGAGGCCAAGATGTTAGTATGCTAGTAGTACTGCAAAAATTGTAGCTGTCTTTTTCTTTTGTGCTCTTTGACATGTCCTTTGAACTCATTCCAGACTAATTGCCCATTGGAACGGCCTTGGCATCTCTACTCAGGCACCAGACCTTCAGGCAAACAGCATTGCTGGACTCAGGATGCAGGGAAGAGGAAAGGAGGTAAAGGAGCTTTTGCTTCCTTGACATTCACTTTATCTCTGCTGACACTCTGGGACACAAGGATGCCTTTCTGGGGGCATGCTGGTGGACAGACCTCATGAAAAAAGACAAATGATGTCTGATTTTCTCTTTGCTTTAGTTTTCAACATCACACCCCCCAGTTTCCTAAACCTACTCAGAAGTATGTGGGAATGTATCATTTCCTTTTGCCACAGAAGGAAGTAGACATCACTAAGGTTGATGGGATATGAGCCCAGATGAACTGTACCTCGTGGTGTTACAGTTGTTGTGTGGTATTACTGCAAGGCCTCTTTCTGTTGTCCTCGAAAAGTTGCGCTGACTGGGAAAGTTTCCAGTGGGTGAAAAGAACGTAAATGTCACATCCATCTCCAGGAATGGCAAGGAGAAATTTGCAACTGCAAGCTGGTCACCCTCACCTTAGTCCATGGGAATGTCATAAAGCAAATCTTTTTGGAAGCCATTTCCAGCCATGTGAGGGACAAGAATGTGGCTGGAAACAGCCCCCAAATGAACTCCTTCCTCTGCTTTACCAGTGCTGTCTCTGATAATCACACAAGGCAAAAATGTTGATTCAGAGTAGCTGGGGAATGAGATCTTTAGGCTTCTAGGTAAAGGCTTCTCCATTTTATCCTGCCAGATCATGTCTTTGGGGATAATATCCTTGTGACAGGCATATGTCTCTCTTCAGTGAAGTTACTGCCCTATTTTCTATGTAGCAGAAGTATGCTGAGCGTAGGTGTTAGCTTTCTGTTGCGAAGTAGGGCAGAGGTAAGGCTTTTAACAGCAGGTTTTATACTTGTAACTTCAGCCTTTGCCTGCAAAGGTCATAAAATCACCCATAAAATATTTTATTTTTTGCAAATACCCTAAAGCTGTCACATAATCATTGCCCGCTTTCAGTTCCTGACAGGGCAGCTGTTGTGGTTATGGAGAAAGCACATGAAGAGAACAGCGGAATATTAACAAACAGTGTGAAATTCTAGCAACAAAAGTGAAGGAAATTGAAGGTTGTTTTTTTTTTCATTCTAGCAACAATGCAGATTGTATTATATAATTGCAGTGAAACTAATGCCATTATACATTAATGTAGGCACAGCAGTAAAATATTCTGCTGAGAACTTATACTAGTTCTGCTTTCTTGTAAACATTGCTTCTTGCTCTCTTAACTGGGGAGGTTTTCCTATACAAACTGTATCACAGCTAGGTTTTATTTATTATTATTCTGATATCCTTGCCATTTTCAGATGGTCTTTGAGCACACAGAAAAATCCCTGTCCGAGGAGGCAGCAATCAGTAAACAGCATTTACACTGCTGGACTGTCAGTGGAGTACCAGCATAAATCACAGAATCATAGAATCATGGAATGGTTTGGGTTGGAAGAGGCCTTTAAGATCTAATTCCAACTCCTTGCTATAGGCAAGGACACCTCCCACTAGACGATGCTGCTCAAAGCCCCATCCAGTCTGGCCTTGAATGCCTCCAGGGAGGGGGCATCCACAACCTGGAAGAATAAATGGCAGCAATAAAATAAAATCTCTCCCCTAAAACAGTTTAACCCCTCACTAATATTTATAGGAAAAGTGAAACAAGGTGTGAGTTTTGTGGGGGTGGATTCTCTGCACCTGACCATGGACATGTTCTAAAACTGGAAAAAGATCGTTTCAGGCAGAGCTGAGAGGACAGATGAAATACAAGTCAAAGTCTCATCTGCTCTTTAAGTAAGGCCAGTGCCAACCGTGTGCAAGCCATTCAAACAGAGTGAAACTCTGTCACTCCAGGGACTATGCCACACATGAAAATGATTAACATCACAAAATTACAGGATCACAGAATGGCCAGGGTTGGAAGAGACTTCAAGGATCATGAATCTCCAACCCCCCTGCCACATGCAGGGCCACCAGCCTCCCCATTTAATGCTAGACCAGGCTGCCCAGGGTCCCATCCAGTGTGGTCTTGAACACTTCCAGGGACGGGGCATCCACAACCTCTCTGGGCAGCCTCTTCCAGCACCTCACCACTCTCTCTGCAAGGAATTTCCCCCTGACGTCTCACACTAACATCTCTTTACCCTAAGTGTGTGATAAAGGTACAGAGAGCAGTGAGTGCTAGTTTATCTGACTGTATTCCACAGTCACTAGTCCATTTTCTGCTTTGCTAAATGGAAAGAGAAAGTAAATAAGATCATGTTCTGTGACGTGTGGATAAATGTTGGAATGAATATGCTCTATCTACCTTTAGTGGGTAGTGCTTCTAATGCATCAAAACATGCTTCCAAGCTTCCAAGACTCCAGCACTGAACTTAGGACTTTTCTTTCTCTTCATAACATTGTAAGCCATACACAAAACTTCAACATATGCAACTGTCTCACTCATGTGGCAAACTTTATTACATGTTTATTTCATGGGTAGACAAAGAGGAGTGCGCTTTGATCTATTGCAAAAAACACGGCTGTTGCAAGACTAGACAGCATCACACTCACAGCTTCTCAGGGAAGGTTCAACAGCTCACTATCTACGTGAGAGCTTGTATCATCCCTTTGAGAATAAGATTTATTTTCCAGAAAGTTAAGACTGCTAAATCAACTTCTGACCTTCTTGAAGTTCACGCAGCAAGATTATCTACTGCCTGGAAGCAGATAGATGTAGAAAATCCCAATCCATCACATGTTGATGAAGAGACATCTCCCATTAAATACAGCTAACACAGTAGTCTTAATTGTCACATTTTGGTCCATTCACAAGTGTGTTGGGTGATGTGACATTCACTGACCATCTCTCCAGAGATTCAACTAGAAGGTGCCTAGGTTGGGAGTAGGTGGCATGGAGAGAGTTGTAATTAAATATCTGTTCCCATCAGAGTATTTTCTTAGATGCTGCACTAACAAAGCTTGGTGTAAGCTGATAATCACAAGCTAAACAAGTTCCATTCCTATCAGCAACGCTCTCACTCACTGTTTTTCCTGCTTCAGTGCCTCAGACTTCCAAAGAAAGATGTAAAGAGTAATAAAATGAATGCTGTGCCCAGACTGAGAGCACTGAGAGATATTAAAGCTACAAATACATGTTTCTTTGATACTGCTAATACATTTATTTATTTATTTACTTGCTTACTTACTTACTTATTTTTGTAACATTTACTGATAACTTTAAAATTTCTGCAACACCACTATTCACAGACTACACTTGAGGATAGCGGGCAGTTTTAGATCTTATTTCTGGGGGATTGCATTAGATCATGAACCCAACTGCCTATTCTTATTCAATATTATTTTTAAAAGCAACTATAGATTGTCTATAGTTTAGGATTTTCCATCCTAAAAGCAGATGCATAAGACCTAGGAGAGCACAGAAGATCTATGATAATCCATTTCTCAAATTCTGAATTGGAGGAACCACTGGATTTCAAGGAGCCATAATTTCAGATGTTGGTGTAGACTGCTAGATTCTAATTTAGCCGTAATTTAGACAATATCAGACATAATTCCCTTGCTTAAAAAGTTATTAAAAATTTAATAAAACCAAGGAGATTCTAGGACAAAGTATATTAAGATAACAAAATTTGTGCATACATATTAATTTCAAGACATACTAGATCTTAATTAGAATGTCTTACTTAAACATTACCAAATATGAATATTTTTAGATTGTTTTAGAATGCATTTGCAATTCAGAATACATTAGGTATCAAATGCATAGAAACAAGGGAGGTCCACCCCCTTAAAATCTGATTTTTATCATATTGATAAACATGGATTCTAGAAGTATTCACATGAGCTATTCTTGTGTGTTACACAACACGTGCTTTTATATGTTACTGATAGTGACACGTAAGAACTGATACAGACCTCAGGTTTGCACAGCTCTGTTGAGTATGTACAGTGTAATCTGTTCACTTGTATTCCCTGAAGTAGAGTGAGCTGAGGGATTTTATCTGGAAGCCCAATGTTTAAGTTTCTCATGAAAATATAATTCAAAGAAATCTAAGTCTAGTTGAATGTGGGCTTAAGGGGTTGGTCATTGTTCATTTCGTTTGTTTGGGCTTCATTGTTTTTTGTTTTTCTTGTTTTGCATTCTTTCCATTCTCCATCTCCCAAAGCAAGCATTATGAAAATTTATAACTGATGTCTGCTACCACTTTGTAGAACCTGCAGTCATCTACAGCCATGAAGTATGTGTGAATAATTGGAGACTGGTTTCTTTCATATCTAAGCAGCTTTAGCCTTCAACAAAATCCTGGCATGCATTTAGCTCATTTTTTACAGATTTGTTACTTTCAGTCTTTCTTCTACTGAACAATCAAACTAAGATGTTCACTTACATCCTTGAGTACCTGTGTTTATATTGCTACTTAATTAATCAATTTGCCAGTGCAGTAGTTGATATGCTCCTGGATCGCTTTTAAAGTGTGCAAAGTATTTACACATTATGCCTAAGGCAAACAAATAAGGAATCTTTTCTGACCTATTGGCACTGGGGTGTCTCACAAGCAGAAATTATTATTCACTGTAATTGTAGTTCATCAGTGCTTTTTGATAAAAATCTATAACAGAAATATGTGCTTTCATAAATAAATAAATTTCATATGCCTTTGGGGTTTGCTTGTCTGTCGAATCTAGTGTGGCTCAAAAATAGCATTAAAATTTTCCGAGCCAAAGAGTAACTTTAAAATGAAAATACATTCCCTATGTATATGGTGAAATACCTCTGATTCACCCAGACTTACAGAAGCAAATGAAGCAGTAAACTCATGTTTGGATGAAGAATCTTTCGAAATTCAGGCCACATTTTCTGAGGTCCTGCCATCAGTTTTTCAAGATTTACACAGACAGTGCTGGTGGATCTCATGTGCACTTTGTACTACTTCCTGCAGTTGTCATCCTTCTCCGACAGTATGAGCAGAAAGCATAGAGGGATGCACCAGTGCTGAGCTGAACTGGTCTGCCACTGCAGATCCAGTCATCACATGGCAACAACCACAAGGTATGGTCACAGGATGGCTTTGGAAAGTTCTCACTTATAGAATCGGTGCTAACTTACGTGATTTCTGTTTGAGTGTGCAGTATAGAACAGATGCACAGATGTAAGTATAAACGGTTTTGGAGAGAGGAGGCTGATTTCAGTGCTAATAACTCATTTCAGAGAAGATAAGCAACTGGCAAGCATCAAAATCCTTTTCAAACATTAACCAACATCAGATGGTTCAAATGGTTCAGAGGAAAGCAAGGGAGTTTACAAATGCAACTGATATAAAAAACATTACAGTGGTCTCTGTAGCACTTTACAATGTATTGTTCTTTATACTGCTCCAGTATAGCTGGAAAGCATGGAATGAAAACTGCTAGGGTAAAACCTAGTCCTAAGAATCATATAATCATAGAACGGCCTGGGTTGAAGAAAGCTCCTGGGGAAATACAGGCTGTTTCTGATCCTTCTCCCCACCGATCAAATATGATCTACAAGATTGGCAGACCCCACAGAGTCTCTGTGTTATAACTTCACACTGGGATCTGGTCAGTGTGTTTCACCAGTAGTCATCCTATACCTGAGGGTACAGGATGACCACCCAGCTTATCCCCAGCTTCAGCAAAAGGGGAGCAATCTTATTTCCGGTGCTGACACCATAGCTTCTCTACAAGGAGAGACACTTCTGATTTGGCATCTCCCTGCTACAGGCTGCCTCTCCTTTCTCTTCGTGGGCTTTTTGAGAGACGTAGTGAGTGGACATGGTGGTAATGGGCTGATGGTTGAACTAAATGATCTTCGTGGCTTTTTCCAACCTTAACTATTCTATGATTCTATGACAATCCTGAGATTCTTTGCATGCCTCTGTGAAGGCTGAGGGAAGCCAAGCAGAGGGTTCTGCAGATCACCCCTCATGTGACTGTTGTGCAGGAAGGGCATCCAGCCAGCTCAGTCACAAGAACTGCTTTGGTTGCAATCAGTTATAATGGTACCCCCAATCTCATGGTGGTTAGTGGATTGATAATGAGAGCAACGTAAAGAAGAGAAATACAGAGACAGCTGTGCTGGCTCAGGCTAAAGGGCAGGCTCTTCTGCTATATCATCTCAACAGTGGCAATGTGTGGGTATTTAGAAAACAGTATGAGTATCAGGGAAGCATAGAACAGGTTTTGTTCTTGAATAGTCAGTATTCGAGGTGCATTTGGCTCTTTCAGTTCCAGAACCAGAGGTGATGTCTTAGCATTTACTGGGCTTTACCTGAACTTTTCCAAAGCCTTTTTGAACCTAGAAAAGGCTGACTGCTTCCTCCATGTCCTGTAGCAAGGAGCTTCGCAGTTTAACTACAAGTTGTGCAAAGAATCACTTTATGTTACTGCTGTAAAATTGGCCTCTGCTAGTTTCATTTCATGCCCCTTAGTCCTTGTGCTCAGAAAGGCAGTGAATGCTTGTTCCCGATTCACCTTCCCCCCCCTGCACTGATGATTTCATAGCCCTCCGCCTCAGCCTGAGCATTTTTTCAGGCTCTGTACACTTTCTTGTCATGCTTCAAGCTATTTTTATTGCCCTCGTCTGAACTTGCCCTGTTGCTGCAAATACAGGCAATGCTCTCACAAATAACAGGCTGTCAGACTTTCAGATATGCCTCTCAATTAGTATGTGCATATATTTTACACACGCTGGGATCAAATGACCTTTGTAAATGTGGCTTGCCAATACAGTTGTTTGCATATTTCCAACACTGATTTCTGAATGCTATTTGACTTGTTAATCCTACACTCAAGGGTTAACCATTTGGTGAGTTCCAGTCAAGCAAATATTCCGCTAAGTCTGACCTGTGTGAGGCAAACACATAGAATGGAAACAAACCAAAACCCCAGCAGTAATACAGTTCTTAAATTCTTACCTGAGATAACTACTCCACACATGTATGTATATGTAAACTGTGATTTGTGGTTTCTGGAGCCTCCTTCCCTTCAGTGAAGACTACGGCTATTGTCAAAAATAGGAACTTTCTCAATAAATCACTGCAGCAGTTATTAAATACCTTTGGATTCATTTCAGCATTTAATCACTCACAAAAGCTGTTTTTTACCTCATATGTTTCTGCATCCTTTAATCATGAAGGAATTAACTGCCAAATCCTGTTTTGCTTTGTTTTATTGTGCTTTTTTATTATTATTATATTCATTTCATGTACAGAAACAAGGAATGGCTACTTTTCTTTCTTCCTCTCTTTCTTTCTTTCTTTCATTCATTCTTTCACTCTTTCATTCTTTCTCTCTGTCTTTCTTCCTCCCTCCCTCCCTTCCTTCCTTCTTTCCCTCCTTCCCTCCTTCCTTTTTCAATGAAGCTACTCACAATTCTCCACCCTACATGAAAATTAATTCCCATTCAGATTGGATCAAGAGGATCACTGCCTTCTCCCTCCCATCCCCACATAGCCTGCCTTCCCCCATTCTGTGCCTCTTTCCAACAAACTGCCATAAGTGGAAACTTTTGCCTCCTTCCGAACCCCTCCTCACTCACTTTTTAAATAAGTAAAGGTGTTTCAGAGGCTTTGAGGATAGTGATCCACAAAAACTTGTAGCTATTTCAGGGGCGGATTCAGTAGCACTTTCCTTTGAAAATATCTTCTGCTGGGGATTACCATCTAATGCACCTGGAACAACATTAGTTTGTTCAGGCTCTTGGTTTATCTGAAAATCATTTTCCAGTAATCTTATGTACACCATCTGGCTAAACATCCTGTGAGGAGCAGCCGCTGCACAGAGAAGGAAGCTCTCTCTTCCCCAGGCTGTTGCTAAGCAGCTCAAGCAGTAACAACCAACTCATTGATGCCTTCTTCTGCGCCAGCCTGGGGCCGGGCATGGCCATGCAGTCACCAGTCCCCAGTGAGTTATGGTAAATTCTCATACTTCTCTACACCTTATGCCTCCAACTATCAAACCAACACATTTTCGATTTTTCTTATTTTTTTTCCTACAGTGATTATTTTTGGTTAGCAGGATGCATTGTCTTTAGCCACAGCAAGTCATGGGTTGCTCCTAAAATTAGATGGACACCAATGTGAAGCTCTTTCCTGGCAGCCCAGGTGGTTGCCTCAGCAGAGCTCATAAGCATGGGACCACGCATTGACTGGCAAACTCCTGCCAGCAGCTTCCCACTGAAATGAATTCTGCTGAGATCTTGCTCATTAATCTCTGGGACGCTGCAGGTGCATCTATTAATGCAAAAGCCCCATGTTCCAATGCTGTGATCCTTTCTGACACGTTAAGCCATTTTTAATTTGCTCTCATCATCTCCTGCCTCTCTAGCAGACATTAGATAACTCTGGGGTCCTAAACAAGCTGCTGTGATTTAGGCAGAAAGCAGGTGAGTTATTAATCTTATGCAAATGCCTATTTAATTTTCAGGGATTTTGGCACCGTTGTAAGTACTGGAAGTCATGGACTACAAAGAGAAAAGGTAATTTCCTGTTTGTTTAATTGATCTTCTGTAACTTTTCTCCTGGCTGGTAAAGCTAGGTAATGGAATTTGCAATGTGAAATCATTATCAGAAGTGCCAGTATGACATTTGATTAATCCAGTCTATTTAGGCTTAATAAGACATACTTGACTTATGTTCTGAAAGTAAAATCACCTGCTATTTCCCCTCCTGCTTCTTAAGTATATTTATAAATATCCCTAATGTTATTATACATGGACCTATTTCTTCATGCATTATTAGCAGGAAATGATAACTCCTCCAAAAGTGTTATCTCAAAGGTTTCTAAAAAGAGGAAACTTTTGACCTGTGCAGTGTCCAAGCATTCTCTGAGATGACTGATGCCCTTCTGACTTTCCTTCAGGTTGAGGAGGGCCAGCTCTGACCACTTCTCAACTGGCAGATTTTCAGGAGAAACCCAGTGCCTGCTGATGACTCAGGAGCCAGCACTGTTCTCATTCATCCTGGAATCAATTTTCTGCAGTGCAAGTTCTTGGATAAAACTGAAAATAACAGTACTTCTGACTGTTCAGGGAAAATAAAGGCCTCTTGTCATTTCTTTTCAATGCAGTCACTCTCAAAGCCGTGGCCAGATACAATTCATGGAAGATGTATTCTTTCCACTCACATCTTCATGTGTCATTTCTATTAGAGCATCTTTTTGCTCTCTCCAGATCAAGCAACAGTTAAAAAGTCTTCTTAATTATGGCAAGTATTGTTTTGACTCAATAACAGACAAAACTATTTCCTCTTACAAAGTGTTCCCGATTGAAAACAACCTTCTTTGAGCAAGGTATAACTATTGCAAGTGACATATGTTGTAAGATCTGGGTTACTTTATGGAAATATTTTTTGTAATTGTGTTCAAGAAATTTGTCCCTGGTTTTGTTTCATTTTACTCTAATTGCTGTAACTTCTATTTCCTTCATAGTAATAATAAGAGCATTCGTATCCATTCAATTTGATCTTTTATGTTCCACTGCAGTGACCAAAACAGGCAGCCTACTACTTCATGTTATCATTCATTACATCTTCCTAAATCAGGCTTCAAAATGAAAGTAATTGTAAACACATGTGAAATGGTACTTCTTATGCCACAAAGTGTTATGAAAAAGCTTTTAAACCACGGTTTTTTCAAGGTAAAAATCAGCTCCTTAGGTTTTATTTTTACCTATTCTGTGCTTCACAGCCTGACTTTTATTTGTAAGTCAAAACTTTAAGGAACACTGGATGTTGTGAGCTTTAAAAACAAATAAAGTCTTATTCTGGAATAGGTTTCAAACAAGGTTTTATTCACATAGATTGCATTTAAATGCTTCCCACTATGCATCTATTAGGGATAGGACTATCTACGAGGACAATGCTGAAACAAAACAAATCAGGACTGATTTTTAAATATTATTTTAAAAAATGGTTATTTAAAGCAAAGTATCTTTGGAAACCTATGATCTGACTGGTAGACCAGAAATGTTTGGGTTTTTTTGCTTTTAATAAGAGGTGTATAAGCATTTGTTACTGCCACTGAGAGGTGGTCTTTGTGGAGATGCTAGAGCCCCTGCCTTCCCCTTTCATCAGTGATATCATAATTTATGAGTTTACCCCAATTTTGAAAACATCAAAATGAACACTCTTCAAACCTTTTTCTATCAGAACCACTGACCTGAATTTTGTCTTTTCTGAAGCTTTGTTTTCCAGTGAGTAAGTGATTCATCCTCTCCTTCCTTCCTCCTGACAATCTTGTCTTTTGTCTGCTGCGCTTACAAAACGAACTTCTGATTCCTCTTTATGCAATCAGTAGCCAGATGGTGGCTGGACAAGAAGCAGCCTGATTTACCTCAGAATGGTACTAAACTTCCCCAGCTGCTATGGAGAGGGAGCGTTCCTTTTGAAGGAAACATACTTACAATGAAGCAGCAAGTTGGCTGTAGATGGGTGTTTATGTAGAAATCTATTATTTGACTGTGCTTCCACAAGCAAGGAACATAGTTTTGGGGACATGGTTAGTGGGCATGGAGGGGATGGACTGTTGGTTGGATTAGATGATCTTAGTGTTTTTTTTTCAAACTTAATGATTCTATGATTCTATGAAAACAAAATCTATGGATGCAGCTCAGTCATAGAATGATAGAATATCACAAGTTGAAAGGGACCTGTGAGGATTATCTGTTAAACTCTACCCCCTAGAGAGAGTAAAACACTGGTGTCTTTGCATGAGGTATTGACGAGAAGTCACCTGGAAAGCAGCACACAGTTCTTGTCAGCTATATTACAGAAAAGATGTGCAGAGATGGCTCACCAGGATGCTCAGGAGGTGGAAAATCCATCTCCTGAGAGAAGAATAGATGAGAAAGGCTGGATCACAGACCGAAATAAAGCAGCAAAGGAATAAGTTTTCTAAAATAAATTTTTGGTGGCAGGGAGGAGTATAAAACACAGGGAGGGAAAATCTGAAGGACAAAACTGGCACATGGACAAGTGGATATGAAACAGTCATGAATAAATCTAAGAGATGGAGATGAGATTGTGGAGCAGGTTGATCACGGATTAAATGACAAGTTAGTAGAGGGGTGCGGAGGAAAAGAAAAACAACTCACTCTTCCCCCTCTAGCCCCCCTCCACAAACACAGAAAATGATTTTGTTTGAGATAGGGGTGAGAGAGAGAGGGAGCAGGAAGAAGTGCCTGCTCAGGATTCCTGGCCACTCTTCAGGGGAAGAGAAGCGACATTTGTATGGTCTCATCATTCAGCTGGCAGTGACGGGCCATGATTTCCAGGCTCTTCCCTCTCCTTTTCGTGACTGTTTAAAAACTGTTTGTGTTGGTTTGAGGATATTTTATTACACAGAGAATAGGTATATTTGACAAGACTTAAATATGAATTGCTGCTGTGCTGCCTGAAATATCTGATAATGGGCACAATTCTAAACAGTGCTTTGCTTAGGTGACTCTGCTTGTTTCTGCTGAGAAGTTTTCTGCTCTCTAGTTTGTTTATCATTATTATATCTCGTCTTGCCTGATGCATCCAATGGTTCATAAATGCAACTTTCATTCTGCAGTTAGTTGTGCTGTGGATGTTAATAAATTGCCCTCCAGTCACACTGCATTTTCTTCCTGCAGTGTGAGCCTCCTCTTTTGCACACAGAAGCAGTTATTATATATTCCGTTTTGCAGTATAAACTTGTGGAAGGTGAATCTTCAAGCACCTCACTAATGAGCTTAGACTCACCTTACATTGTGTGCTTCACAAACAGGCCAGAATAAAGCCATTTTCTTTTCTTACGTGCTTCCTTTCTGGATAGCAGTGCTACCGAAGTACTGCCTCTATAATACCCCTGTAATTCCATTATATTATGTTTACCAGTTAAATAGTCCTCCTTATGTAAATGCTGTGCTAAGTCTCTGAATGCATTTTTGATTCTCTAAAACAGCTCTTAGTATTTCTGCAGTACATTTCTTCAGCTGAAATCAGGATGCTGGATTTTGTAAAGATTTTTCTTGAAAACTGAGGTGGTGAATCTCATTCTGAGTATGTAAATATTGGTTAGTTGAAGCTTAAGCTTGAAAAAGATTAGAGACATTTAATTAGTCTAAATTATTATATTTCATGCTGCAATGTAGCAAATTAGATTAGATAAGCTTAACATTTCAAAATTACATCAATGATTGCATACATTTTATTAATATTATAATCTTTAATCTCAGATCCCTCAAGATACTAATAATTCTCTAATCCATCAGCAACTCTAACATTACTATTTAAAATCATTATCACTTCTAAGATCTTAATTTAGTTTTATGATGCAGGAAGTATCTATTTATCAGAAATAGACAAAATACATATAGTTCAGCATGTGAGATTTCTTTTAAACTTTTGAATTAATAACGTGACTGTTTTGCATTAATAGTTAACCAAGACCAGCTGCAATGGTTTCTTTTTTTTTTTTTTTTTTTTTTTCTTTTTTTTTTGACTAAGCTTAAAAGAAGAGGCTGCTTTGTTCAATTTTAGCTTATTCTCCCATCAGAGATGGGCTTGGCAGAGCCAGATATCTGTTAGTGCCATGTCATCACTCCAAATTCACAGAAAACGCTGCCTTGAAAGAAGTTTGTGGTGTTAATATGCAAACAAACTAGGTGAAATAATTCAGGCACATGCTTTCAAATGAGGGCAGAGTTTGCGATGAGTGCAGGGCCACTGCTTTTACAGTGAGATTTCTTCATTCATTCACAGAAAGGCTAGGGCTGAAGGAGCTCGAGAAGAACAGAAAGATGAGTATGGGGGCACCAGTTATTAGTGGTTTCTCACAGATGGAGACTAGCATAGCCTGAGTGAATCAGAGATCTTCATCTCCGGTCTTCACCACAAGGTTTTATAGAGAGCTGTCCATATTCCTACGGAACACAACACCCCTAAGCCATTCTCCCAAACCGTTCACCTTTGACAGACAAGAGCCTTTGGGAAGAAGATCTTATTTTCATAGTTTCTTTCCAGTTTGCACCACACCTCACAAGCAGAGCATTGCAGTGATACAGGATACAGCTTCTCATTTTTGCTCATCTGAGCCCATGGGCTGAGATTTACATATTTAACAGATTATAGCATCTATTGTATCTAACCCACGTATAAGACTCCAAAGTACTACTTCCACAGGGGAACTGAATACCCTGGGCTATGTGATTTGGATCGAGCAGTTAAAGAACAGCTGACATTAAAGCTAGAAACTAGCAGGTGGCAGCTGACCAGCCTCACGTACCTTCAAAAGCCGATTCAAAACTGCAACACTGACTGCTCTAATCTTCTTAATCCTAAAGCCTGAGACAACCTGAAGGCATGCTGAGGAGTTTGCCTTGTTACAGTGAGCTGGGACTGTGCTGAAGAGCTGTGTCTCCAAGGCTAAATTTCAGTATCTCTCACCAGTACTACGTTCCTCTGAAAAGCAACAGCTTTAGCTTTGCCTTAAAACACTACCTCACTTCAGAGCTTCAGTTTGCAAGGATACTTCTATCATTTCCCAAGTGCATTTCCCTAAGTTGAATTCAAATTCATTTTGCCTAGGTGTTATGTGTAACAAGAGAGCTCCTGACATTTTGCTCACCTCAGTGAGGGAACTCATGGGGGATATGGGAGTGGGAAAACTCAGGAAAAGCAGAGAACAGTGTGTGCTTGAAGGATATTTTAGCATAAGAGGAACAGAAAGAAGAATGGGCAGAACCTAATTTCCTAAGAGCAAAATCAAAGCATTAGGAGATTTAAACATGAAAAGCAAAAAAACAAAATACAAACAAACAAACAAAAAAAAAGCTACTGTTTCAGCCATTCTGATTTATATAGTTTTATCCCTCACTTGCCACTTGCAGTTTTGCCACTCTATTATGCAAGTTGAACTACAGAAAATTCCATGGTTTCATTCTTATAATTGTCTACTGATAAAGACACAAGAAGACTGGAAAAAGTCCAGCAAAGGATGCTTCTTGATGAGAGAAGATGAGTAGCATCAAGAAGACATCGCTCAGTGCTGGACAACATAAGTTCTATTCACAGCACATTGCACAATAGAACTCCTTACTGTTGTGGAACACAAAGCCATTTACTGCTTGGTTGATTTATCATAGCTCCCCAAGATACTCAAGGCAATTATGAGTTTCTACTGTGCGACTTCTTACTGTTGTCTTTATATGTCATTTTAATGCTAAACTTTTCTGTCAAAATCAGAATTAGCCATATGCTTTAATTATTTACTTCAGAATTTTGGTTCCCCAGCATGCCTGGATGAACGTTAAAATGAAACAGAAAATTGAATGCATCCATAGGAGACAGAATCAGAATATCTTCTGTCTCATGGAATTCACAGAGGACAGTCAAAAAATATTGTGGAGCTGAAATTGTTCATACTTGCAAAAATCTCTCCTCTTTCAGGGACATTTTCTTAATTATACTAATTTTTCAAACATATCTTCATTTTTACAAGAAGTTTCCTTTTCAAACATTTGTTAAAAGAAAGATAATTGCAACTGGAAAGCAGAAAAATGAAAAGAACTTTAATTATGCATTATAATAACAAATGTGTTCCAGTTCAGGTGAGCTAGACCAATTATATATGATTAGTGATTGGAAACAATTGGTGCTTCTGCATTTCCTTTTGGGTCTCCTGACCTTTTATGGTGAATATGCTACTATCTGTCTTTCCATGCTGCTCAAGACAGATCAAACGTTTTAATTTATAGAGCCCTTTGGAAATATTCTTTCTGTCTGCAAAGAAACAAGCTTTACTGAATTTGATCAGCATTTGCGGCATGCTCGCAAAAAGGAAGAATGCTTCCTTGTAGCTCTTGTTAAACTGCACATGGCCTAAATCTAAGAAAAAGCTATTGGACTCATACTTGTCTTTCCTATATATCTCATATTGTATCTAAAAGATAGCTAAATTGAAATGTGTATTTAAATTCTACTTAGCAATTAGACAAAGTTGAGTAAGTGTGTCTACTAAAATGTAAAGCTGCATATACAATACTATAGCCAATATCAAACTTCGGTGGCTTTTGGCTCTGAAGTGAATGTCATTGTGACCTTAGTGCCTCAACTGAGCCTCAAGTCTCCACCGCACCAGTTATTGCATGAACTGTATGGGAGTAACCAACAACTTCATAATCCAGTCAGGGAAAAAGTAGAAGGTATGGCACAGAATGAAAGCCCAAAGACTGAAGAAATCTCTGAAATCCAATGGTGTTTCATTCAGCTTGGCACAGATCAAATTCTGCTGAGAAAATGATCATAATCTGGTTATACTGGACCTCGTGGCCATGGAGTTGTAACTCCTCAAAACAGAGGCTCACAATTGTGTCATGGAATATAGCTGCAGCATTGCCAGCAAGAAGAACTTACCGAGCATTTCTCATCCAGAAAGTGTTTCAAAAGACAAGGCAAATGTGCACCTTTTGAAAGGACACACAAGGTGACGCAGCATTCGATTTCTTGTGGTAATGTTGACATAACATTAGAGAAAGTAATTAGAACTCTTATTAAAAAGTAAGCTGCCTTTAATACATCCTTCACTTTCCTCTGGCTGCAGCACACGATTTCCAATGTTTACTTTTGCTTAGTGCTTCTGAGTAGGTCTTTAATCCAACACCTAAATCATTTGGGATACGATGTTTCAGAATACCTTCTTGAGTACAGACATGTAAGAAGTGCATCACGTCGGAATACATCACCAGAAGCTCTAGTAACTAAAACACTTGCTTTACTGAAGCCACACTTCAATGTAAATTTTGGTAATTCACATTTTGAATCTGTTTCAAATGGGATATAAAAATGGACCAAAGCCATGTAATTGCTCTGTCTCTCTTACTTCCTATCATATTTTTCTTCAAAATATGCTTTTTCTACCCAGAAACTCAACCAAGGCTCTGGCAGTGTATCTGGGTTCTTCCCCAGCATCAGCAGAAAGGTATTCTGCAGGTAATATAATATTCTATAACTCCATTACTTTCAGACTGTGCCTTTGGAAAAACCTATGCAAACTCCCTCAAATCTAATGAAGCTGTACATCACTGGGCTCACTTTGAAGGTAATAGGGTTGCACATAGTGACCTGGGGGCATAATTTGGCTGCTTATACTGATGATGAGGGAGAAGAAAGAAATGCCCTTAAGTCTCAGAATCCACAGGGAACCCAGAGGTTAGGATAGGAAAGTGCAATTTCATTCTTGGTACCTCTGATACAGAATCAAGGAGAACAGTAAGTACAGATTTCTGCAGTGTCTCTTGGTCACATCTTTAGGTAAAGCTTAATTCTGAATCTACTTATGTATCAGAGAATTAGTGACATTTTAATTCATAATCAAATTAACTGTGATCATCCTTATTTTGGAAAAAACCACCACTCAGACAAGAAGAATATGTGTGGAGGCATAGCAGAGGTGCTCTCACTAAGAAAACATGTGGACATCTAAGAGTCCGATCATTTTTTTCATTAGTAACAGCAGATATAATCAATGCTACCACCTTTCACAGCCAGTAGGACCAAATGAGCTGGAAAGAAGAGAGGGTGGATGAAAAAATCCTATAGGTTTTCTTGGCCTTTATATCTTAACTCCCCTCAAGGGTGTTTGCACAGAAAACTACCTTTGCATTCCAGATATCTGCAGTGAGAACATTAAGCCTTACTTTCCCAGTGGCAACTGATGAAACAATTTCACTGGTAACAGTGAGTGCTGCATCTTACCATACACTATTAGGAAAATACTGATTAATACTTTCACACCAGCAGGCTTGGGATTTAGTAGAGATTAAAAGGCAACTGGCCCTCATGCACATTTTGCATTTGTTTGTAACTAGAACTAATCAAAGCAAAACTGTCTATATAAATTTGCAGTACAAAATGAGGATTCATGTTAAAACTTTGCATATGAAAAGAGTGAGAATACAGAGCATGTGGCAGATGAAGAGTGAGAAAAGATGAAGATCAGAAATGAATATATGCATGTTGTTTATCTGTGGGTGGGAGGAGAAAAGAGGCAGTTCTTAAAATGTTCACTGACCAACACTACCGCCATTCTTCTTTCATACTTAATGTTCCTCCTTCTTCCATCACTTTGCCCGATGAAAATTAGCGGCAGCCACCTCCTTAGGCAGTAACAGGGAGGTAATAGAAATGCTAGCAGAACTGATTTTCTCACAGTTTCCAGATGTATACTTCTCAGAAACCATACCAGGTGATTGCTATATGAGCACCTAATCAGTAATATTTGCCAGCTAGACATAGACTCCCAAAGGGGTGTCTAGAGGTCACTCTTATTGGGTGTCCCTCACCAAGCCTGCTCTCTGTAGGTTCAAGAATACCGCGCTGTTCATCCTTTGCCATTTTAATTCTTCCATTGTGCATAGGCAGTACAGTGTGATGGTCTGCATCATACCTTAGGACACAGACTGAGATATAACAAAAAACTTGAATTGTGATCTGGCATCACCTCCTCAGCAACTACTTCTATTGCTCAGAAGTCCTGCACCATGGTCTCTGAAGCACACTTGTCCCCTCAGCCTCCTCTTTTGTTGTTTCCCATGAAAAGGTTTTTTTCAGTTCAACTTATCAAGTGGCTTGAGAAGTTCTGAAGGTCAGTCAGAAGTGCAGAAAAAATCAGTGTTTCCTTTATGTTATATAAGTGCACAAAGAAAAATGGTTTCTATCCGCAGTGCTTATAGCCTAAGCAGGCAAAAGTGAATAACAAAACAACTGACCTTTATAGTGTATCTCAAATCTTAAGCAGTATAACACTTTCTCTGGGAAAAAAAAAAAAAAAGAAAAAAAAGGAAAAAAAAAACAGAACTATCTTTCAATTTCTTTTTCTCTTACAATGCACTTAATCCCATTCTCTGTATATTTGCTTGCTGAAATGAAAATCAGAGACTAGTACTAAAAGCACACTCTGTCAGTGCACTGGATTGTGTAGAACTGAGAGGTAGGTAGCCACTTAATCCTGGCTTTGCTTGTACACAGGGGATCAGTAAAGGTCCTATGCACATCTAAATAGGACCAGGGTCCTATTTTGAGGCTTTATGTTTTGTTCTGACATTATTTCAAACAGTGCAGGATGCCAGATTGTACCAACTGCCTTCAAATCTAGGGCAAACGGAGCATCCTATCTTTAACATGCCCTAGAAATTGTGAAATTTAAAGGCTGTGTAGAATTTAATACAAAGGAGTTCAGTGAACTTAATGAATGTTAAATAGCATGTCCTTTCTCCAAAAATAGATACAACCTTTGCAAGACATAAATACTTACTACAGTGAAAGATAATTAATATCACTGCCTTTAAGCAGGAATTATTCAACCATGCTCCTCATGTTCTTGAGAATTTTAGTTCAGAGGGGGGGAAGACGGATGATGGACTGTAACATGGCATCTAGGATGGAAAGCATAGCAGAAAAGATGTCAAAGGTTTGAGGCTAGCCATCTTTCAAAACTGCACACAGCTGGTGGATTCTACTTACAAAAAAAAAAAAACAGAAAAACTGGGGCTTCTGCCCAAGAAGTATTAGAGGGACAGCTAAGGAATTATCCCCTGCTTAAAGATAGGAAGATTTTATGAAGACATCTGGATAGGATGGATCGATGGGCCAAGTCCAATTGCATGACATTCAGTAAGGCTCAGTGCTGGGTCCTGCACTTGGATCACACCAACCCAATGCAACAGTACAGGCTTGGAGAAGAGTGGCTGCAAAGTTGCCTGTCGGAAAAGGACCTGGGGCCACTATCTGACAGCCAACTGAACTTGAGTCAGCAGTGTGCCTACATGGCCAAGAAGGCCAATGGCATCCTGGCCTGCATGAGAAATGGGGCCAGTGGGACTAGACAAGTGACTGATCCCTTGTATATCGCACCGGTAAGATCGCACCTTGAATACTGCTTTCAGCTTTGGGCCCTTCACTAGCAGAAGGGAGTTACGTTGTTCAAGCATATGGAGAGAATGGCAACAAAGGCGGTGAAAGTACCAGAAGACAAGATTTATAAGGAGTGGCTGAGGGAACTGTAGCTGCAGAAAGCGAGGTTGAAGGGAGACCTCGTTGCTCTCTAATAACTACCTGAAAGGAGGTAGAGTGAGGAGGAGAGTACTGATCTCTTTTCTTCGGTGACAAGTGACAGGATGTGAGGAAATGACCTCAAGTCGTGTCAGAGAATGTTTGGATTGGGTATCAGGAAGAATTTCTTCATGGAGAGAGTGGTCAAGAATAGGAATGAGCGGCCCAGGGAAGTGGCGGAGTCAGAGGTATTTAAAAGATGTGGGGATGTGGCAATAAGGGACATGATATGCAGATGGGACTGGGTAGCTTAAGTTGATGATTGAACTTAATAAAATTGAGGAACTTTTCTGGTCTAGATTATGGTAGGCAGCCAGTTGAACTGGTCTTTTCCAACCTTGGTGATTCTATGATTCTATGGTTCTATTCTATGCTTCTATGAAAATGAAAGAAATTACGGTTACTCCAGCTTCCATGGTGGAAGCTGTAAACCTCACAAGAATTATATATTGAGAAAAGGTAACCGTTTATAGTCAGCAGTAGCAATTCCATTTCAAATTACTCTTCTGATGTGTTATATGAGAATGTAGCTATTATCTAGCTATGCACTGGTAGTTATTATTTGTTAGTTTCAAAATACATCTCTTACCAGACTGTAAAGTACCTGCTTTTCTCTGAGCTTGAGCCTGCACAAAGAAGGCTATTTATACATTCCAAAGTAAGCCTACACTGAACATTCCTACAGTCTGTTTAAAATTCATCACCTGAGTAGTGTGATTCTCGTCTTCTTGTGAAAACAAAAGTAAAAACCAGATGAGGAATACTGCAGCAAAATTTTATGTGTGTGTTAGTGTTTCATTTGAGATATTTTTCAGTTTTTCTTTCTCAGTTATTTCAGATTCCTTAATGCTTCACTCTCTTACCATAGTTAATTCACCAGCCTGTGTCTTTTATTATTATTATTATTGTTACCAGAAAAATCTTGAGTTTAGGAGAAACAAAATAATAATTTTGCAATATTGTCACAGCACACTTAGAACATTATAAACATTTTTGTTATGATCTTGGAAGAGCAAGTAATCACTAACCATGGTGGGCAGAAGGATTCACTCAAAAAAGTGAGCTTTAAAAAGCATAGACAAAATGAGATTTCAAATTCAGTGAGAGGCTCAGACGATGCATTCAGCAGGAACTGAATCTTTCAGGTCAAAACTGAGACCTGTTCCCCCTGCGTCCTAGCATGAGATCAAGCCCTGGGTCCTTATCTCACATCAGTATGTAACGACTGTTTGAGAGGTCAATGTTGAGATGTAAATTGGCACAGCTTTACTAGTTTTTGGTGCATGGAGGGTGTTTGAATGCACTGACATTCCGATGATACTAAGTCTTGAAATACATAAACATGTTCAGACGATCTGAGGAAGCAACTTTAGTTCAACAGTTTTCTCCTTTCCTGCAGTTTGCAGACAGCAGCTACTCACAGAGCCAACTGCGTGTGTTCACCATGGTAATCCCTTTGACCCCCCAGTAGATAAGACCGCTAGTGCTTGTAGGATGAAGCTGCTAGGGAGTTTACTACTTTATAATTTGGTAATATTAAATTACTGTTTTGAAGATTTTGAGTCCTTGGTGGAGACAGGCTTTCATGAGCTGGAGTAGAAATCTTCCACCAGTCTCACATTGGAAAGTCTCAATCAGTTAGCGCAGAGCTACAGTGTCCTTATTCTCTACTACAGCAGTACCACTGAACGGCACTTCACTCATCCTAAATGATGAGTCTGCCGCCCAAGCAGAAACACAATGAGCTGATGCAGATGAATTTCTGAAGCACGTGAGGACCTATGCCATGGAAGGCTGCCGGATAGCACTCCACTGAGTACGATGTCAGATATGAATTATGCATTGACACTTTACTCCCACATCATTATACCTTTCATTCTGCTGTGTCTGCACAGATAGGATTGATTCACACATCATACACTGTAACGTTCATAATGAAAGAAGACTGGAAACGTTTACACAGTGAGAAAAGGGAATGTGAATGAGTATACATTCGGTATAACCTTATTATTGATTGGTCCTCTGGTTTCTAATGGGGCATGAAATGCCATCAGAAAGCTTTTTGCTTTTGTCAAAATATTCCCTGTTTAGGTAATACTTCAGAAGTAGGCACTTCAGACCTGATGCAAACTGTCTACTTGCATAAGGCCGAGAAAGAGTGGGGAAAAAAAACATGTTTTGAATTTTGGAATATACTGCTTTCCAGAACAATGTTTTGTAACAGGCCTGCCATCCATTCAGAATCATCATTTAAGATATCTTGCAGTACAGAATGATCTCATCCATGCAGTAAATTAATCAGAACAGAAATGCTGCATATCAGCAGTGTCATTATGTGCCTGTAACACAGTGCATTGTTTTTCAGAAAAGAATAGACACTGAAAAATAATCTGCAGATTTTTTGTCTCAGGATATTACATTTCTCAGCCAATCTTTTGTTTCTTCACCTGTAAACTCAAGAGAGGATCCAAAATATGTATCAGGCGAGCTGGCACAAATACCTGAATGAGATGTTAAAACAGCATTAATGATCAATTTCCCTCTATCAATCCACATGAATGTGGACCGATTTGAAAATGAGGATAGGGTAACACAGAGATTTAAGAGAGGCTTTACACAAAGAAATAAGCAGCCTCTGCATGAGAATATCAATCCATACTTGTTTAAGGATATGATGAGTTAATTTTTGCCTGGTCTATGATCTTTATCTTTCCTCTTTGCTCCAAGATTATGAGGAAAATAAACAAACAAACAAACAAATTTTGGAAAAGGTATTTATATTTTGTATACACTCTTGTTGATAGAGACTTTCACTGTCACAAGGGAAAGATGCAAACAAATGTGATTACTGAATCCTGTCCCTCGGAGAATTGTTACTGAAAACACAGCAGTGATTTCACAGCAAGAGCTTTGATTCATGCCCAAATCCTTCTGAAGTACATCGTAGTAGTTACCTGCCACCTAGCAAAGCCACATGTAGTTTCAGAACACTAATGTTTTTCATTTTAAAGTGTTCAAAAACTGTATCAGAATTATAAAGTGCAAAGATTTCTGTGGCCTTTTGATTAGGCCCATAACATCTCAGGAAATGTTTAATCATTTCAGTGCTTGCATCTACTCAAAATTCAGCACATATTCATCTTTCCAGAGTTGTGACTTCTACATTTCAATTCCATTCACATTGAAAGTGGCACAGGATTAGCTCAGATCATCAAGAACATCAATTCAGGGTAGTTCATACATAATTACATTTTAATTAATTCTGATAATTTGGAAACTGGTTTTTATTTTTTTATTTTTAAATGTGATGTCAATTCATGAATTAATTAACATAGAAATATTCCTTATCTTAACACTGCAGTAAACAATTCATTTTTTAAGGTTTAATTTGTATATTTTTTTATCAATAGAATTTTTGAGTACAGACAGATCTGATGCTCGTACATTTCAATTTTCCACTTTTCGCAGTAAACACAAGGTGAGAGAAACTGCCCACATCTCAATGTTCGTGATAAGAACGTAAGGAAGAGATTGGTCTTGTGGCTTACTCATTTTTCCATGTTCCTTAGAACATGAAAGAGAAAAATGAGAAAAATGAGAAAAAATAATCTTTCATCGCTATTTTCATTTTCGTTCCGAAATTTCCAGAGCATGAGCCCCGTGATTCTGCTTTTCTCATGTAGTCTCCACAAAACCAGATCAGAAGCTGTCAGCTGAATTTGTAATGCAGAAATAGGTTCACGTTAAGCAAGTAGAGAATTGACAGCACTGAATATTAGGCATCAAAGGGGTTTAAATTAGTAGTCTAATAAAGCCCATGGAAAGAGGTAGGTATCTAAGTAGATTACAGGGAGTTGGTGTGTCAAAAAATGTTTCCATTGGCAGTGCATTCCTTAGCTCCTAACCCAGTCAACAAAGTTTGGCTGTAGGAGTCAACTAGTGTGAATATCCAAGCTCTCTATAGTAGCAATCATAGAATCATTAAGGCAGGAAAATACCTCTAATGTCACCCAGTCCAACCACCAGCCCACCCCCACCAGGCCCACTGCCCACATCCCTCAGTGCCACATCCACACGGCTCCTGAACACCTCCAGGGACGGTGACTGCACCACCTCCCTGGGCAGCCCCTGCCACTGCCTCACCGCTCTTAATGAGAAAAGGCTTCCAAATGCTCAACCTGAATCTCCCATGGGCAGAGTGAGGCCATTCCCCCTCATAAAGAAGGCCTACCCCCACCTTACCACAACCTCCTTCAGGTAGGTGTAGAGAGTGATAAGGGCTTCTCTAGACCAAACAATCTCAGTAATACATAAAGCAGTATAAAATACTACAGGACAATATGTTAAGGAACAGCTCCATTACTTTTTAATTTTATCAGTGTTTTCTGCAGCAGTCCACTTAAAACAGGCAGTGGTGTAGCTGAACAGATGAATAGCGCCTACCCGTACTTCACTTTCAATTCTGTCTTGCAGATAGAGCTGGTCAAAAGCGCTCTACAGAATACTTTCCAAGTGAGATGGAATAGTGCAATCAAATCCCAGCTTTTCACAGGACACCCATGACACTCACATTGCCTGCAGAAATGCTGCACATTTTGTTTTGCTGAGTTGAAAGCCTGGAGACAGCATGTGGTACCTCCACATTTTGGAGGGCATCTCCCATAGGTGCAAAGGCACAGACACCACTGAAATGGACTAGTTGGGCAATGTGGTGACATACTCTTGCCAGTAATTACATGCCCATGGTCCATAAAAGGGGAAGCTGTGGGCACTCTTCCAAGCATCTTTGCTCCTACGAGGTTGCAGAGTTTAAAGCAACCCAGATGAAAAGTTCACAGGGTTTAAAGCAACCCAGATGAAAAGTTCACAGGAGCACCCTAAAGGAAAGTGACTCCTTAGATGAACAAGCACATTCCATCAAATTTGGATCTGAAAGAAATTCAGGGATAGGTAGAGGAGCCTATTTTGAAAGAAGTGTGAACAATGTAGAAAGAAAGAATGAGCATGGATATTACTGCATAATCATTTCTTAGCTATGTTATTATTCCATTTTCCCTGAATTAATAATACTACATCTCTGGGAGCAAAAGTAAGACAAGTTTTATGTATATTCAGGTATTTTAATACAAATTTTCTCATGTTTTTGCAAGTGTGCATACTGATATTGAAGAAAAGTCTGATTTCTCAGAAGGGCTCTTTTTAGTGTTAGATATTCATCTATGTAATTATATTCTGGATGCAAGCTTTTTCCCAGCTGTTTGCCAGCTCCATACTAATAACTGCTAAATGACAGAAAAATGCTTTGCTCAAGAATGAGAAGGACTTTTCCTTTATGCACCAGCACAGGAAAGCAGTGGTGCTCAGCTCTGGAGGCCCTGCCAACCCCAGTGTTTGATGTAGCTTTCTCATCTGTACTGCCTTGCATGGATTGCTTGGGCAGGTAAAGGAAATTTTTTATCTCAAGCACTTAGGCAGTGATTAGGACTGTATTAAATGGCACTTGGATGGTGACAGAGCAGAAATGAGTCTGTGGTGCTGAGATGGGGAGAGGGCTACAACTGCACAGCAGAAAGTTAATTCGGTAAAACGCTGGAAAACAAGTAAGTGGATACAATAGCAAAGATCTGATGTAATGAAAGCGTCATGATGGAAGAAACAAAATAGAAGGAAATTGAGAAGTGTAGCCAGGAAAAAGATATTAAGTCTTTTCTCTTAACAGTACATGTAATTCTTACACAAAGGACAGTGCTACAGTGATCAGAGAACCATCTAACAGGCAAGTTAGTGCAATTAGAGAGCAGAAAAAATCTACGGATTATCCCAAAGGAAAACGAAATCCTTAAAATAGATTGCACCTTTGGAAAGAACTGTACTCACATCACAGAATATGTCAACTATGTAATTGCCCCCACTGCTAGTTAAGTAAGCTGCTGGTTTTACAGAGGTTTTGTGCCCAGGGAGAAGGAAAGATTAGAAAACATGATCAAATTTATTATACAGTTATCTCAGACAAAAGCAAAGTCGTATTCATTTTGAGGAAAAAAATATATTAAATAACATTTCATACATAAAATACCATGGTGTCTAGGTGTGCTGAGGCAAGAACAAAGGGAAGCACACCACTGAGGTGGCTTTGATAGACCTCAGAAGTTACTCAACACACTGCTACAGAATTTCCAGGACACACTGCATAGTTCCTCAGAGCAGCTCACTAACAGAAGACTTGCAGTGTTTTCACATATCTTGTTTCTACACTGGCACAATTTTGCTGAACATTTAACTTGGGTTTGGTGCCTACTAAGAGCAGCCTGAAGATTTACTAATCTGAAACATAAGATACATCAAAGAACCAAAGAGTCCAGGAGAGTCAATCTAGGGATTATCTAGACAGCATAAAGCAGAAGCAGAGTGCAACCCCATAACCCCAAGAATAAAAAATGCCTCCCTTCAAAATCCCATCACGATACCACAGAAATGTAATTCCCAAATGTGACCAAAAAAGAAAAAAAAAATTGATTCTCATTCATTCACAGACATATACGTTGGCAGCTTTAAGCATAGCCACAGAATGTTTTATTCCCCATTCAAAACAGAAAAAAAAACCAACCATTTTTATCTTACATTGCCACATGTGTGAACACACCACAAACATTCAAAAGCTGTTACAGATACTCTACATCTCATTAGTACTTCATTGCTTTTGCTTAGGCAAGAGCTTTAAGGGACTTGCTCTTCCCTTCTGTCAGATGCATCCTCTCCAGAATGTGTGCGTGTGGCTGGCAGAGGAGACTCAGAGAACAACCAATATCCCTGAATAATGAGATGTTGGAGGCCCACCATAGCCAAATCAGCAAATTCTACTTGAAATTTGGTTTTTCCAAACGTGAACAACTGATTTTACAAGGCTTCCTTTCCTATGACATTCAACACACCCAAACAGGTAAAAGGGAACTTGTACCAAAGGCTGCTTTGACTCCCTACTGAGTCTACTTGAGGTGTGCTTGGAGTGAGGTGACTAACCTCACTCTCTGTATCTGAAAAAAGTTTTTGTCCATCTTAAAAATACTACTTCTGTGTAACAAAATGCAACAACAAAAAACAAGCTCAGGAAACAGATCAGTTTCTGCCTGAACACCACATCTGTTTAGAAAAATCCAGAGTAGAATATAAGCACAAAACACAAATTGAAGACATTTTCCAGCGTCCAAACTATTAAGTTAAATGCTTACTTTTATGAAAAAGAAAACAACAAATCCTACAGAAAATTAATCTGTACTGGCTACTTAGAATAACTCTCGCTCTGGACAAATACTGATGGCACTCTTTGTGTTTATAGTGTAAGAGGGAGAAAAAAATACTACAGTTTCCCTTGGACAATATGCAGTTACTATTTTTTCATTAGTGTTGCACACCATTGATCTTGACAAATGAATCCTCTTAAATTGGCTTTTTTTCCCCATAAACTTGCCTTGTGATCAGTTTTGTTATTGGGACTGATCCAATTCATAAGAAAATGTCCCACTGGACCACAGTTATCCCTATCAGATAATACTGGAGTTTATCCTTAAATTTCCTTTGATCTGTGAATCAAAGAAATGAGGTATCAGATAAAACAGAAGCCAAACAAGCAAAAGGACTATGTATTCCTGTGGAAATAAAACATATTAAAAATTCTGCTTTTATCAGATAAATTCCCCTAGGGCAGAATTTTGTATTTGTGAAAAAGCTTATTCTAATCTGAGGACAGAAGATTTATGTTCCCCTCTAAGCACACACCAAAAAAAAAAAAAAAAAAAAAAAAAAAACCTCCACCTCGTGGGATGAATCTTTATGGCCATACAGAGTTTAGCACCAAGGCAGCTGTTGACCTACCTACGTTACCATTTTTTCTGGAAAATCCTCATGTTTCACACTTCCTTCTTAAAAAAATATACAGCCACAAATAGGCATTTATGGCTCCTTTTTAAAAATGTTCAAGTAGGCACGGGACACAAAAGCTTGTATGGGAGTTACAGGTTGCCCAGAGGGCTGATGGATGCTCTGTCCCTGGAGACACTCCAGGCCAGGCTGGACAGGGCTCTGAGCACTTGATGGAGCTGTGGGTGTCCCTTCTTACTGCAGAAGGGTTGGACTAGATGGCTTTTAAGAGTCCCTTCCAACTCAAATGGTTCCATGACTCTATGATCCGCTTCTTCCCTATGCCATCTCCATTAGCAGGGAACAGAGCCATCAACAGCCCTTGTGTGAGCTCAGTCTTTCTCCATTTCGTGGACTTTTATATGAAAAATTATTAACCTCATCACATTCAGCTTTAATAAAAAGTGCTATTTCAGTGTGTAAAAATGTGACGACTCAAATGTTGCTGAGCCATTTGGTTCAGGGTTTACATTACTCAAGGTGCTTGAGGAAATCTCAGGCCCATCCTCTTGGGATGATGCCGTGAGCCACCAGCCAGTCAGGGAGGAGACCTATTTCTCCTAAGCATTTCATTCTTCTGCTTCATAATACACAGGCCCTGCTGAAGGAACTGGGATTGTTCAGTCTGGTGAAGAGGAGGCTCAGAGGAGAGCTCATTGCTCTCTACAACCACCCGAAAGGAGGTTGTGGAGAAATGGGGGTCAGCCTCCTTTCCCAGATAACAGTGATGGGATGAGAGGAAATGGCCTCAAGTTGCACCAGGGGAGGTTCAGGTTGGGTATTTGAGGTGAGGCAGCAGCACAAGGAGGTGGTGGAGAGGCACACGGAGGAGGTGGGAACTGCCCAGGGATGTGATAGGGTCACTGTCTCTGGAGGTGTCCAAGAGCCATGTGGATGTGGCACTGAGGGACATGGTTAGTTGGACTAGATGATGCTAGTGATCTTTTCCAATCTTAAAGATTCTGGGATTGTTTAAATTTTTCTTAATCTCTTTTTTTTTTTCTTTTTTTTTCCTTTTTTTTTTTCTGTCAGAACAGGTTTGAGTGTCCCTGTAAACAAGCACTACCTGGCAACCATCATCTGTCTGCTTTAGACATAAATTATTAAATTATTAATTATTTTTAATTATCACCTTAAATTACAGTGAACAAGCATTGAAATAACTCCCCCGTACTGCTGTGAAATTTTAGCCAATTAGAGTAGAGGTGGTAAGAAGGATATTCTTTGAAGGGCCACTAAATATTTAATTCGTATGATTATTTATTTATTTATTTATCCATTATTCGAGATGAATTTGTTGCTGTCTATTCAGACAGATTTGGGGGGAAATGCATTTACACAATGCAAAAGCACCAGCAGTGTTTTTTTGTCTGAAGTTCCTTGTCCCATAGTTTCATGCACTAAGCAACTGCTGCACATTGTTCCACACCTGAGCGACTGATACTTCTTAAAACCCTTTAGTTTTCCATCCATGTGCCTGCTAGAACAAAGTAGAATGAAAACAAGGATGATAAGAGAAAAAGCCAAAAAGAGCTTTATAACTCACAAGATTGAAATACATAAATAAAGGTTTAATCTTTTCAGCACAAATAAAACTTCCAGCTAGATAATTTCTTCAGCTTCTCTATTAAGATCACATTACCCAGGGAAAAACTGCTCTGGAATTTGTATTGTACTAGATTTTCAATATGTGAGTGTTTCTGGTCCAAATTTGTTCTGATCCTGAACATATCTTATAAAATTAATAAAGAGGCATAAAGTGTTCAAAACAGCACCTCACACTGTGACAAAAAAAAATAGACAAAGGAAGATCTTCTTTTATAATTCCCTAAACTTAAACTATGAGAAGCCCCTCTCTCTGGACAGTAACGTGAATATTCACATTCTCTGTCCAATTAATTCTCCCACAGGAACCTGTAGGTTAAGGGGGAAATCAATTTGAAGTTGTATGGCAGCATGGATACTCTCATACACGCTGTGCTGCAGGGGCCCTGACACCTGGCTTACTGCTGAACAGCGGTTGCACTGCAGGGCATGCCGGGCTCCCTGACTCCTTCTGTCCAGTTGCAGATTGCCAAGAAATTTCCCATTTTGCAGGGGCTGAGCGTGACAACTCTGCACCACCCTGGGGCATTCCGGTGTTGCGCTTGCTGTAACAATTAAGTACAGAGAGAATTCAGATCAGTACTCTGTCCAGGAATTTCTTTTTTCTTTCTGTTTTCTGTTCACATGCAAAAATATTATTGTTGCTGACAGAGCTTATATTTATATATATGTCACAACTGGCTTTGCTCTTGTTCTGTTATTAGCACAGCTGGGGTTTGCTGGATTACCAAGGAAGGATAGCTGCCAAATGATGTTTGGCATGCAAGCCTGTGAGTGACAGACACATTATGAGACGAAAATCTGGAGTACACAGACCTATCATATGCCTTAAGATACAAGGCACATAGGCTGTATAGAAATTTTGTTCAATGGCGATGGTCGTGCTGTTAGGTATTGTGTGAAAAGATTTGTAGAAAGCAGGTACATAACCATTTTAGCTCAGCTGCAGCTCACAATGTGCTTTTGGAGATAATCTCTTGATTGTCCCCCAGAATTTTGTTTGCATCCCTGAGCAGTTCTGCAGCACGCAAACTACATCGCATCTGTATGAAGCTGCACGGGAAGGCATGGTCCAGAAGTGCAGCCTAACACAAGCCTACCATTAGCAGGCATCTTCTGAGAGCACACTGGAGCTCAGCCACAGCAGATGCCTGCAGCTGCTCAAGCAGGGCTGTTCATTGCAGTGGTCAGTGGATTTACAGCACCTTCTGATGTATTCTGATGATAATATAGAAATAGCCTCATGCTCAGACACATCTGAAGACACCATATGTAAGGAAGGGATAGCATCTCAGCAGTAAACTACGTTCTCAGACTTATATTTTTTACTTGATCATGAGGACAATACACTTATCACAGAAAAAAAGGAGACACTGCGTTTGATTTTACCACATAAAATAAAGCATTTGACTTAGGCCATAAGAAATTATTTCTGATTACTATGATTGTAAAATAAGCAACTTTGCAGTATTCCATAACAGATTATTCCATGATCAGTGAATCACAAAAATGTTGAATTCCAGGACAGTTTGGGCTGGAAGGGGCCTCAAAGCCCACCCAACCAGCTCAGGCTTAATAAGGCCCAACGAACCTGGCCTTGAGCGCTAAAAGGGATGGGGCACCACAGCTTCTCTGGGCAGTCTGGGCCAGTGCCCTCTGAGGAAAGAATTTCTGCCTCACATCTAACATAAACCCCCCCTTCTTTTATTTAAAACATTCTCCCTTATCCTATCACTATGAGACCATGTTAAAAGCTGGTCCTCCTTCTGTTTATAAGCTCTCTTTTAAAGTATTGGAAGGCCAAGACAAGGTCTCCCTGAAGCCTTCTCCTCTCTAGGAGCTGGGTTTGTTCAGCCTGGAAAAGAGAAGGCTGCAGGGAGACCTCATTGCAGCCTTCCAATATTTAAAGGGAATTTATAAACAGGAGGGTAACTTTTTACAGGAATAGATAGTAATAGGACAAGGAGGTATGGTTTTAAACTAATGGAGGGGAGATTAGATGTCACAGGGAAGTTTTTTACTGAGAGAGTGGGGAGGTGCTGGCATAGACTGCCCAGAGAAGCTGTGGATGCCCCAGAGGTGTTTAAGACCAGGTTGGATAGGGCACTGACCTAGTACTCTAGTGGTTGGTAACCCTGCCTGTGGCAGAGGGTTTGAAACTTGATGGTCTTTGCGGTTCCTTCCAACCCAAGCCATTCCATGATTCCATGATTTTATGCATCCGGGGACTTTCAAGCACAAATGTATTTTTCAGAATTCTGAAAAAATTAGATTTCCAGGAAGCTGAAAAGCAGGAATAGTGAACATGATTTTCACTCAAGTAATCTTGGGTTATCTGAATGGTCATACAAGACTGAATTTGTCCAGTTTGTTTATATTCCTCAGACTTGCTTCCTGCTGTGAGAGTATTGATTCTCACTATAGGCAAAAATAATTAAAAAAAAACACTCAGTTCCTGGCATCTAACTCTGACTAGATACACACACACACACACACATGCACACACACACACACACTCATATCTGTAGATTTGGCAGGTTCAGTGTGGCTACAGAGCACATTTTGACTCTCCATCTCTGCAGGGGTGGCTCTACTTTGGGCATAGGTACGTAAAATATTCTTCTGAATGCAGGAGTTCTTTGATGTATGCCCTTCTGTCCTGTCTTTAACCCCCAAAATAAATCCAATTATGTCTTCTTGACACAGCTTTCAAAATATTTGTATATTTATATTATTGATTTTCTTCTTTTTCCAAAAATCAAAAATGGATTCTCAGCAATACTGCAGTTGCCAGAATTCCTGCACAGAATGGAAAAGCAATGGAACTAGTAAATATTAATAATGCTGTACACACTGGTAGGGCTGGACAACTAGGATAGACCCTGGGCATATCTACAAGCACCTGTTTGTATATGGATCTTCATAAGTGTTTTTCTTCCTTTACAGCAACTCATGCCTGGAAAGAAAAAATCTCTTTTCCAGAACAGAGCCTTGCTTTGCATCTGCTGATGAACTGAGCACAGAAAACTAGCAGAAAGCAGTAGCGAGAAGTGGTTGACATTAGCCTACCCCTACTCCAATGATGTCTGAGGCTTTACCGTCAAGAGTGTTTGGTGCAATCAAGCCAAATTACAGGACTCTCATAAATCCCACACTGAAAATACAAGTGTTCATTTATACCATGCCCACCATATAGCTCTCTGGTTTGTAAAGAAATGAAGAACACCTGTTCTAAAGAAAATGCTGAAAACAGTTGCTGCTGCAAGCAGAGACACATTTCAATAGGCATGAGATATACAGTACAAATGGGAACAGAAGACAGTGACACCAATGTGGGCACAAATAACGAGACCCATTTTTTTTTTTGTACTAAAATAGAATGACAAGTGTAAGGCACCATGGATGCACCTTTGCTTTCTCAATTTCATAGACAGCTTTCCTTATATCAAATAAGACAGAGCCCTCTGCTCTTTGTGGCTGTTCATGCATATCTCTGAGCTACACACGATTTATGAACTTAAAGAAAACTGGCATTTGCACTCTTGGTGCAGCAAGCTATCTCTCTATTTAAAATCTCACAGGATCATTTAGGTTGCTGCATGTTTTACTTCCAGATCTGAACACAGACCCAGGGAAACATTCCAGCCTTTCCAGACAAGATCAGAGAGCATATCCCTATGTCTTTTCCATATAGGTACTTCTTTTGCTGCTGTATAAAATACAAAGCACTATCTGTGGACAAATATAGCTAGCAAGAGTCTAACTTTTCTTGCTACAGAAACCTTCTGCAGCATGGGACAAAGGAGATAACCCCAGGCAATAAGGTGCTGAATAAAAGGTGGGAAGCTGCTTTCAAAGGAGCCATTGCCTAGCAGAGGGCAGAGAACTATAAAAAGCCCACTTAGGTGACCTCAGAGTGATATGTCAAAAAAGACCCAACTTAATGCCACAGCAGGGTTTTAAAGGAAAGGGCTCACATCTGCAGATCAGATAGGGAAATGGAATAGCTTTTTAGGGAGATCAGAAGATGCTGCTCTTCTCAAAGCATCCTTTTCGCACAAAGAGAGCAGAACTGAAAGCATAGATGCAAGATCCAAGCTGTGAAATTCCTATTACAGTAGCCTAACTTTTGGAATTTTACTCTCAAGACCAAAATTTCCCACTAGGGTTCCTGCAGAGGGAAAAGCAATCACTCTCCTTTCTTTCAGCTGTTTCTTTCCTTTCTCCTCAGCAACTCCCCTAAACAACACCTTGTTTAACTGCAACTAACATTTAGATTTGCTGCTAATACTAAGGAGAATAAAGCCCAGCTTACAGCCCAGGCTCTGTCTTTGGGGATGGAATGACCAACAGAACTGAGCAGAAAAAACAGGATGCAAATAGAGCAAACAAGAGATATAGGCAGAGTACAGGCAGAGGATTATCTTCTCCTGTTTATCCCCCTTGTGTTTATAGGTAAAAGAAGACAATAGGCAAAACCTGACATGGAGAAAAGAAAACCCTGCTTGATGCAAAGAATAATTAACTTGCAGAACGTGTTACTACAAGGTGATACTGAGAACAGAGAGGTCAAGGGGGATTCAAGAAAAGAAGAGACACACGTGAAGAATTAGAGCAGCTACGATTACATCAAACAAGATTAAATGCAGAATTAATGTGTGGTAGTAGTAGGTGAAACACTAGAGGATAAGAAGCTGGAAAAGAGCTTTCTTGAGGGATATCTCCTTAATTCTCTTTTTCAGGGTTTCTAAATTCTTCCTTTCAAACCTGTAACTGTCTGACATTGAAAAGCGGAATGAAAAACCTCCAAACAAGCTTATATTGTAATTCTTCTCATTTATGTAAGAATTTCTGGGAAGTGCCTGTTCTACAGCAATCAACAATCTGACTGTTGAGCTAAAACTGCAGGTCTGTATTTACCTAGGAAAAATTATCCTTCTGTTTCCAAGCTGTTCACTGCAGAGAGTTTCATATACAACTCAGGGTGAGAAAGCGGCCCCGCATCCATACTGCATTACCTCACTCTCCCACCAAAGACCCTCAAAGACCAAATGTAACAAAACACCTTCAGCTCACACAGAGCAGGGAGAGTTCTCTGCCAAAGCCACCTGTAATTTAACATGTGGGTCTCCAAGCAGCATTCTAATATCAGTTTTGTGATCTGCAGAAAGTAAACTCCAACTGCTCGCTGGAATGGGCATAAAGAGTGTCTGGCAATTTCATAATTTGGTGGATAAATACTCGTGCCTGGGCAAAAATAAAACAACAGATTCTGACTCCAAGGGGAAGCCCATTTGCTGTGATTTATATACTTACTGCAGTGGATAAACACTAATGCCATCATGATTGCCCGTTGTAAAAATCCTGTCATCTGCAGCAACCTGTCTTTTCCACTGGGGCCAACTGTGCAATCTGATGATAAGCAATAAAGCTCTGGAAGGTGACTGTATAAGACTCAGACTGTCAGTAGCAGTCAGAGTTGTAATTGTTCTGTTGCTGTCATTTACTTGAATTTTTAAGACTTACTTAGTCTTAAAAAGACTAGGAAACTTGTCTTTCTTCCAATTTGGACTTTTTCTTTTTTCTTATCCTGAATACTGGCAGGTGCACTGAACATTCTGAGCCTTAACTTAATAAAAAGGCATCTGTAATGAAAGAAAAATAAATAAATCTCTTAGTGCTCATTTGCTGCAAATACATTATTACACTCTTGTGGTGGTTTTACAAGCAGATTCACGTGACTTGCAAAATTTCTTTGTTCATAGAGCAGTGTTTCTTCAAGTTTGGGGCAGAGCACAACATGCCAGGATAAGAGAATTTTACTGGGGATTTTCATGACAACTTCTGCAATAAACCCTGCATTCTATAATCTCTTAAGCATGTTGCATGCTGACAAGTACTTCAGTTTAACTAGAAAATGTGCATAAACGCAATTCCACGTACTTATCAACCTGCCAATTCACTCTTATCTAAGATTTTTTCATTCCATTTCCTTTTCTTTATCCTCCTTGTGTCTCCGGTGCTTGAGCTCATGATGACAGGAGATAGCAAGACTGCAGTAAAGAGCTATTGTAGCAGAACTCCAAAATAGCCGCCTTTCTATGGCAAGACTGCTAGCTTCAGAAGCAACTTCAAGCTCCAATTTTGAAGGCTGTAAGGGCAAGGAAAGGAGTACCCATTGAATAGCAGTAACAGGAAGGAATTTGGAGGACTATTAGATACCTTAGTGCATCAGCAAAAAACCTACAGCCAAACCATACAGTACTGCTTCAGAAGGACTGCCACTCCTGTTATCACATACGGTCCATGCATATAAACTACCACCACGTGCAGGTTGCACTGTCCAAATCTATCACCTACTTTCCTAACATTTCTGTCTCCTTCCTGCATACTGCAGCATTTTGTGTTACTGGGAAAACAGCACACAAAGCCCCAGCTTCTCTTCCACCACCACATCATATGAGAAATTGCCTCCCTCACTGACACTCTGCTATCTCTATGAGGGCTTTTTTCTCTCTCCTGATTCATGCATAAATGCTTATGATGATACCTGTTAATACTCTGCATCATAGATGACTTTTTCAGTAAAATGACAAATTCTCTCTTTGATTTTGTGCTTTGCTTATCATCTATAACATAACAGAGCAGTAAATTTTCAAACGTGTGAAGGATGTAGATTGCATTTTTTAATAATAAACATCAGTGTAGTTCTGAACTTCCTGTGCTGCTTGATTTCTTGTTACATGTTTCCCTGTAATGAAGAGAAAGCAGAGCTACACTGATGGGCCTGATATTCCAGAAATTGCTATCAAAGTTTTTCCCTTTGATGTCTGTCTGCATCCTGATTGCAGTCTCCCAGGCTAGGGAGGAAGGGAAGATATTGCTGGCTTGAAAGGAGCTAACATAATATCTTAATCCACTCTTGTCCCATAAGAAAAACAAATTTTCCCTAATGTTATCTTTTGCAAAAAGCATAGGTTTTGCTGCAACAGCAGCATCAATTTAGTTTTGATTATACATCTTCACAGAGTGTAGAGTGGGGAAGACTGTATTTTGGCTATCTCAGCTATAATCTATTTTGTGGGTAACAGACACGTCTGATTTCTTAAGCCAAAAGATTTGAGTCTGTTTTTCAGCCAGATTGCCTAAGGAAATAAGTTTTGCAAAGTCATGTTATCTGCTCATCTGTCTCAGTCTTGCTAGCACCAATAATTAAACCACTGGCCAATCTTAGCCAAGTTTTACATATAATAGAGTACTCAAAGTTATCCAATTCCTAAAAATTTTGTAACAGTGTGAGAACTGCAGTGAGTAGCAACAGCAAGGGTGAAACTCAAAAGTTAACTGCAGTTTCGGTCTTCTGATAAAATGTGTGTCTACTGGAAACAGCACTACTGTCTCTTGGAAGGCCTACTGGGGCTAGGCATCAGGACTTTGAAGGAAGAGAATTACAGGTGTTGCTGTGGGGAGAATCTCAAGAAAGAAAAAGAAAGGCAACCAAGGCAACAGTAAGTATGGAATGGGGAAAAGAAAAATGTAAGCCTTGGCTTCAGCAGATAAGATCTTCAGTAAGAACTTTACTTCCTCTTCTTTCTTTCATTTTTCTTGCTTTCTCTTCTCTTTCTCTTTTTTTCTCTTTCCTTCTTTCTTTCCTTTTTTTCTTCCTACCTTTCTTTCTTCCTTCCTTCCATTTTTCCTACCTTTGCAATATAGATATTAGAGTGTCTCAGAATAACTGCAGCATCATTGTGCAGCAAAAAGGGTCTAGCAGTTATGTTTCACTGCATACAATACATTTGTATTGTACGTATATGTATACATGGACAATTCATTGTACACAGTACAAACTGAACAGATGTAAATCCTTGGATGATATAAGTTCATATGGCTTTTCAGAGGTCAGGGAACTCTTCAAATTTGTATCAGATCACACTTGAAATACTGTTGTGCATTTTGAGATGAACAGTGTGTGGGGAAAAAGAGAAATGATTATGTTGCAACCTTACATTTTATACATATGTTCATAGTTATCTTTCCTTTCTTTGAGCAGCACATTCCAGAGGCCATCAAGTATGTCAAGAAGAATGGCAGCAGCTAATCCATCCCAAAATATAGAATGCACAATTTTTAGTAGCTATAGGTGACAGAATGACCTTTTTTCACCTTGAAATACTTGGACAGAATCACAGTCCACAGAGGACACAGAGACACCTGTAAGATCCTACAAGTGAATATAGAGGAAATCTTTAACTTTGCAGCATACCTTTCAGGGTCTTTTCATTTCACTTTGGCACTTATAAAACAGAAATCTGCCAGGCTGACTGCAGTTCCTCAGTTGAGAGTTTCACAAATGGTGGGGATTGCATTTTGCCTCTCATTCATACAGAGATTTCAGTGACAACAACAGAGATTATGTGTCCTGTGGAGACTGATATATTACCCCATGGCTTACCTGCAAAGCTGATCAGCTTGGAATCCTTCTCTGTGACTCTCATTCTTATAAACAGTTTTGCCAGCTTACATTTAAATATGACCCTTTTAATCAGGTTCCTCAGTATAACACAAGTAAAATGGGCACTGTTATTGCATTACCTATTTTTATCTCCACTGATTCTTCTATATCTTTCATGAATCACCTTGTTGAAAATGTGACAGGTTTATGTCAGTCACAGGACTGTAACAATATTAGCTTTACCATGAATTTAGTGTGACACGAAAATTTTATAATGCTTGATCTTATTTGATAAATTCATGTCCTGAATCAAAAGATTTGTGCTAAGCTGCACAAAGTAAGTAAGCGTTCTTTCTAACAAGACATTCTTCTACACAAAGGTTTATGTTTTTAGTATTTTCTTTGCTAGAGTCACACAATCGTACATAAATATTTATGCTATTTCTAGAAGCAATGGGTAGAAGACATTTCCAGCTCTCCTCTTATTCAAGTCCATCAACAGTACCATCAGTGGCTGGAATAATTTACACCTGCCTGACAACAAATGGTCTTACTATAAGTTAGTGATTTTTGGCATTCTTTCTATGCCTTCGCCATGGTCAGAAAAAGCAGGACAGAGAAGGAAACCTTTGCAGGGAAATCTCATCAAAATCAGCACCTGAAGAAGAGGGAAGTAGGAGGAGAACTGTTTCCACTGATTTCCTCAAAGCAATAAAATTCTGAACTTCATCTGCAATTTGGATGAACCACAGTAAATTGTCCAACTGTTATTCTGTCAGAATAATACCCTTGCCAGAACCTCATCAGTATAAACTGGCATAGCTTCATTGACTTTGGGAGAAACATAGCTAAAATGGCTTCTGGGTCATATTTCTTTCTGAGACCAAGTGATATGTCACTTAAAGGACAGAGGATCAGAAGAGATGATTTTGTACGTTATTCTCACAGGTTTTCTGTAAGGACTTGTAGATAAGAGCAAGGGCTTGGCTTTCAAAGAAGTTTTGATGTTTTATCTGCTGAAGATAGGCAGTTTAAAGCTTGTGCCAAATCAAACTTCCTGGAGAAACTATATTTGCACTTATTGGGCTTTACTTGTTGCCTGTGGAGTTTATAATAAATCAATGACTGTGGAAGAATGATTGAGTTTCAACTCTGACAAAGGCAATGCCCTATTCCTTGGTCACTAAGTCTGCCCAGCTCAAAATAGAGGAGGATGAGAGGAGGCCACATGGTGGCCTGCAGCTCCTCTCAGGGAGCAGAGGAGCAGCACTGAGCTCTGCCTCTCTCTCTAAAATGCTTCTCTGATACTTGTTAATTCTGTAATATGCATTAATTCAGCAGTGATAAAAAGATATAAAAAAGTAAAAATTTGGCATGAGCGGTAACTACATTACATTCAGATTTTTCCTGTGTACTTGGAATCAAAGGTCAAACAGTGAAGAAGTTCTATTAATAAAAATATACATTTATGCTACTTAATTAGAAAATATCATAAATCGCATCACTCCAAGAACTTCAGTGAAACACTCTCCTGATATTGCAAACAGCTGAGCTACAAATACAAAAGCCAAGAATTCGAGCAACAATTAGTGCTCCCCAGCAAAGATGATTCTGCATCTTCTAAACTAACTTATTTAAATTATTTTAAGATCCCTTTTCTCCTTGTGCAAATGCATAGTGAACTGGTACCAACAGGCAGCTCAAGCTCTCACCTGAGAAATTCCAATGACAGTTACAAGCCATTGCAGAGCTTCACACCACTCTTTTTAGATGTTGCTAATAATGAGTTATTCCAATATATATGTCATAGTACAGCATTAGTCATGGCACAATGACCTTGGCCAATTGCAAGTCACCTGCTGAGCCTCTTTCTCACTCCCCGCCCTCAACCGAACAGGGGGAAAAAATAATAAGAGAAGAACTCATAGATGAAGACAAAGATGCAGATATCACTTGCCAGTTACCATCATAGGCAAAACAGACTCAACTTAGGAAAGATTAATTTAACTTACTGCCAATTAAAATTGATATAGACTGAGAAACACAGACATCTTTCCATCAACTTGTCCATTCTTCCACGCTCAACTTCGTTCCCTCATCCCCATCTTCTTTACCTCCTCCCCAAAAGGCATCGGGGAATATGTGGTCAGTTCATAATGTCTCCTCCCTGAGGCTCCTTCCTTCATATGATATTCCCCATTTCCAGCATGTGTTCTCCAGAAGCCACAGCTTCCTCCAGGGCACATCCACCTCCCCTGGCATGGGATCCTCTATAGGCTGCAGAGTGGATAGCTGGTCCATGGTGGTCTCTCCATAGGCTCTGCCCTGCAGTGGGGCCATTGGAACACAGGGCAGCTCTGGCCTTGCTTCACATAGTCATCCCACAGCACCCTGACACCAATGGGGCACCCACACCCAATACATCAGTAAAGCCATGTTTTCAGTAAAGATGTTTCCGGGATCAGTTTCCATAAGTCATATGCATTATTTCTGAAGTTATTATTTTCTTGCACAAGATACTTATAAAACACTACATAACCCAGAAAACAGATCAAAACTGACTAGTGAAATTTCTCACAGAGGGAGAGTACAGACATCCAGAAACTAGATTCACTGGTGTACTGACACTGCATAACAAGAATGTAGCACTTACAGAAATATTCAGGATAAAAAATCATACACTGGACTTCTGGAATTACCCTCATGAAAAGCAAGAAGAGGTGGGACCTCTCCACAGTTATGGGTGCTTATGGACTTGCAGAAATTTACTTCATAAGTGATCTTAGAACAAAAGTTGACGTATTAATTACTCCAGATTTATAAAGAACAATTATATTTTTCCTCATCACTATTTCTCATTATCTTGCTGTGTAAACTATTTCCATACATTACAGAAACCTGGGCTAACTTTTGCTTAAAGACCACAGAATCATTAAGATTGGAAAAGACCCCTAAGATCACCCAGTCCAACCACCAGCCCACCCCCCCACGCCCCCTGCCCACGTCCCTCAGTGCCACATCCACACGGCTCCTGAACACCTCCAGGGACGGTGACTGCACCACCTCCCTGGGCAGCCCCTGCCACTGCATCACTGCTCTCGCTGAGAAGAAATTGTTCCTAATATCCAACCTGAACCTCCCCTAGCACAGTCTGAGTCCATTCCCTCTTATCCTATTACTGTTGCCTGGGAGAAGAGGCTGACACCCATCCAACCACTTCCTTTCACGAGGTTCCCTCTACTGCTCTTCATAAGACTTGTGCTCCAGACCCTTCACCATCTTCCTTACCCTCCTTTGAACAGGCATATATAAAGTATGCTAAGAAACATCCCAATTAACACAGAAGTGATCTTCTTACATACAGAAACACCCCCATGTAAAGCTAAGAGACAGAGGGCATAAAGCATATGGCCACCTAATTAGTAGAAAACACTTTCCTTTTCTGTCTGTAACTCTAAGTGCAGCTGTCCTGGAAAGGCTGAAACTATGCTGACCACCCAAGGTGATGGAGGGCATGACATGGTAAATGGGCCTCCACCGCTTTGTTTTGAAGACGTTGTCTGCAGCAGGGTGAGGTGTGCTTGTGATCACTGTTCTCAACTTAAGGGAAATGCTAGTGCTCCTCCAAATGCTGTTTGGGACAACTGCAATGTCTGGATTTGCTTGCATGCATGTGAGATAATTTGTAAGAGGAAAAAGGTCTAAATTCATCCTTTTATACAGAGGCAACAGAACTGATTTTCACGCCGGATTCTGTTGGCACTATGTTGCTTTAAAAGAGGCACCCACTCCTCTTCCTCCCAGGGGCCACTGTTACTCACAGAAGGAAGAAAAAGCAGATGAAACTTCCTCACATCTGGAAGCTAAGAGAAGAGGGCTGGAAGCTGGGAATTCAGCCTGGTAGAGAAACAAGGCAAAACAATAGCACAAAAGTACTTAATTTAGAAGCTGTAGAGAGTTGATTTTTTAAAACACATCTGTGTATTTTACGTGATCTGGGCATCTACAGAAGGTTTATGCAGATGAGAAGATAGATGTTTCTTGTTTATTTTCCTTCCTGACAGATCTGATTTCAAGATGACAGCACACAGATTACAGTTTCCCAGACCACTTGCTGCTCAGGGCACAACCCATACTCACTCCATCTGCAGATGCTTTCTAATGTCAGTACATGGATCAATGACAGGACACGGTCCCCAGGGAGCAGTTTGGCACCCAGGCTAAAAAATAGAAAGCCTGGGCAGTAATGCGTGCAGTGAGCCACACTGATGCAGGACAGATTCTTCATTCCAAAGAGAAAAATCTGCATTCTTCAGAAACAGTGTTCAAAAATTTAATCTTCATTCAGTTCAATGGAGCAGCTTTATAATTTACAGCACCAGATATAGCTAGACGATGTAATGTGGAATATCTGAAGCAGTTCTTTTCCTGTATTAAAATGCACCTTGGGCAACAGAGCCTTAACTTCTCTTAACATATGTTTGTAGCAGATAAGTAAACAATTTGGACGTGAAATGAAAATTTTCTAGATAGTTACAGTCAGAAAAGCATCAAGTCATACTAGACTCCAGCTGCAGTGTGCTGCTGATAAGTTTTTGGGATGGTTTGGCATAGTTAAAATTGAGCAGCTTTGGAAGAATAAAAGGCTTTCTGTGTACAAGTTGTTGGAACAGAGATAGTGAGAAAAAGACATCATTTTACATCAAAATTCTGAAAGTAGCCATGGTGGCAGGATAGCACATGGTCAGAGGTGGGCACCTCCATGCTCAATGGAGAAGCAGAAATTGAGGAGGCATGGCTGGGAAGCATAAAGTTCCAAATAGACAAGAAATCCACTTGCCTTGAATTCCATTGACATTTGGCTACCTTACAACCACAGACTCCTATGGCTTTGTTGACTTCTTCAGTCACATGCATGGTGAACTTTGTGTTTGATTGGTTCCACTCTGCTCCATGGGGCTCTGCACATGGCAGCAAGCTGCGAGTGAGCACTGAAATCATCCTTACATCACAACCGTGACATCTTAGTGGTAGATCACAGGATAGCAAATAATTCGCAGTAAAGTTCAGCGTGAACCCAGGCCAAATGATCTCTCATCAAAGTTCCCCTACATGCTGGCTTGTTCACACTGAATACTAAGCCTTTCCTTGCAGCAAGCTCCCACTCTGCCTAGATCTCTGCTATCAGGTTTAGGGATGTGTACTATAGACAAGACTGTGTGTCCTTAGGAAGACATTTCTTCAACTGCTTCCAAATGAAGAGGTAGGAAAACCTGCATTTCTCTTTTCTGCTCTTCTTGGCCATTAGCAGGCAAACAAATGGAAACTTCTTCAACAAAGAACAAATGCTGATCTTAAAAGGTTTTATTTAAGCAGACAGAATCCAGTGAAGGAAGCAGCAAGTTGCAGTAAAGATTGCAGTATTTCACAATGCAAAATGCCAGGAAAGGGCATTGCCTATGCTGGCTTGTCCGAGCTGGTCTGCTTTAGACAAATCAGATTGCACTCCCACAGCTGTCAGTACTGCTGCAGCCACCATCCTGTTACTGTACCTCAAGTTTCCATGGTCCTTAAATAGATGGTGGATGGAAACTGTGACCACCCAGACGAGACCAGCATGGCTAATGCAGGCTGATCACTTAGGTGTTATTTATGCTTCACCTCCAACAAAGGCAAAATAGCTTTCCCATGGGAGAGTTCTACCTTTTGTTTTGTAAGCACTGCCAATAAGACCTTGTAGCTTTTGTCAGTGTGAAAGGACTACTGTTGCTGCCCACTGCACACTCATATCTCTAGCTGTTTATAATTCTGTCTAATGTTAGCCATCTGAAGTGACATTTCCCTATGTGCATCTATTTCAGACTGAATACAGGAGGTTTCAGTTGTTCCTGTGAATAACAAATGGTTTGTGTTTTTTTGTTTGTTTGCTTTTTTGTTTTGTTGTTGTTGTTACTGTTTTCCTGACTTACAGACATTCTGATACTCATTTCACTGAGAACACATTCAAGCAGGACTTAAAATGTGATGTCCCAGTGCCGCACAAAGGGCGGATCCCAGGGCAGATAAGTGCCTACCTTAACCTGTCTACACTACACACGTGTTGCCTATATCTGCAGTAACTATCCCTTGTCTCTTTTGGTTTCTGGAGCAGTATAAGCCAGAACCCTTCACAGCAGTGTTGCATGGCTAGCCAGTCCCTTGGCTTCCATCACCAAAGACCTCTGAAAAAATGCTTCATTCTTGTCTAGGGTAAGGCCATAGATGGAACAGCCACATTTACTGTAGGGTGGTACCCTGCTCTGCATCACAGAGCTCCTGCACTATCAATGAAGAATGTCCCATTAGGCATCAAAGGAGCAGTCCGCTCCTGGATTTTCTGGTTGTTTTTTCCTCAGTGAAAGAAAACTATACAAAAAGTTTGTTTTTTTTTTTATTAAAACACATTAGATTATATGATAAAACTCCAGAAGATGGGAAATACCAAACAGCTTTAAAATACTATCTTCTGTTATTTAACTATGCACATTCTTCTGCAGAATTTCTGCCTCATTTACTGCATTCTTTGACTATAGCCTCTTACATTTCATATTTTTAAATATGAGTGAATAAACTGGGGGCACGGAATTCTATTAAGAAAGCATTTTTGTTTATCATGAGCATTGTTTATCATACAAAATAAATTTGAACAATCATATGGGAACAGCAGTGACTCCATGTCCTTCTGGTAGCCTTTATATTTATTCATTCTTTTCCCATTCTAATGGCTGTCAAAGATTTTCTGTTCAATGTAAGTAATTTCCTATGCTTTTTTGAACTCTAGCATGAAGAAAAACGTTCAAAATCAAAACATGAAAATGTTTTAATGAGAAATTATTATTTTATTTGTCTCCAAATTGCAGAGAAGAATTCTTATGTGGCTTATTACTAGCTTCTTTAATAGCTCTACAATATCTTATTACTAAATTATTTTATGTGGACAGTTAGATTGCTATACACATGAGATTAAGTTATGCATAAGTTAATCAAGCTATTCATCATGCATTTTGAGTCACTGGCCAATCTGACAGTGACTGACAGTCTTTGGAAAAGTATAGTACAGCTAAAAAACCTGACCTAACTTTTAAACAGCTTTCTCTGTGATACCAACATAATCAAATAGAGTTTTACATATGTCATGCTGTTGCTGCAGCAACCTGGTCTCCCTTCCTCTGACTACTGATAGGGTGTCTCTAAGCTTGATATGGCCTCATATGTCTTGAGATTAATCTCTTGGGACTGCTCCAGATAAAAACAGATTAATTTGCAGTTCCTCGAGAATGAAGTAACTGTTTCACATAAACTACTTTTCATGTCCCATCAGGTCTGAGCTCCCTATTCATAACCTTTATAAAAATGATTGGTTTGGCAGAGCACCCCTCAGACATTTAGGAGAAAGCAGGTTGCGTGGCAGAAAGGAGGATTAAAATGGCTTGACTTCTCTTGTATTTTTCTTGAAGGGAAGGAGAGAAAAGGTTATTTTTGTGAAAGCAAAAGCTGCATTTTTTGTTGTGTTTTTATTTTTTTTTTCCCCCTAGAGGTTTACATTTGAATGCACCTAATTTTCACATTTTTATCAGGGATAAGACTGGGACAGTAAAATCAAAAGATTCTAAGCACTGAGATGTGTGTTTCCTGAAGACAGATTTAATTCCTAGCTACTATGACTGTATATTTTATAAGGAACCTGAATATTTGCTAAAGAGTTGGATGGTTCTAATAGTATATCGCTGTATAAGGCTCAAATGATGTGAAAGTCTCCTTCTTGCTGTTTAGAGCCTTTCTTGGAGGAAAAAGGGAAACGAGGTGCTGAAACATACAAGACAATATGCTAGACCAATTCAGGGAATATTTTGTATTTACTTCAGATTTATAGCCTTATAAAACCATCTTGTCCATGTACAAAATATCCTTCTCAAAAGGAGACAGTCAAAGTGCTTCTGTATTTGAAACATGTATAATTACAGGGAGCATGTGTGCCTTGGTGGAGTAGGCGCCAAAATGAGGAGAACTAATGGAAATCATAATGTATCCTAAAGGTGTTTGTTGCTCAGATTTACCATGATTTATTTTCAGCAGAACACCACTGCTGAACAGATGCAAAGAAAGAGGTTGGAGAGGACATGAAAAAGTATGCTCAAGTTGTGCCAGGGGAGGTTCAGATTTTATGATTCTATGCTGAAAGTAGGCGCAGAAGAAATCTGAACAGTGAAAAGGTACTTGCAAGAGCCATGGATGCTGCTGGTCTCTGATGGGCTTCTGGCTTTGGTCAGATATAGCACCTAATATTTGGCCCCTACCCAAAATGGGAGAGGAAAACATGCTTTCTGTTTCTTCAGAGCATCCTCCAGTGACAGGAAAAGTTTCCATGGTATTACTTTAAACAGCCATCCCAGGAGAGATCTCCAAGTGTGGTCTAACCATTCAAGCTATAAGATGCAACTTCTCATTGTTACCTGTAAATCATTTAATTAAATACACTTGGGCTCCATAGCAACAACACTTAGCACTTCAAACTCCTAATTTCCAAGGATCTATGCAAATCTTCACCAAATATACAAATTTTAAGAAAATGTCAAAGTTGTGATGTAGTAGACAGAAGTGGTCGAGGTCTGGATTCACCTCCTGCTTTGCCACAAGTTTGCCAGCAAAACACTTCAGTCCTATGGAGTTGATTTCCCAAGCCATAAAATCAAATTAATTGTATATGCTCTGTGAAGTACTACGGGCTCTACTGCTTTCGAATACCTCAGTGTTATTATTCATTATGATTCTTGTTGAAATACAACACAGTAGGAACTACATGAGGTAAGGCAGTAATTAAACTAGCTCAATACCACCTTTCATTGCATGGTAAATCCCATAAGCATCAATTTCTATGGATTTGCCTCCTAATTATATGATCCAAAACATAAGGTACACGCACTTTTTCTTCTCAGAATCACAGTAAACCCAATTGATATAATCCCCCTTCCCTAAGAATAGGGCAATTCATAGCAGTTGTTCATTGTTTAATTGTTACAGTACACTGCAGTAGTTTTACTACAGCTATAGCATTCTAAAGATATAAGACAAACCTTGAAAAGAGAAGTAGTTTTCTTTCTGTAGACCAAATACTTGGCATACTCTTGCTCTACTCTGTTGGAAATCAGAGAGTTAGAAACCTACCAGATTCATGGACCTGTGTGCTTCCATGGACTGTGAAGGCCAAAGCTCTTTGACAGAAGATATTGAATATTAAAGAAATAAACAGCGAAAGAAATACTTAAAATATGTTAGGCTAACATACAGACTGCCATCAAGTGCAGAAACAGCAGTAGCAGATTAGGCAAGCCTAATTACTCACCTGGGAATCTGCCTTGCACGCTGAGGACATTAATGACACATCTCTCCCTGGGAGGTGAAGGGGATGTAGAAATGAGTGGCGGCAAGGGCAATAAAAACAACCTGGCAGGACCCTGCTTCATTAAGCATCCCAGGGGACGCTAAGAATAAACTTGTATCTTCAAACACTTTTTCTTCTTTTCTTATAGCTACCCAATGTTGTTCTTCTAAAATGGTGGGGGTTTTTTTTTCCAAATCCTTTCATTCGCTAGTATCATTTCTTGCTTATTCCAAAACATTTAGAGCTGAAAAGTATGTATGACTTAACAACACACTGAATATTCTTATAATATTTTACCATGCCTGATCCTTTAAAAAGTGTGGGTTTTTAAATGCTGTCTATATAATAAAAATCACTATAATGTAAAATCATAGTGATTTTAAGGTCTCAGTGGCATACCACTGAATTCAAGGAAGGCTCTGTTCTTCCTCTGCCTGACAGCCAAAGCAAAGCTTCAGCATCTGTGACAATACTTCTGGCAAAAAGTGTTGCTTGGACATAATGGATGTGGGACGCTTCGCTGTTCCTTCATATGTAGATAGAACAATGAGTTTTGCACACTTTCTCACTCTAAACAAGTTCTTCTCCATATTTCTGGAGATAATTCTGCACTCAGACTGTCACTTCCACCTACTCAACATTTCACCAGGACCTCTATGCCATTTAGCAATATGGAAGGATAGCTGGTCTTGAGCCCTAGCCAGAATCAATGTGCTGGAAACAAAATTTTTCTTGAAACAGACAAAGTTTGGTTTCTCAGATCCAGTGGGAGCAGTGGAACCAGTTTCTATGCTAACGGAATTCGTAATGCTCATCTTCTAAACTTTTAGAAGTAGATTGGAAGTAATCCAAAAGCTCAAAGAAACAAACAACCAGAAGGTGTATTTGCAAAGAGCATGATGGACCAAAGAAAAGCTCAAAACTGAGCTTTTGAGATCATTTCTAACTCCTTGTCCATACCGCTATGACATGTTACTAATTCACATCTCCCAGTGTTCATTGCACCCCAATTTATTGAGGAGGTACAGAGGAAGGCATAAACATAACATAGGGAAACTATGCACTGTTAGGAAAAAAAAAAAAAAAAGATATTTTAACAGCCTCCTCAGACACTTCATTCCTCTGGTTGAAATGCAAAAGTACCTATTTGGAATAATGAAACAGTTTTAATTACTCTCGGTGAATGCAAATATACCATTTGAAAGCGAATCATTTTCTAGGTAATACTGAATCACCTTCAGAAGAAAGAAAAAAAAAAAAAAAGAGAGAGAATGAAGGGTAATAATATTCCTACTATAAAGCTTTTCTAAAGTCATAAACTCATTATTGTCAACTAAAACCTAAAGTCAACAAAAACTAGGACAAACTGGGCTTGCGGGTTACAGATCCAAAGCTGTGGAGTAAAACTAATCAGGTCTTGGATAGGATTTTTTTCTTTCATCGCAGAACAATCTATACTCTAGTTGGTCAAATCAAGCCCTTCTGAGAAAAGAAGATTAGAGGCAGTTGTTTAAAATATTGAGGAGGGAAGGATGGGGTTTAAGCTTTATTACTGACCAGGACAGACAAAACAGACTATAATGAAAAAACAGTATTGAGGTTGTACTTGTGGTCTGAATCGAAAATGTTAAGTGGAGACTGGGCCATATGGAGAAGCTTATAGTGACAGCAAGAACTGATGCTGGATATACAAAATTTAGTGCTGTGGGAAGGACACAGGAATTCAAAAAGAAAATCGTTATACCTGAACAGAAATAAGCTATTAGGCAAGAACAGAAACCCAAAGAAATTTTATTTTATTTATAATGATTGTTCTTCCTGCAGTGTTCACCTGTACTGAGCATGAAATATTAATTGAAAAAGTACTAGGTTAAGCATCAAACATTTTGCATAAATAAAAATATTTGATGGAAAACTGTTATCCTTCGGCAAAATTTTGTTGATTTCATTGTTGTGAAGTCTTCATCCTTTATTTTACTGAAGTCCCAACGGTCTGAACTGATGCACATATGTTACGTTAATGCATTTGAAGCCTTGGTGAAACACAGCAGGATACCCTATTTATTTGCCCACATGGAGCTCACTGCAGCGCCACTGACATACTCTGCACATTAGGGTATACACCTTGTGGAACTTAAGAGAAAGTAACAAATTATTACAGCACGGATGTCAGTGGAACAAAAACAGCCCTGTCTGTTTTTCATTTCATTTTTCTGTAACTCACTTGACTCTTGACTAAGATATATATGCAAAATTTGCCATTGTTAAGCACAGATCTCCCAAGATGTGAAATGCAGCAGTAACGCACCTTCATGCCTTTTTTTTTTTGATTGTTTTTCATCACCATCAGTGCTGACTATACCATCCCAACTCCAGTCTTAGGACCTTTTCTTTGCTATTCTCCATCATTCTTTTCTGACAAATGTTCCAGGACAGAAGCAACACATCTGGCGTTTTTGTTAGCATGGCTGGGAGTGGCTGCCTGCTGCATAGTCATCAAGCTACAGTATTATAGACTATTTTAAGACTATAATTTTTGATTTTACAGCTCATCTATTTCATGTTAAAGCAGATATTTAGGTATATTATGACAAGAGAGATATACACCGTCTGCTTTCTGGAAAGCTAACATCTCTAGATTTCTTCACATACTGAGCAGTGCTTTACACCATCCCAGTAACAATGATTTTCCAGCAGCAGCGCAGTCATCCAGCAAAAACTGCTACTGAGGTACCAAGAGCTGATGAGGCAATGGTCACTGCAGTAAGCTACAGGCACTCAGTGACCACCATTGCTTAGCTGTGGTTACCAAGTCTGCAGAATTCATGGGCAGAAAACAAGAGAAACAAGACACGTGGGGTTTGATTTTGTCTGACCCTACTCATCATTAGGAAGGGTGGTAAGTAGGCAGGGCAGCTGGGGGAATTACAGAAGTTTTGTCTCTCATATATTAAATATGTCCAGCCAGCTCTTCAGGCAATTTAAACCAGCATGGCTCCCTTGAGTTCAATAAAAGGATGTCAGCGTACATCAGCTGAGCATGGCTTCATGACTTTTTAATACACCCCAGTGGAGCAACCCAGCACAGCAAGCATCTTCCATGGTAAAAAAGCCTTGAAATACAATGGTATAGAACCCAAAGTAATTCATCCCTCTGCATCTTCAAGCCTAAATGGCAGAACACAAAGCAACGGCCAATGAGATTTTGTTTTTTATAATTTCAGGATGCAACCACACAAATCATAATGCAGTCAAGTGTTTTCCCAAAGATCACTGTATGCATTGAGGCCCCTGAGCTCCACCGACCTTTTTGTGCACAAGCACAGATGTGCTGGAGTTCTCTGCTAAGGTGCTGGCAGTGCATTTTGCATTTTCCTTTTATGGGGTATTTTTGACTTGATTAACCATTTAGAGCATGAGCCAAATGTTGCGCTTTCTCACACTTTGTGCAGTACTCCCAAATCCAGTGAGAAGGGAGATGCCTAATAACTTTTGCTGGGACATTTTGGTAGCAATCCTTCAGAAATACTTGTAGCAAAATAGTCTTCTGTTAAGTACAGAACGAGGAAATTCAAGTAAAATATATTATAGTGAAATGATGAGCCACTGAACATTGTGGGATCTGATTAACAATATGCAGTTAATGTCTGATCATCTAATGATATAAAATGCAGTCACACTGCCGATGACATTATGGAACACAATACGATGTAGACATCTAAGAAGAAATAGTTTCTTTTTAATTAACATTTTAATGACATTAAAATATGACAGAACTTTCTACGGTTTTTTTCCATGTCACACTGAAGAAGCTCAAATGCGTATTAATATAATTCCCTTCACAAATAAAGTCTTGAAAAAGGTTGACAAGAAGCAGCAAATTTCCAGTGAAATTAATTAGGCTCTCATCTTTATCATTCTCACACTGTAGAAATGCAAATATTATACAGGAAAAACCTCCCAGCTCCAGCCCTGCTTGGGGAAATACAGACAGATCTGTTGAAAGCTATACTAAAAATTTCAACTTATGAGGAAAACCGTACTTTGTGGGTTGAGTTATGTGTGTCTGTTTTAAATCTACATTTCTCAATCAGAAAGAAATATTATGGGGCTAATCCTCCATCGCTGAAAACACAGCTCACAAAACCACTGGGAGTTTTGCTGAAGTAAGGAATAAATCAGTGCAGAATCAAAACCCATATTTAAATATTCCAATTAACCACAGAAACATACCAAATATTACTGAAAATCACTTCTGGTATCAGCTGAAGAGTGCCTATTTCATCAACTAATGCAATTTCTATGAAATCTAAGAATTACTCATTTGCTCATTTTCAGGAGTTAATTTTAGTGATTAATTCCAAGTTTAACTTCCAAGTTTAACTTCCTACAAGTATCTGTTGCAAAGTGCCATGTTCTCTTTTTAATTAACTCCAGCAATATTTTAATAACCGGTGTAGTTTCTCAAATATGCTTTACTTCTAATTCAGAGCATTGCTTAAACAGCTACTCTTCATCAAGGGTACTGCATTACCCTGCAATAATGCTGAAGTATATTCTCAAAGCTTCGTTAGGTTAGAAGTTGCAATGGTCCAAAGGATGCACGCTAAAAAGTAACACTCTGCCTCCAGCGTTAACATCAGGTTTTGTGGCTGGTGAGATTTCAGTGCTTTTGAGACTGTTCCTGTAACTTAGTGCCTGCTCGTCTTAATTTGCATTCTCCCTTCCCATGTTTAAGTTGGTTCATTTTATACAAGCGGTACAAGTAGGGCAGGCAAGAGGGTTAGGTTGACTCAGTGCGAACGTTAGAAATTCCTCAGTATTAAGTCAAAAATATAAGGGTTGTGAACTTTAAATATACTTTCACATAATGTAGTCTAGTGGGTTATGTGTAGATAAAGACAGTATTTCTTTGGACAGCTCTATTAGTTCATATATCAAGGAAAAAGCTTTTTAGCATGAACGTGAAAGAAATAGTAAGACACTAAAGTGTTGTATTGCATGGAACTGAAACTGTATCTTATCTCAGATTCCGCTATTTTCTCCTAATGGATCAATTTTACTGTTCATTTTCTTGTTTAGAGGAATAGGAAGGTAATCACCACCTAAATGCTGAGAAATAGCCAGAATTTCCCTTCACAACTAATTAAATGCCAGCAAAAGAATCCGTTCATTTGTATCATAAGCCAACAAAATCAAAAAAATCCAAAAGCTCCCTAACAGTGCAAAATGCAATTAAATACAGTGTATTAATTCAGGCAGCAAACTGCAGCACATTGTAAGGCAGTGCTTTCTTTTCCTTAATTAACTAAAATGCGACAAAGAAAATCTGATGGCTTAATGGCATTTTCCTCAGTCAGAAATGCTTTGGAATGATTTTATTATGTTATCACAAAGAGCATAGAAGGAGTTATTTCCATTACTTCTGCGTGTCACTTTGAAGAGTGACAGAGAGACTTGTCCCTGTTAGCGGATGTGAAGGATTAATATTTGATGACATCATTACTTTATAGGCAGGATAACTATAGCAATAAGTACATGGAATATTTTATGCATTCACAACCACATGAGGAACATTCATTCCCAGGCAGCATCACTCTGGATGTGTATTTGCTGCTGTGATGGAAAGCTTAGCAATTTGTCTCACTTATTGTCATATGACCATAGACAGCATTAGGGCACCATTTCTGCGCTCATCACTGAGTGAACTTGCACCAGACAGACACGCATCTCAGAGAGCAGAGAGCCCACAAGTTGTGCAGGGCTATGTAAGGGAAAAGCAATGCGGGGCAATTGCCTGGGAGCCTCGCTAGACTGAACACAGCAAAGCACTTTGTGCAACAGAGGGGCGAACACAGTGAAGAGAGCACACTCTAATCCTCCGCCTGGTCCTTGCAGAGCTGATGCCAATTGTGAAGCCAAGGCTCCATTCTGCACAGAGCTAAGCATTTAGCCTACATTCAGGCGAATACACTTTTGTTCAAACTCTAAAATGCTCCAGTTACCTCAGAAGCTATTTCCAGTAAAGACAAGGAAGTTAGGCTGCCTCGCAGCAGCAGCCATGCAATGTATCTGCAGAGCTACAGCACGTGCCTGAGTTATTTGAGCACACTTTCTCCCATGAGTTCCACTAGCCCTGAATTCACTTTGCATCTCACCTGCACTGTGTGTGTACACATTGCCTTTACACAGGGCACGGCTCTGTGGTGGGGAGCAGAGAGCAGCAAACTTCAGCTGCACCCCATGAGAAAGAAGGAGAGCACACTGTCCGCACGCAGACAGCTCCAGACACATTTCAGAATCTCAGCTGCAGGCTGCTGGGTGCCTTCAGATTGCCTTTTCTAAGTGCTTTGAGGGACTGAGCCCCTTCATTTATTCCTATCTAATCCGTGATGAGCTCTCTGAGCTGGGAAGCAGCCTTCCACTGGGTTTTTAGAGAGCTCATGAGTGGGGTTAGCACTTGAGGCCAAGAGGTACCAATCTGCTGCTCGGCACAGGGCTGTGCCTTGCCCAGTGCATCCCTCCGAGTGGTGCAAACGATTTCTTTTCTCTTTACTCCCTTCGTGTTCAGCACTTGCCCAGAGAGACAGGCTAAAGGAATAGAGAAAGAGAAGAGCGGTATCTCCTGCCTACAGCCTACAGCACATTTGCTCCTCACCCCTAACTCCTGCGATACTTTGTATTCACCGTCTCACTGACCGACACAAGAAGCCCACTGTCGGAAGAGCGGCTTCCTGCGAGCCTAGCAGGGTTTCCATGGTGCGGAGTTTTCCCTTTAAAAGACAAATCTCTGTTTGCTGGGGCTAACGCGTACGGATAGCACTCCGGGAGCGCTTCCTCCGTTCCAGGGTCAGGAGCTAAGAAGGAAGGAGGGAAAACGTTTCCCCCTTCGGAAAGGAGGACGGGAGCAAACAGCAGAAGGTTGCAGCGCGCGGTGCAGCTCCGACCCGGGAGATCTCGCCACTTTTCAAGCTCTCCGAGCCGCTATTCGCGGTCCCCGCGGCGTTGGGCAGAAACTCCCGTTCCCGTTCTCCCGTTCTCCCCCTCGCCGGGCACCGGGGCAAACTTTCCGAAGTGGCGGCGGCGAGCGAGAGCCCGCCCGGAGCCGCTCCGCCGGGGGCAGCGCCCCGCTCCCGACCCCGCACCCGCGCACGGCCCGCAGCCGCTGAGCGGGGAGCCCCGCTCCCGGCGGCGGTGCCCGCGGGCGGCACTCACCGATCCGCAGCACTTGCTGCCCGCTGAGGGGCAGGCCCGCCGAGGCGCACAGCAGCACGAAGAGGAGCCCCCCGCCGCCGCCGCTGCCGCCACCCGGAGCCGCTCGCCGGGGCCACCGCGGGCCGAAGGCGCTCGCCATCCTCAGTTCATGCCGGGTCCGCGGTGCGGGGCGCGGGCGGCTACCCCCGGCGGGGCCGGCTGCGCGCCGCCGCTCCGCGCCGCCCGCCCATGGCGCGGGGGCTCCGCGCCGGCCGCCCGCGCTCCCGCCGCCGCCTCCGCGCTACGCTGCGCTGCCCGCGGCTCCCGCCGCCACCGGGAGGGAGGGACGGGGCGGGAGGGGAAGGGGAGGCTCCTCCCGCGGGGCGGGGCGGCTCCGGGGACGAGCGGGACGGGCGGCACGCGCTGGGGGGGAAACGGGCGCAGAGGCGCAGGAGGAACCGTCCTGCTGCTCCCCGTCGGACCCGCGCTGCGCTGCGATAGAAACAGGGGCAGGGATAGGGATAGGCACAGGCACAGGCGCAAGAACAGGACGAAACTGCTGCCCGCCCCTCTGTGCCACGTATTCCCACGGGGGTCCCCCTGCGAGACTGGAAGATTTTCCTCTTCTGTTTTCCCCGTGCTGTCTGCCGTGCAGTTCCTGCTGCCTTTTGATTTCATCTGCTTCTGAAAGTCTCCTTGAGGGGCAAAGCTTGGAAAGGAGGCACAACACTCCCTTCTGCACGTCCAGCTGTGGAATCGTAGAACCATTAAGGTTGGAAAAGACCACTAGGATCACCCAGTCCAACCACCAGCCCATCCCCCCCATGCCCACTGCCCACGTCCCTCAGTGCCACATCCACACGGCTCCTGAACACCTCCAGAGACGGAGGACCACATCCCTGGGCAGCCCCTGCCACTGCCTCATTGCTCTTGCTGAGAAGAATTTTTTTCAAATACCCAACCTGAATCTCCCCTAGTGCAACTTAAGGTGCAACTCTCATCCTATCACAGTTACCCAGGAGAAGAGGCCAACCCCCACCTCACCACAGCCTCCTCTCAGGTGGCTGAAGAGATCAATGATGTCTCCCCTGAGCCTCCTCTTCTCCAGACTGTACAACCCCAGCTCCCTCAGCTACTCCCTATCAGATTTGTGCTCCAGACCCCTTACAGCTCTATTGCCCTTCTCTGGACATGCTCCAGGGACTCAATGTCCTTCTTGTAGCATGGGGCCCAAAACTGAGCAGAGTACTTGAGGTGCATCCTCACCAGCTCAGAGTATAGAGCAAAAATCACCTCCCCACTCCTACTGATCAGTGGTGATGAGGCAGTGGTGCACAACATCTGGAGACTGAAGGAAAGCCAGAAGGATGAGGTGCTGGGAAGGCAGCACCTCCAGCTACTTGTTCCATTGCAGTCCTTTCTGTGGTGTTAGGTTGCTAGCCTGGCTTTCTGCAAGCCTGTAAGGGACACATCCTAATGCTGCATCCTCCCATGCAGTCATGGCATGAGACTCAGCAAAGAGAATGTGGGGCTGTTCACCTGTGATCAGGAGTTCACAAGTCCCAGTCAAGAAAATTAAAGAATGTTTTCACGCATGAAGGGCCCATAACACCCTCCATGCTTGCTTTAGCTGATGTTCTCACATTGTTTTTTGAAATCTCAGTTTTAAAAGTTCTGTGAAGCTCAAAATGTTTCATTACAAAGCAAACATGTGTCTGGATCTGAGTTGTGCTGAAAAAAAGACAAAAAGATGTAATAGGAGAATGACTCCCACCTAGCAACAAGGCTAAAAATGTGTAGCTGAAAACCAAAATTGAAATAATTTAGATTTGTTTATTTTGTATTCCTCTCCAGACTGTCTAACAATTGTTCCAGAAATTAACTTCTCGGAGGAGTTTCAGTGCATGCTGAAGTCCAATGGAAATTCAAACATCAGTATTACAGCTCCCCGTCAGCCTGCCTCTCCTTCTCACTGAGTAATTCAGAGCCCATTTGGTGCTTCTCACCACTGAGAATTCCCACTAGGACACTAGTTCTACATTTCTTACATTTTGCATATAAATAATCATAAAATCACAGACTTATTAAGGTTGGAAAAGACCTCAAAGACCACCCAGTCCAACCATCTGCCCACCCCCACCATGCCCACTGATCACATCCCTCAGTGCCGCATCCACACGGCTCCTGAACCCATCCAGGGACTCCATCACCTCCCTGAGCAGCCTGTGCTACTGCCTTGCCGCTCTTGCTCAGAAGAAATATTTGCTAATGCCCAACCTGAACCTTCCATGGCGCAACTTGAGGTCATTGCTTCTCATCCCGTCACTGTTACTTGAGAGTTACCTGCACGTCTCCAACACATGGTATGTGTTCTGATGTAGAATGAGAGATGGCCCAGCCTGCATTCTGTTCTGTGTAGAACACAAGAGAGTGACTAAAGGTGTCAATTATATTAAATCACTGACATGGTTAATAACTATAGCCTAGTCTCTCATGAAAGAGACAGAATATCCACCCTGGGCTGGATAAAATGGCTCAGTAACTTTGGCACTGTTTTATTATCTATCATCCTCTTTCAAATTGCTGCTCATGAGAAAAAGAGCACTTCTAATTCAGGAAAATCTCAGTGACTGACATGGCACAGACTGGACTGGCAAGTTCAATTTTTGGATCACACCAACATGGCTAATAACAGGGATTTACAAGCAGCTGCCAGTGCCAATGGGAAATCATACTAATTCTGCATCACTAAGAAATGGTACTGCTTTGAAAAGAGAGCAAAAATTCCAGTATTTTGTAGGGAAAACACAGTTCATGATATTTTCAAAACCACTTGTCCTCAGTGTGGATATGTTCCTGCAAAAAGTTGAAGATAGCTCAGCATTCAGTGCAGTGAGAAAATAAGTCAACCAGAACTATATGGTTTTGAAAATACCTTTGGTTTTAGCCTAATGCTTCCTTGTGTCTCCTATGAGAACAGGCTGCACAAAAGGGGAATAATAAGAGCTTAATGACTGCGAGGGAGGGGCAGAGGGCTGCTGACCCCTTAGAACTGTTGGAGAAACCCAAACAGCTCAAGCTCTGCTCAACTCTTGTGGCAGGAATAGTTTGTAGGAAACTGGAAGCAGGCTGCTTCTTCAGGATGTAGTTCAGCATCTCTTGGAATGTACTGTGCAACTTCATACAGAAGGAGTGAATGCCTTTAAAAAGCTGTCAACTAATACGGAAAATTTTCAATTTCTGGTCTTATTTGAAAATACAAGCCAAACTTTAAAATGAGAAATAGTCTGCTTGCTATTGCGAAAGATCTTTCCTGCCCAGTTTTCTGTTTTTATTTGTGTGTATGATCCCTGTGTCCTGTACTGGTCTTAGCAGATGTGAAATAGAAGGTTGTATTTCAGATCCATCCACTGGAAAGCTGAGGGACAGGGACAGGGTTCTCAACCCCCTCCCCCCCTTTTGACATTTAATATATTTCCTCTTCTCAAAATATTGCTGAAAGAGAATATTTGATTGTGAAATGGATTATTCTGAAATGCAAAAGGACAGAAAAACTTTTAAACTAACTGAAATTGCCTTAGAAGTACCTTGAAGGTTTCTAATTTCTAGCTCATACATCTCTTCCACTGCTTGTCAAGTAGCAAATCATCCAGTAAGTCCTACCCAACAATATCATGGCATGCCTTACAGTTGGCTTTTATTTATTTATTTATTTATGGGCGATATTTTAAAATGAGAAGTCCCAGTAGAGTTCATCTTGCAGGTCTTCAGTTATTGATATTCCAGGATCATTAATCTCCATTTTGATTTTGTTCAGTGAATGTGGGGGAAAAAAAAAAACAGTGAACCTTAGGCCCCTGGACAACCATTTTTCCCTCATTTAAGCAGGTTTGAATGCCCAGAGCCTGAGCATGTGAGCTGTTATTCAGATTATACTGGCTGCTACATTTGCTTACTCATTTATTGTGTTGCCAATATTTAGATGAGTTTCTTAGTAAGTGGTGTTGCAATACCTTTGGAATGAAAGGTGTTGTGTATAATCAGAGTCTGTTCTCATCACAGAGTGTATTAATATTACAAATCATAACAGAGTGTCCTTTACACAGTAATTTGAGGTCTTCATTCTTCTTTCACAACATCAAATTACAGTTTGAAATACCGTGTGATATGCAATTTGCTGTTAAAATAATAAAACCTAAAACTGTGTTTGATATCAGAGCCACAGGACTGAATCCGAGGATGTAAACCATCTCCTCACATTTTGCATTCATTTTAGAATTCTGGTTTTTGGTTTGGATGTCAGTCAAAATATCAGGAAGACAACTGCATGCAAACATATCAAAAAGGCTCACCTGGAAATTTTCTCATTTTCTTGGTCAAGTTCTAAGAAATTTTATCTCTGCAGTGCTAAAATCCTGCTCCCTCAGGACTTCAACCAGACCTCATCCCATCTAAAGTGCTTTGTTATTGAGTTTAGACCACAGACAACAGCTAGCATTCATTTGTGAAGGCTGTGTTTCCATCATTTGTCTCCCAATACCCCTCCAGCATCACACAGTACAAGATTCAACAATAGATTGCAGACTATCACAGTAGTAAAAGCTCTCAATGGAAACATAATAAATCAGACCTCCCCAGGTCTTTCATAACCTACATGCAACACCTGATAACACAGAAATTGATAGCATCATCTAAAAATAACTACATAAAATCAACGTTCTGCTTTTCAAACAAATAGCTGTGATCTTCAAAAAATCTTTCACTTTGAGAATTCAGAAAAAATTTGAAGCAGAAGAGAAAAGCAAGAGACAAGAATGTTCCTCTCCCATCCTTTTCTCTTTCCACTTGCTCAAACATTTTCTTTCAATATCATTTGCAAAATAAATATCCCTCCAAAGGAGACAAGAATGGAAATCTCAAATGAGTTGCCAAGGTCTTTATCTTCAGAGACCCAAGGTAAGTTGCAGCTCATTTGGTGACAGGCTCAGGTCTGGCAGCTCCACTGTTGTTCTGACTTCCCCTTTGTTTGCTGTCTCCACACACTTTCCTCCCTGTCTGACCATCAGACCTAGATTACTGCTGCCCCTTCACAGAGACTTGGCCTCACTGAGTACCAAGCTGCTCACATCTCAGTAAAAGTGCCCCATGTGTCTGAGAACCTCTGTCACCTCTGAACATGGGCTCTATTCTTTGAATAAGGTTTTAAAGAAAGTGCTGTAGCTCAGGTCCCTCCTGACCTCTTTGTCCTTCTCAAACCAACAGAAGCCCAGGTATCTCCCACCCACCATTCTGTCAGCTGTCCAGGAGCAGTCCTTGAGAGTAGCCCTGCGGGGAAGGACCTGGGGTCCTGATGGATGAAAAACTTAACATGAGTCAGTGTGCCTTTCTGGCCCTCACAGCCCAGAAAGTGAACTGCATCAAAAGAAACATGGCCAGAAGGTCAAGGGAGGTGATCCTGCCTCTCTAATCTGCACAGGTGAGACCTCACTTCAGTACTGCATCCAGAGGTAAAGTCCTCGGTACAGGAAAGATGTAGACTTGTTAGAATATGTCCAGAGGAAGGCCACAAAAGTGATCCAAGAAATGGAACACCTCCCCTACAAGGACAGGCTGAGAGAGCTGGAGCCATTCAGCCTGCAGAAGTGAAGGCTCTGATAAGATCTGAGAGTGGCTTTTCAGTATCTAAAAGGGGGATTGTAAGAAAGAAGAGGATAGATTCTTTAGCAAAATCTATGCGATAGGAGAAGGGGAAAAAAAAAAACTAAAAGAGGGGATATTTAAATTGCATATAAGGAAAAAGTATTTTACAGTACAGGCACTGAGGTACTTGAACAGCTTGCCCAAAGAGGTGGTGGATGCCCCATCCCTGGAGACAGTCAAGGTCAGGCTGGACGGGGCTCTGAACACCTGATGGAGCTGTAGATGTCCCTGCTCATTGCAGAGGAGTTAGACCTTTAAAGTTCTCTTCCAACTTTCCTACAGCACAGGTTCTGCAAAGGAGTAGCCGTGTGTGCAGGTGATGCTCTTCCATGTCAGCAGTCTCCCAGAGGCAGCTCTGTGGGTCCAATTGGAAGAAAACACTGAGTCTATTTTGCAGAAACAGATGTTCAACCCCTCTTTTCTCTTAATTGGTGCATGTACTGTTGTTTGGTATTTTAGAAGTCCAGAACACAATTCAATAAAAACAGTGATGTTCTCTATGCCATTTAAATCACACCTCTCTCTACAGGATCAAGTGCTCTACCTGTAAGGGAAAGATTTGATCTAGGGACAGTGTCTGCAAGACTCAAATGCATGCTAAGTTTGAGGACAACACTAAACTGGGAGGAGCTGTTGACTCCTCAAGGGTAGAGAGGTCTTACAGAGAGATCTTGGCAAATGGGAAGGCTGTGCAGCCACCGACCACATGGAGTTGAACAGGAACGAGTGCTGGAGTCTGCCCCAGGACGGGACAACCCTGGGTGTGTACAGACTGGGGGTTGACGGGCTGCAGAGCATCATGGAGAGGGATCTGGGTTTTCTGGCTGGAGATTTAATTTAATCAGTCAGCAGTGTGTTGTGGCAGCCAAATAGGCCAGCAGTACCCCTAATGTATGGTGAAGGTTCTAGAGGGCAAGAATATGAGGAGCGGCTGAGGCCACTGGGTGTGCTCAGAGCAGAGCAGAGGAGCTGAGGGGAGGCCTGATGGCGGCTGCAGCTCCTCACAGGGAGCGGAGGGGCAGCGCTGAGCTCTGCTCTGTGTGACAGCGACAGGGCCCGAGGGAACGGCATGGAGCTGTGGCAGGGGAGGGCAGTGGGGGTGAGGGACAGGGGCTGCACCACAGGGTGGTGGGAGTGGGACGGGCTGCACAGGGCTGTGGGCACGGCCCCAGTGCTGGAGTTGGAATATTTGGACAACACTCAGTTATGGGGTTTGAATGTTGAGCGGTGTTCCGTGGAGATGAAGGGCAGTTTCGGTGATCCTTGTGGGTCGCTTCCAACTTGGGATATTCAGTTGTTTGATTCTCCTATAGAGAGGAAAGGTGAGGAATATTTTCTTCACTTTCTTTACTGGGAACACACAGGCAACACACCCCAAACATGCCTGCAACGAATAACCTTTATGTCACTCAGCACACCATTGCCCGTGAAGAACAGCCATTGTTGGAGAGCAATTGCAGATGTCTGTGGAAGGAGTCATGATGAGACAAGGAATTTGGTCTGTGGAGCAGAGCTGGCGGATGTGAGTGATGGAGCACTGCCTGACTACAGGCACAGGAGAGAAGAGAGTTGTTTGAGGGGAATAATTTCAGATTCCCCAGTCTACCTTCTATTTTGCTTCAGGTGAAGTCAAGAAAGATGGCTTTTTCCCCTCCACCTATAACACCATTACCAAACCACCACTGAATTTCACATAAAAGAGGAGGTGAAATTACTTTTTAAACTAAAGACATCAAGGCATTGGGTATTTTTGCTGAAGCATCATAATATTTAGGAGAGAAAATATAAATTTTTCTCCCACTGAAGATAGCACCATGATTACAGTAAGCTTAAACATTACATTTTTTAAAAACTTATTTCAGTCCAAGTGCTCTCTTTATTTATGTTTCCAAACCCGCAAATGCAGTTCTCCCCTTTCCAAGCTCTTTTCGCAAGAAATGCCAGGGAGAATCTCTTAACAAAGTAACATTGATCCACTCCGTTGAATTGGCCCAACATTAATCTGCAAAACTGCTTTTCCCTGAGTAGTAGATACTTTCATCCACTGTACTATTTAGCTGAAAGACATAAATAACCTGCAACTCAAACACAACCAATTGAAAACATTTTCTCAGCCAAATAAACACCACATTTTTTTTCTGCAATAAATGATATACAGGCGATATCAGGCGATATCTGGAAAAAGAAAACTTCTACTATAGTTACATAGAACACAGTGCCACATATATTGGAGAACGAACTTTAATCAATTTCTGCTTCATCACATTAGAAGAAATCCTGAAATATCCACTAAAATGAATGAAGTCAATGTGGGCTTTCATTATTTGACCTAGAGCAACACTTCTACCCCAAGAAGCTCTTGAAAAGTTTCTTTTCATATTTCTTTTACATAGAAAAGGAATTTTTTTAGCAGATAATGCCAAGGGGAGAAAAGTTAATGTGATTTTTTTTATTAAATTGCATGAAGTGTCATATTTACTGTTTCCTCAGTGTATATTTTGCTTTTCTGTTATTGACTTAGTATTAATTATGAGTTTGCCGATGGGGTAAATTAATGACTGCTCCAAATTCCTACCCAGTATTATTAAAATGTGTCCTCAATTGCATTTTTTCTTCCACATTTATTTCAAAAGAGTGTCTTAAATGTCAAAAAGAGAGTATTTCATTTTATTATTGTAGTACTCTAGCATTGATGAAATCGGCTGGGACCTGAGGGAGAAAGGTTGTTATGATCCTGCTATTTCTTCTTGGATTGACAAAAGCAGGGAAATGAGTTCCTTGGATTCCTCCAAAATCTACTTTCCTGGCTCTGATGCAGTCAGCAATACAGGATCAAATAGGTCAGCTTCTCCTTGCTCCCCCAAGGGCCTCAGGAGATAGCTCAGCTTCCACTACCGACAGGAGCAGCCCTGGGGTGGTAGGTACTCCCCTTCTTCAGCAGATCTTAGTGTTACTGCTCACTGCTGGGGACCCTCAGGAGTGCCCTGCTGCTTTCCACAAAGTCTCACCTTGTGCACCACAGTCCTGGCCCAGATCAATGTGCCTCCTATTCCCAGGGCAACAGGAGCAATAGTAAGGAGCACCAATAGCAATTCATACACAGACACGAATCAGGATTTTGGAAAAGGTCCTCCACTGCTTAAGAAAGTTTGCCTGTAACAAAGAAAGCCTCATCTTAAACATGTATGATTTATGTTGTGATAGCACCCACTGTAATTTATGTAGCACCTGGCAAAATTAAACTCAGAGAGCTGTAGTATGTTCTAAGTCTCTGCACCATAAGGATTACAGAAGTTGTGTTTGTTCTGTGAATATTTTTTATATATCCACAAAAAATTAAAAACGACAAGACATCTGTGATAAAAAAGCAATATATAGGATTTCGGTTGTGTATATAGATAAACAGCTTTGCATATATATGCATATATTTAACAGCATACAGTTTTAAAATCTTAGAGTATTTTAATATCTGTATATCATACTTGGATATCTATACATGCTGATATATGTACATACATTATATGGATATATATTTTAAATATCTCAGTTACTGGGTCTTCTTTATTTATATTTCTGGTTTCTTTGGTGGCAAAGCACAGCACTTTCAGGCCACACAGAAGGTCCACTGTTGCAGGGCACGTATGCAGGCAGTGCTAGAAATTAAGCAGTGTGCAGCTCTGTGCTATGCCAGCACCCCTCAGAACTCTGCAATCATGTGTTAGTACTCTTTCATCTCCTCTCCCTGTGTGTGAAAGGAATTGGCTGAATACAGAATTGCTTCTCCTTCTTCCCCTCTTCAATCACTATCCACAGGGAGATCCTCTCCTCTCTGTGAAGAGTTTACATTGGGAAAAGAGGGCAAATGAGCAGCAAAACTGTGCTGCACCTATACTTCAACAGCATGGTTAAGGCAAATGTGTAAAAGCAGCTTGTGGCTGTTTTTTTCTTTTTTTTGTGTTTTTTTTATGTTAATCATATTTAATTTTTTATGCTCATGACAGTCTGGGAATACTGAAGGTGTGAATTAGGGTACAAGTGTCAAGGGAAGGGAAAAAGTAGATAGCAACTTATTGAGAATGAAGGATGGAGAGAAGAAAATGAAGTTTGAGTAGCAAAGACAAACAAAAAAAATTAAGTGGGGCTGGACTGGAAGCAATAAGAAGACAAAAACTACTTGCAGCTCATGCATCATGGAAACAATATTCTCTAGTGACTGCAACCCACATATCGAATATTCCCTGAAGTAGGCACAGACATGTTGGCATATGGCACACAGTAGGGAAGGATTTTGTTAACCGAGGGCAGAAGAGAGAGCTCTTATTAGCATTCCTCTTCTTGTACTTTTTACAGCACTTCTATGTAGTGAAATGTGAGGGCTTGTCTGGGTCTCCCTCTACGCTATACCTCTTGATAACATTATTAGTGTTGATAAATACTGCCCACTGCTGGGTTTTCAGCAAGTTCAGATGTCCACATTAAGACAAGTGTATACAGACAGCCTGCAGTGGTGCAACACTGAGTCATGGGAGAACTGGAAAAAACATTTTTTTGATTCCTCCATGTTCCGATCAGACTCATCAGTATGTACTTTTGTACACGTCCATTTCTATGTCCACAGAAGTACCAGATCGGTGCCGTTGTCAGGCTGTCCTTAGAGCATATGAGCCAGCGCTGCTCATAGCTCCCACCTCTCCATCCACAGCATTACAGAGATCTGACCCAGAGGTTGCTGTAGGTACAGAACCCAATGGGAAGGACATATCTCCAGGCTGGAAGCATGGGAAAAGCAAGTTGACATGCCATTCCTACTGCTGTCACTGAAGCTGTTCCAAGTGAAGACATCTTTGTATAATTCTGCTGTTGAACATTACTAACATAGTCCTCTGCACAGGCTAATTTACTGTATTTCTTAGTGGTATTTAAAAGCCTGAGCAACACAGTGTGTCCAGTACCTTGTACTCGTGTGTGTGACAATGAGGCTCAGGAGATGGACCATATGTCTAATTGCTGGTAGAATGTACAGTGCAGATATTCACCCTAACACTGATTGTAAGTTGAACAGACAGTGACTGGAGCTTGCTCTTGGCTAGTCCTCCCCTTGCAGCTAACATCATGTTGGTCTTGCTGAGATTGAGATTGAACATTTCATTTCCAGCTGTGTTCGGCTCCTTGGGGGGCTGCCCATCCCAAAGACTTTGGGGTTTGGATCAAGTTCTTTAATATTCTAGTGTTTGAAGTAAGCCTTGTATATAATATACTCCCTATAATTACTAAGGGAATTATGCATGAAAACAATTCCAGTATTAAATGCAATCAAGTTAAAGAGAAATATCCTTTCAGAATTAGCCTAAAATTCCTATGTATGAAGAAATTGTATTACCCTAAAACCTATGCCTTAATATGATATTCTTTTGTGGTTGTTTTAATAACCTAAAGTCTACACAAATTGCATCCCCATAAGCAACTTAGATATCAGCCCTCCTCTGCTGTGTGCGAATTAAACTTAAACTGTTGCACTGCATCTGTAAACAAATTTATTGCATGTTGCAATTTTTGCCTCTTGCAAACATACTGATGCTGAAGACCTTGGTGCTGGCACTATGCTGTGAGCTGAAGACAGTCACATTCTCCATAATGTCAACTCTCACCTGGGTTATCTTGTCCTGACTCCTGACTAATTCACATTCTGTCCACTCTATTGTGTTGCTGCATGAATGCTCTCTGTGGTTAGCTGAGGACTGCCCCATTATGTGACCCAGCAGAAACACTTTAATACTTTTTCTGTAGGAAGCTGAGAGGATAACACATCTCAATCAAAATCCCTCATGTTTCTGTGTCGTGTCAAAAAATTAAGGCTCACATTGTCATCTGCTGAAACGCCACTTTGGAGAATCTACTAATATAACAAGGCTCAAATTGGCTCTAAGTGTATTCTTTTCCCTCTCTAGCCATGATGCTGATAGCTAGGTAGGTAAATCAAAGCCAGGGTCAGAAGAAGATAATCCTATCTGAAACGATATTTTTGTAATTGAGAAATCCACTGCCACCCTTCCTTTGACTTATTGTTAGTTAGTCTGGAGCACAGGTGATTGAAATAGTCCCAGTTGACATAGGGCAACATCTATAGCTATGACTGTGATATGTAGTGTAATGTCTTTTAGGACTGAATGTACTTAGACAAACTGACAGATTAATAAGAATAGTTATTTTTACTGCTTTGAGTTATTTCAGGTATCCTCCACAACACTAATTCCTGCTTCTTTCCTGCTTACATAATCTAAATACTGCTTAGAATAGGCTAATTTTCTCACCAGGATAAATAGATATTTTTTTTTTTTCCTGTTAATTCTGGCTTCACCTATTTGACCCAAGAGAAAAGAACAATGGAAAGGTATTTCACTACTGTTAACAAAATAGTGAAGAAAAGTCCAGGAAGGTGTTTATTACTTGGTGCCTCTAAGTGGATATATTTGCAAGTCTCCCAGATATTGATAGAATTAAAATTGTACATAGAACTTAAGATAAGTCTGTACAACTCCATGTGTCTTTGTTGGAACAAGGGCAGTTATATTACTGAGGACACAGCCCATTTTGGGCTACTACCCAACTGCATTTTAAAGCAATGTGTATCTAGAACTGTTTTAATGACATTAAGGGGATAGTATTAAATCTTCCAAATTAATGGAGTTTTCCCATTCGATTTAAGACTTCAGCATTACAAGCCAAAACAGCTTGAAAACCAGACATAATGACTTTAAATCAATCAGATTTTTATCTGAAACTGCACTGCAATCCAGGGATTCAAAAGTTCTTCCTCTCTTGCTGGAGAAATGCCATAAAAAGTACTGAGCTAGTACTATTCCCTTGCTACAGTGAAGGGTATTTTTAGGTTTAATATAATTCCAAAGTTTAGGTGAAGTATCCGTGTGGCAATAAAACAGCCTAAGTACCTATACACTAATACCAAAACATCTAATACCAATACCAATGAAGTATTTGCCTTTGTGGGTTTAGGGTTAAATTGGTGGCACTGGACTCCAAAAATCTCATTTTCTTCTCAGATTAGATATAGTGCATGCATGCAGAAAACATGCAGAGGCCAAAATCTTCACTCATTCCTTTTATATTTTTATTATCAAGATCCTCAGCTGGTGTTTACTAAAGTAGATCTAACTCCGGTGGAGTCGGTTGTATTCTGAGAGTTGCATTAGCTCCAGCATGGGGCTTTTTGTTATCTTTACTAATTTTCTGATAACTTTGCTGGACCATCTTCTTGTGAAAGATCTAATGGAAAACTGATTGAAAACATATGGAAAGGAAATGAAAAAAAGGGAATGGTAAAGATATTCTAACCACCATGTCCTCCAAGTGTCCACTTCTGAAGTTGAGAAGTTCCTGGAAGAGAAGCTGCTGCTTTGGGAAGACTTCATCAAACTGATAGATCAAGGTTAACTCTTGTGGCCGTGTCTAGCACCAAAGCATAAGACTTCCTTGTTTCCTGAAACTGCTTGAATCCTTCAGTCCTCAAAGCCTTCCTCTCCATTTGCGAGTTTTCCAGCGTTACCAAGGCACAAGCAAATCTGTAAAAATGTCAGATCTGCATCTTAAAGACTTCATGTATCCCAGGTACCTTTAAATTACAGAAAAGCACATCGATGTTTTCTTTCCCAAATGTGGATTATTCAGAGCTTTTAATTGAAAAAATTCATTCAGAGAAACATTAGCATAATCAATTAAAAATTATATGCTTAAATAACACACTGTCTTATTTTCATATTTCAATGTTGTTTTCTTTCTGACTTCAAAAGCGCTTATTTTTAATTGCACGATTAATTCAAGTTTGAAACAAATTTTAGGATGTGGTTTTCACATTCATAACAGAACAGAATCTGTATCTGTATCTGAGACTAGAAGGCACCTCTTGGCAGGTCCAACACACCTGCTCAAGCAGAGTCTCTTCCAAGGATGGAAGCTTCACTAGCTCTCCAGACAACCTGTACCAGTATTCAGCCACCTTTAGAACAGAAGTCTTTTCTCGTGTTTAGAAGTCAGATCTCAAATGAAAAGATATCTAAAGCTAAATACTAGTAGGCAACTCCCTTCTGAGAGGTACATAGGCACCCATTTGCTGATTTGACGCACTCTTTAGAGAACTGTGCTGTTTATCAGATGCTCGTATCAAGGATGTGACTAAGAGACTACCAAGCCTCATACAGCTCACTATTACCCACTGCTGTTGTTGCCTGTGGGCACCAGTGGTACAGCCAGGAGCAGGCTGAAGAACATCAAGATTGAACAGAGAGCCTTGGGAGCTCCAGTACTGCCCCATCCCTGGAAATGCTCCAGGTCAGATTGGATGGGGCTTTGAGCAACCCGGTCTAGTGGGAGGTGTCCCTGTGGCAGGGATGTTGGAATTGGGTAATCTTTGATGTCCATTCCAACCCAAGCCATTCTGTGATGCTATGACTAAATTATTAATGGGGCAAGAGCTTGCGCTACAAAATTTTCCAGATATTTTGCAAAAAAATCCTCGTTATAATGGCAAAATAGAGTAAATAAATATCTCTTACTTCCTTCAGTAGGAGAAATATGAGCCAAATGATAGTTGACCTATATGTTCTTTCACTTGTTTTTTGAGATCAAAACATTTGGCCTCATGTCATACATGATTCATTCTCTACAATTTTCTTAAATGTCAACATTGATTGGTTATTGCTCATGGTTTGACAACAAAAAACTCATTGTGGAAAGCGTGCATATTAAAAGACTAAAGCTGGAATGATGACTGCTCTTATCTTTACAGACCAAGAGTCTTATTTAAAATTTGACATTTAGGGAATCCCGCTTCTCTGTTAGCTACAGAGAAATACAAGGAACAGTAATTCCCCCTCCCAAAGGTATCCTGGGACAAATTCACAGACTTTGAATGTGAACACAAGAGAGTTCAAAATGCTTTTGAAGTCAAGTTAAGGAAATGTCTATGAGAACACCTGCCAGGGTTTGGACTGCAGGTTCATTGTCTCTGTACCATGTCTCTTAGCAAGACCAGCAACAGATCTGCAGGGGAGGAATGTAAGAGGAGTCAGATGCATGGAAGATGTCGGCTGGTATTTTCCCTCAGCCCTATCTCAACTCTTCCCATCTGTGACCCAGGAACTTTTTAGTGCAGCTGTGTCAAGCTCTCTGATATAGTCCATACATGTATGCTACACATAAATATATGTACCGTAGTGTCATTACAGAATCAGGTCAAGAAAAGTTTGAAGGGTCATGATCTTTTCTAGAAAAAAATCTCAGTGTGAAAGACAACCTTCTGTCTTGGAGGAGCAGACTGTCTGGATGTTGTTCATAGCTTTGAAAAACCCTGTTAGCACTTCAGACCTGTAAAAACATTGAAGATGCAGCTTTCATCTCACCCTTGGCCCAAGTACATCAGAGGACCACCTAAATTAACAGCTTTTAGCCTCATTAAGCCCGTCAGAAAGAAACAGATTTGTATGGCAAGGAACACTGGTCCCCTGATTTATTTATTTTTTCCCAAGATAAATATAGCACATTTCAAGCAAGCCTCAGAATCCATTCATTAGTTGTAGGTAGTGAAGACACCTGAACTCAGTGGATCAATCTGAAGTGTACTTTTCATGCGACTGAGACTTGCCAATCCTTTATAAATCCATGAAAAAGAATCACAGACTTGTTGACAAGGACATGGGGAAAAAAATAAGCAAAGAGTTAATACACGTAACAAACTAATTCACGCACAGTGAATAGTGCAGAATGCACAAAATAAGTGTAAAATGATTATCTCCTTCAATCTTTCCTAATTGTAGTAATTATAATTAAAACTTTTCCACTCAGATGTGTGATGTTTGAAACTCATTGTACAGTGGCAATTCTCTATTTCAGATTAAAGATAAAAATTACTGTTCAGATTTCTGTCTTGGCATATCCCTTATAAATATGTAATTCATTGTATAATATTGATGTAAAATTCATCTTTTATTTTTCAAATGGATTTACATTACTTTAACAGAAATTCAGTGAATCTTGGAGATTTATATTATCACTAATGATGGTCCAGTAGTTACACTATAGTTGCATTGATTAATATTTTCCATAATAATTCTCTAAATGTTATTTCTTAGGATTTGACTCAATTTCAAAATACATTGTGCTTGTTTGTTTTTTTTTATTATTCCTTCCCTTTTCTTGAAAAGTTAGCAAGAGGCAGTCTGGCCATTTCCAGGAAAAATGAAATCCCGATGCTATAAAGCAACAGGCAACCATCACATATCTTCTTTCGAAGTGCCCATTTATGTTCCAGAGACAAACTTTGAAGCACTGAGAATAAAGCTTAGTCTTATCTGTCTACTCATACAACTTTTCAGGAAAAAGCGGAGAGGCACTAATTCGGTAATTACAAACCTGTAATGTCCCTGGCCCCACAAACTTTGGACAAGACCTAATAATCTGATTGGTTGCATTTTTACCAAGAAGTTGTAGATATCTTGGAAAATATCTTAAGTTTTAGATGAAAAAAAATATTCCAAAAGGTACATTAAATTTGCTTCTACTCTATTTTAAATTCTATCCCTGTGTTTCTAAGTTGTGTAATCATAGTCCTCAAGGAAGCTATGAAGATCTCTCTTTTTCTGCACACAGTGTCTGGCACAGAAGTATATGGGAAACCGTAGCATTAAGTATCTCCTGTTAATCTAACCAAGCATTTTCTGTAGGAATGTCACGTAGCTGTGCAAATGCTATCCTTATGGCAGCCTTACTGAACAAAAAGTTCAAGTGGATGTATTCATAGACTTCCATTCTTCGTCCATCATACCAAGAGCCCACTCCACTGCCTCTTCTTAGCTTGCTGCCGCAGTGTATGTAATTATTCAGGCTTCTTACAGCTAGCTACAAGGGCTGCTTACATCTTTCTAAGAAGGGTGTGTCATTTTCTTAACAGAAAGTGTCACTGTTTAATCTCCTTTCTTAATTTTTGAAGGTTCAGATATCCTTATCTACTCCCACTTTCACAGTTTAATGACAATTTTGCAGAACTGAGCAGTAAGAATGTGTGGCCAGAATTTTTATTTTCTGCCATCAGTTTTTGAAGCATCACCCACACAATGTTTTCATGTTTATCCCCAAGGCTGGTACTGTTTTTGACGTGGCCTTATGATTAGTCAAACATTATTTGTAGACTGACTGTTGAAAGCAAGGAAGCTAAGCATGCCCAGAGTTCTAGTTTAGCTCATGTCAAGCCCATTATATTCACACTTAGTATCCAGAGAAGTACTTTTATTAGTGCTGGAGTTAGAGGCTTCTACTTCAGTTCAGCTGTAAACCCCCATTCTTCACTCTCTTGGTTCATCCTAAGGGGACTTTAGAGTGATAACTACATTATCTTGTCTCAAAATCGAACTCTTTCTCTTTCCCAATGAAAACACTACAGGACATTTCCTGTTCTTAGCTGAATGACCTGCCAACAAAAATATCCTGTGACTTTGTAAATTAATAAGTATGACTTATTTTAATCCCTAGCTGTGTAAGAAAGTTAAATTTACTGCTGACAGTAAATAAATAGATAAATAAACTCTCTTGCTTGTGGCAGCAAGACAGTACACTTTCAGTCTGTATGCTATTGCAATAGACTGATTGCCTTCACAGATATAAAAGGTGTATGTAATCCAGCACTGAACTCTGTCTTTGTGAATGTAACAGCACTTTACCTTTATGCAAGACACTTTTAGAACAAAACAGAATGTGTGACTTTCATTTAAATGTCAAAAGAAATATTTTATTTCTCCAAAGCCATTGCCATCTATGCACCACAGAAGTACTAGACATAAGAGGCAATTTATGCCCCGTCAGCCAAGTGAAATTCCCATTGCAGGAGGAAAAGGCTCAAAATATTACATTAGAGTATTTATTTTAGAGCACTTAGATGCCAGTGGCATCTGTAATAAATGAAGATGATGAAGAAACTTTGCCATTACCATATAACTTCAGTAAAATGTTTTAGTCTGCAATTTATTCTGCACTCTTCTCTTTGATGGAAGGCCATTATCTTTTAAAATGTGTCCACATATAATAGTGAATTATGTCTAAATACTGTGAGGTCCTTCTTAAAGCACCTCAGAAGTGACCTGAATCTGTACTGATATTTAGTGAAAATAACAGTCATCTTGAAAAATATAAAGCATAGCAAAACCATTGGACAAAAAAAGGGTTAACTGTAGTCCTGTACAAACAGTCTTGATGATGTCTGGGAAGACACCCGGTAGTCTGAAAGAATGGTGGTACAAGGATGCAAGAAAGAGGCTGTGTAGGGGTTGCTTGTCATTTCACATTTTATTCTGAGGACAAAGTTGCTGTAACACACCAGAAGAAAATGATGCTACACTCCAACAGCAAATATGAAATTTGTCCTAATTGATCTTCTTGATATTTGAGTCTTTGGGTAAATATTGTCATATTTTGTAATCAAGCTGATGACAAGTTAATTCACCATTGTGAAGATTTCAGTTGAGAAAGGGTATTTGGACTGATATAGAATCAAAACTAAGACAATAAAAAGCATGGAGCTAAGGCAGGACTGGACTGTGGTTTTCACACCAAATAAACTGTGACATTGATCTTGGAATGTTTAAACAAGGAAATCTGTTCCCTCTGTAGTTAGTCAACAGAAACAAGTTTTTTTAGGGGACAGTTCAAAGCGGGAATCTGCTCCAGGTACTCTGAGATGCTCCTTTCTCACCATGGAAGGAGTCTAGGAGATGAGCTCTGTAATTAAGTTCCTGAAGTTAGTCAGCACCAGCAGCCACAAAGCATACCCACTGGTTTAAGTTAAGCCATTAATTTTACTTCAGACCATGATCAAAAAAACAATCAGAATACATAACAGCTGCCTAAGGCACTGTCACACACTCTTGGATTTTCTTGGATCTTCATCAACATAAGCTCTATTTTAAATGAAAGAGCACAGTTGCAAATTAAACTTACATATTCCTTTTCAGCGTGCGTACACGGTGTTCATCCGTCCTAGTGGGAATCAGCGTTCAAGATAATATACATGCATTGTAATACCTCTGAACATGTTTATTTAAAGCCAGCCGCTGCAAGATGCTATGCTAATACCGCACAGAATGACGTAAATTAGGATAAATTGACTAAGTCCTCAGCTCTTATTGCCAGGAGCATCCTCTACATACAGCACTGATAGAAAGTGCTATTTTATTATTACCGAGATCTGTCAGTCAAATTTAGAGCGCCATATTTAGGCTGCACACAAATATATTCTAAGAAACAGTATCTGTCCAAAACAGCTCACAGAGCAGGGCAAGGATGACATGATAGAAAATACTTTCAGTTTTATATAACAGAATGTAGAGCACGCAGGGACTAAGTGTATACGCCTGGCATCAAATTGGAAAGAATACAACCGCAAAAAAGAAGAATAAAAAAAAAGATTTTGAGTTCACATTTGTGTTTTAAAACTCCCTTGAACTGGCTAACTGTCACACTGTCAAACACTGCAAAGTCCTATGTAATTCAGGAAGACAAATTCCTCTAGTGTCAGCACTCTTAATTATCATATAGCATGTCTGTTCTCAAAATTCTTGACTTCCAGAAATTGCCTTTACAAAGTCCACCCTTAAAAACATTTTACAAACATTTGAAGTTTATCAAGTGTAATGTGATGGCCAACATTTCTCTGGGGGAAAAAAAAAAGAAAGAAAAAGAAAAAAGGGAGTGAATTGTCAGTAGTATCCCTATTATGACTTCAACAGCTGTTAAAAAAGAAACCAGGTATTTTTATGAGGACTGAAAAATGTTAAAGACTGCACTGAGAAATGAAAGCAGAATGAGTCATTTAATTTTATTACAAGAATACAAATGCACTAAGAGTGGCTGATGTACACAAAATTCTCATTATACGTCCTTCAGTTTTCTGCTCCTCTGAATTCTTGTGCGCAGTGATTCTTAACATGCAAACAGGAAAAAAAAGATCGGTGAAATATCTTATTCCTGCTGAACCATGTTATTGTAATGATTTGGCGTATTTTACTCATTATAGTTATCTCAATTTGAAGTGTATGAGGGGAGGAAAAAGTAGTAGACAGGAGGAAAGGGCAGAAGGGAATACTGTCACAGTCAGATATTACCAGAATTTGTTTCAATGACATACTTTAAAGTTGAGCTTCAGAAGATTTGTATGCATTAAAATGCATTTTATCTGCATGTCATAATTACTTGCTTTCATTTCAATTATATCCTTTTGAAGTATTAAAATGGCAGTTGTGCCCTATGCGGTATTACGCTTCTGACTTTGACAAAAATCCAAACAGATCTGGAATGAAGCTGGATTTGCTGACTTCTTCTAGGTCGGTGTGGTGCTCAGTTAGATGTGTCTGCTGGGACACACATCCATACAGTCTAACTAAATAATTTGGGGACGTGTGACTAAGTTGTATTAACTGTTTGCTGATCCAATCATTCTTCCAAATGAAGAAGATATCACCAATCTACCTAGATAATATCACTGTACAATCTTAAAATAGCTAGCTGGAAGAAATGAAAGCCCTCTCCTTAATAGGCCAGTCAAGCTTTGAATTATGCAGGAATCTACAGCAAATGGAGCCAGCCAATTTAATAGATATATATTTTTAGGGCAGGATCACAGACCAGTGTACGCAATGGCTTAAGCACATAGAGAAAATGTCCTCATTCATATGTGTGGCTCCCAGCATACCTTGGGCACTTAAAATCTGCTATTTTACTCATTCGATCCAAAGCAATTGGAGAAGAGGTATATAGGCCAAGGTAATATATCAGTAACTGCAGGACTCCTGAACCTGACTGTGAGCTACGTGAGCTTGGGGACCTTGCTTCCCTGACTATGTGTGTTCAGGGAACTGATGGTATTTGCATGGCTGTATCTAGGCTTTGCTCTTTGTACGCCAGGAAAACATTTATGAGAGAAAGATTTAGCATATGCTCACTAAATAGTTTCCAAAATGGATAAAAAATAACAGTATGAGATTTCTTTCTTCTGAGAAAGCTCTTGCCAGAGAGCTTGATTTTGATTAGTTTTATTCAGAATTAACTGTTTCCTAGGTGGTGTGTTTTGTAGCTTGTGGGTCTAAAGGCTCTCAAAAGACCCTTTGAGACAAAGATGAAGCTTATTTTCCTCATGCTGGTTGTAGAGGCTCTCTTAGGGATCAGCATGTGCAGAAGAAAATGTAGAGTGTGGATATTACAGAGTTGGGAACTGCTCAGTTCGGAACTGCTGGAAACCAAGTTTCAGTAGCCACATTATCTTAGGTCTTCCTATTCTACTTCAGCCTGAGCATCTGTTTCCATTTACTCTCTACTGTGTGCCATGGATGCAAAGAGCTATGATCACTGTCTGCATTTTTTCAGTTTCAGTTTGAACAAGAACACCAATCTCCCGAATTTCATGAAATGGGGACTCAGTTCATAGCCTGGCTGTCTGCTGATAAGGTGCATTGCAGGCTTGCATTTTGAAATTTCCATTTCTTAGTCAAAAATAAAAGCTTACCAAAATACTGCTCATAAATGAAACTGGAGCACAAAATCCAACTCTTCCCAAGCAGGGAATGTGCAACAGGAAAAGTGCTGCCATTAGACATTCATGGCTTTCTGCTTTTGGGAAAGGGAAGAGGATGTGGTAACTGCAGTACTGAATAAAAATGCTTGTTGCTCGGTAATAAGGCCAGTAACAGCTGTGTTAGATTTGCTTCTGTAAGACTGCCTTCTCTCAGTTTTGTGTAAAACCTAGAGAGAGGATTTTCTGCCTAAATTTCCAAACAAAGGCTTCAGTAACCTCATGCCAATTACCTGTGGCCTTTCACAAGTAGACACTTGCTCACTTTCTGTCACAAAACATTCATTCCTCTCAGTTCTGGTGGATTACTACATTTCAGTAATCTGAAATCTGGAATGGAGGGTCATGCTTTTAATGGATAGGGACCATTCTGAGACACTGTGAGGTTTAATTATGAAGCAGTAAGTCCTATGTGCTAAAATAACAGGTTTCACCTCCATTGATTTCAGTTTCTGCAGGCCGAGCAGTTTTTTCTCCCTCCCTCAAAATCCTCATTTTCTGCATAAAATATGCATTGGTCCATGTCAGCGACAGAATCTGTGAAAGGACCATGGAAATCCTATCCATCAACTCAGCGGGAACCGGCTCAGTCTGGCCATTAATCTTCACTCTTTCTGACTGGGGAAGGATGCTTCTTGCTCCGAAAAATGACTCAAAGAAGAGCCTTCAGTGTTTGGTTCACTTCCCTCAAGTGCGCTGCCTTGGAAGAGAGGGCAGGAGCTGTGGGAAGATTCACAGGAAATAAATGTTACTATGACACCTGGCTGAACTAAGTAGCGCTGTAACGGGGATGTGCTTTCTGGCAGTGCCTAACCCTCTTTCTTCCTGAACATCCTCACTGTACTGTGTTGATATTTGTTTAGACAGTGCTATGGTTCCTATAGGAGAGTCCTAAGGTGACAAGAAGGTAAGAGGAACACCAGATACTCCAAATTACAGGTGAAATGTAAAGCATGGTAAGGGGCTTGTTTTTAGGTTTTGTGGTATTGTGTGTGTGTATATATGTATTTCCTACCTGACAAATGAAGAACACCTTCTAGCCAGAATTATAACTCATCTGGATTTGGGTCTCTTCGTACTTCAGAAAGCAGGAAATCATGCTCACTGCTCATGGTGATGCTAATGGAACCCAGCAGGTCCCCAATAGGATGTGACCAAGGCTGTCGCAAGGGAGTTCTTTCTTCTTCTGGAAGGAGCAGAGAGGCTGATCCACCACCTCTCTGACATCTATGCATGATATTTTCTTTACATTCAGGAAAGCCTCACATAAATCTTCCTAATTTTTCGTGTGTTCTCAACTAAAGTGAATAGGATTAGAAGCAATTGTAAAAACAAGCAAAGAAGGAAAGATACTGAATAATTTTCATTAAAATAATGGCTTTAAAATTGCTGCCTCACCTTCAAATGACCTAAATAGCCATAGAGGGCAAAAATCAGCTTTGTTCTCAGAGGTCCTCTCCCCTTCTTCCTTACAGTTACTAATTTCTATCTTTGTCATTTCAATTACAGTCAATGCAGTAGCTATTAGAGTTTAGTTAATGCCTGCTTTTGGCCAATATCTACTTTTTTTTTAAAGCATAACTATTATTCTGGTTCCTGCAGCACTGCAGGTGGTCGGAGCCTTTTGCAGGCAAATGAAAAGACCATTGCAGTCTTTTTAGAGCTCAACATTTAAGTTCAAATTTCCATTTCTGTATTTTCAGACAAGTATTATACCATGCAGAGCAAAGAGATGACCGTAGACTGTCTTTCCTGCAGAGATATATTATATGTTACAGAGATGTCCCTATATTTCCTTGAACATATTGAGAGGAAAGTGACATATTCAAGCTGCACTTGCAAATTCTCATGATTTAAAATAAATCCTAGGCACTCATGAGGAACTGTTTTTACTTCATTCATCTAGTCTACCAGATTAGTTATGTCTTAATGACAGGGTATTTTAAGAGGTAGCATGGCCATGAAGAAAGGTTTGAGAAGTGGAAAAGAGTGAATGAAAGGAAAATGGGTGCTCTGAATAATGGGATGGATGAAAACTGAGACACACATCTATAATCAGTGGGATTACACTCAGGATGAATATTGCTTTGTTTTTCTACACTCATGTAAATTCATTATGTGCTGTGTGCATATAAAACTAGCAATTAATTGGATACTCTATCATCAAGCATTGTTTGTAACACAAAGGTTGTATTCTAAAGAAAATAAATCTAAACTTGTTATTAGATGCTACAAAAATACTTTTGCACAATGCATTCTCATTTTAAAAACAAAAGGAACAAAGCACATCCACCATTTCTCTGTCACCACTTAACATCTCAGACAGATGTTAGTGCAGAGAGTTTGCAAGGAACCCCAAAACATTCTGCTCACAAACTGTACCTCTGCCATCATGTTTCCATGTGGGTTTGGATTGCTTACTCCCGATGCATCAATGCTGCTCTCTGCTAACTGACAGTGTCACGAATCTCAAACTTTTTAATGGACTCCAGTGACCCATAAGGGAAAATTCCAGTGTTGATCTCTTTAGTAACTACAAATGCAAACATAAGTCCTTCTCAGTTAACAGCTTGTTAGGCTTAAGAAGTAAAGAGCACCGGAAATTATTATGGCCATATGTTACTAAAAGGGGTTGATGTGGATTAGTGGCTTATGTAATGAGTGGGCTGAAACCACACTGGGCTTAATTTAGGGCTTCTTCTCCTTTTTAAACAAAAGGCTTTTTTCCTAATGATATACTCGACTACTAATTTAATTTACATTCTGTTGCTCTCAGGGACAATCAGCAAACATCAGAATAAACACTTAAAGCCCCTTACGAAACAATTTGTTGCTTTTGCCATTATTCTTTTTTAGTGTTTCTGAGTCATATTCTTGTTTCTCCTTGATGAAACAGTCTGTTTAGGTTTGACTTGGAGTTGTAGAAAATGCAAATTAGAACAATGAGTGACAAACTGTAGTCTTCTGGGGGAAATGAGAACAACTTGAGGAAAGATCGGCAGTAGTAGGAATTTTTTGAAGTCCTGGTCTAAACAAAAGCCAGAAGATAACTCCAGAAATGCAAAGAAAATATGATCAAAGTCAATGGTATAGAAGAACATAAGTGGACAACTATGTACCACAGTTGGCAAACCAAACCAAAGCAAATCCAACCGAACCAAGAGTTGAAATTGATGATGAATTCTGAATTTTCTAAATTTATCATCAAATTTGAAATTACTATAATGTATGTATTATGATTTGTGTTTCCCCAAAGACATTAACATTATTTTAGTACTACACTGTAGAAAATGTAAGCTTCATCAAGACACTCCACACAGTTTTCCAGAGAAGACATATGTTTGCTTGTGATATGTTTTTTGTTGCCAACTTGGTGTACATTGGGCCAGTTCTAAAATTCTCAGCTGTTTTAGAAACATTTCCAAATTAAGTCAGAGATGTGCAGAGATTCAACTTCTCTGAAAGACAATTTAAAATAAAAAGTCATCCATCTTTTACTAAACAGGTATTAGTCTCTTAGCAAGGCATTTCTTCCCTCACAGAAGTCATACTGATACATACTCATTATCTCTTTATGCATGTACTAACTTGGGTCTTAATGCTTTTATGACTAATTTACTGGTACAGAAATTGGGAGTATGCTTCTGATTTCTATGTCTCTCCTGCCCAGGACTTTTTCCCCAAAACATCTGTCTTTATGTATACCAATCCTTCTTCCACTGGCATCAGGACTGCTTTAGGGAATGGGCTACCAACAACAGTTGGCAGGAGAGCAGCTTCCTATCCCGAATCCTTTAGCAATTTCTTGTTATAACTGAAGCCCTTTAGTGCCTCAGAATGCTCAAATGGTAGCCCTCATGGGAAGACTGCAAATCACAGAAAATTTCTCTAGAATGTATAATTCCTGATTGCCTGTTTCCCCAGTACAGATATAACTTCCATTTCTGAAAATATTTTTTTTACACTTTCACTGAACCGTTAATTGTTATTTTTCAAGGGGTTTTACTTTGTCTGTTCTGTTTTGCTGTTTTCAGTTTGTTGGTCTCATTTGTTTGTTTGTTTGTTTTTTCCTCTCTGAAAAATCATTCTAAAGTTTTATTCCCAGCCTGGAGTGTGGAAATGTCCTGAAGCATTCTTCAGGTCACCTGCAACTATTTCAAAGCTGTTGGCTGTTTCTTTTAATTTTCTTTCTATAAAACTCTTTACTTGATTATAGGTTCACATTTCAAGTTTAATGCTATTACTGTAGATTTGTTTTTTGACCTTTAAGAACCACAAAAAGTCAAACTTGACTACCTTAAGGCTTTTCTATCAAGGAGAACTTCAATGGGTACATCTTGAAAAATTCATATTCCCTGCTTGAAGGCAAATCAAGAACAGCTTTTCTTTTGTGGATTTTCTGATCAATTAATTAAAGAAGCAATCCTTTAAGATAATATTTTCTGCAACATGCTTTGTCACGACAGTCTATCTAGAAGACATGAAGCCTTCTGTTGGTTTGTGATTTCTAATATGTAGCCTCTTGATCTTCTCACCACATTAATCTTTGTCACACCTTGGTGGCATTCTCAGTAATACAGATATAGGACTGTGATCTTTCTGTTTTGGCAAAGAACTGAAGCCCAGAGGAAATCTGTGATCGGCTAGAAAATTTACCTTATTTGATTCCAGCCACTCCTTAAATTATTATTGTTCTCCCTGAAGTAAGAACTGTTCTGATTATGTTCTATCTCTCAAGTGTTTGATATTCATTTATTCTGTATACCATTTTTAAACCAGACATCCCAGTTCTTCCATCTTTATTGTGGTTCAGAGCTCTAGCACTAATACCATCAAACACATTTACTCAGTCTTAGTCTGCCAATTTCTATGTATGTTCTGAAATGGGGATTTATTTGTTAAGGATGCACTTTATTATTGCTTTGATGCTTTTTATGTTTTCATCCTACTTCGTTTAAGGATATGGTAGTTTTGTAATTTATGCCTGTGAAATACACCATCCCTAACTATGTGCTTGTTCATGTGTCTTGACTTTATCCCAGTCTTAGCTTAAAAATTCACCCCTAGCTGTTTAATTTTAGTTCTCAGTTATCAAGTCCAGTTTTGGATTACACAGAACCTGTTGTCCCCAGACAGTAATAAATCTTATCTGTCCTTCCCCGCAGCGAGTTTTCAATGAAGCAATGAGTCTCTGCCTCTCCATCTGCCATGTGTGGGCTTGCTAAGTTTGGATTCTCTTCCTAGCTATGCTTGGATTTCATCTCTACATCTCTTGTGACTGCCACAACACTGTTGACATTTATCTCTATTGTTTTTTAAGAGATCATTTATGTGCTTCATGAGGTCTTCCACTTTAGCACTTGACGGGCCTTTTCTTTATGTAAGAGCCATTATCGTGATTACAAGATTACATATTTACATGTCAGATAATTGCAACCCTTCATATTATTCATCAAATGATGAAAAGTATATGACAATTCAAATGAGAAAAATGCACAGTAAAAGCAGCTTTGACAGATACTTTTTCTTCCCGTGAGTTTTCACATATATGTAAGCTTACAAACAAAATATATGAAGTAATCATTTTCAAAGTAGCCAGGAAACGATCTTAGAATCACTGTTGGAAATGTGTTGAAAAAATCAATTTACTGCTCAACTGTGGTCTTTGGGGACTGTATAAAAAGCTGGGGGGGGGGAGAGGGGGGGAAGTAGACATCATTGTGTCGTTGCAAAAATAAGCAGTTGATCCAACTTCTTGAATACTGTGTGCCAACCCTGTCAGACCTGTCACCCCAGGAGTATGTAACAGGACAGGATGACTTCAGATGAAGGGAGGAAGAGTAGCGAAGGACTTCTGAAGAACAAGATGCTGAACAGCGTAGAACACTTTTAGTTCATAAAAGCAGCAATAGAAAAGGGATCAAAAATAGTAAACAACAGGAGAAAAGTGAATGGGGTTAGTCATTCCCTAATTCCATAAACACAGGAAGTATCAATCACCAAACTGGCATGTTAAGAAAAGGAAAAGAATAATTTTTTCACGAAATGCACAGGCTGTGGCATTCTTTCACAGGCTGTGTCCAGGCAAATTCAGAAAGGAAGTGACAGAAATATCAAACAGGAGGCTCCAACTACAACCTCTTGCTAAAGAAATTCCTAAAATGCAGAAGATTTAAAATGGGAGAGAGCAAACTGCAGAACACACTACTCTACTTTTGCTATAACATTCTTCCCTTGAGCACACATTTCTGATCATATCACAAACAAAAGTAGGGGTAGGAAGAATTTCTGTATGATACACTAGAGTCGGTATTATAAAGTCCTTTAAGACTGAAGCAATGCAAAATAAAGAAAATCAGAATCCAGCTCTTGCCTTCTCTCTATTACAATGCTGGCCAAATGCACTTGGGTTTTGTTGCCTTCCTTTATTGCTTTTTATACAATACAGTATTTTTCTATGAAAACATAAGTAGTAAACAAGCTTCTAATTATTTGTACAGATTATAGCTTTTCTGATTAAAAATACATAGGTCATTCTGAAAGTAATGCCTCTTATTTAATTCCACAGAAAATGCAACAGATGCAAACAGAAAAATAGCAATATTTGAGAAAGCAAATTCTCAGCTATAAAACACTATTTGTCAATATAGTCACCAACATTAACTATGCATTTTTGCCAGCAATGAGATAGAGCCTGCATGCTGTGCTTGTCAAAACCTGCACCAGCGTAGGTGATCCGCTGTCACTTTTGCTACTACTGAAATGCACCACACATCCCTCACTGCACTCACATTTACTGTGTGGTCTCCAGAAACGTTCAGCAAGCATTGCTGAATGTCAGTGGGGCCATTTTTTCTGCATAGAGGAATTTGATGACATACCTTTGCTTCACGTACACCTCCATGTCAGACATCATTGTGTCAGACTACCCTTCTGCTACCATCTGCCACATGGAAACAAAATGTAACAGAATACTGTTGGGAAGATTCAGTCTCTACTGCCACACCACCATCAGCCTCTGATGTTGTGGGCCAAAATAATAAAATAGGAGGCATTACATTCAGAGATGCCTTTGTGTTTTTCATCTGGAAATTTTCTTTAATATTCAGTGTGGAAGAAATCTCCAGTCTGTAAATCTTCCCCTAATACATGCTGCTGCTATAGACATAATTTTACATGAACAAAGTGATTTAAGATTACACCATACTTGTGATCAGCCGCCAAATATATTTGTCAGACCTGCAACTGAGACAAAGAGGAATACGATGTGTTCTACACATTGCTGGCCATAAATAACAAAAAAGGTATGTTGATGTGAGACACAAAAGGCTGTACAGTATTTTTGTGGTGTTATCTGCAATATCTGAAGAAAAAGTGTGTTCCAAGAATCTTCTAACTTTGACCTGAAACCAGGTTTTATGGGCTCATGTTTAATTTCTTGTTGCAGTTATGCAAAAAACAAATATCTATTTATTGTATGTGTAAATATGGAGGAAATTCTGAGAAGCCATATGCTAAAAAAAGTTACCTTACACACCGAAAATATAGACAAGAATACTTTATACAAGTGCTGCTCTGAAAGTAATGCCTCCTACTTTATTTCAAAACCAAACTGGACATGCTCTTGGGCAATCTGCTCCAGGTTTTGTTTGATCTACGTGAGTTGGACCAGATGACCTGCAGAGTTCCCTTCCAACCTTCAACCACACTGTGATTATGTGATTCTTGGCATCCTAAAGACAGAAGTAGAATAAAGTTGAAGAGAATCAGAATGACTTACATTCCTTGAGGAGAGAGGCAGCATGGAAACATCATGTATCTTCATGAAATTTGAGGTTAAAAACAAAGCCATAGACCATTATTAGAAAAGCGGTTACACAGCGAGACTCCTTGAGGAATTCAGAGCAAAGAACTACAAAAGACGATTTGCTTTTAGCTAAGAAGTGAATGCAAACACTTAATGTAACATTAAAAATACAACTAGGAATAGTCACAGAGCAGGAAGTAGTGGGGATATGAAAAAATTTTTAGAAGGTGTAATTATATTTCCTTTCAGTGATTGTCCTCACGATTACTCCTGGGAGTAACGGAGTACTTCTGTCTCTGTGACCATTTGCTTGTCAGCATTATTTCCAAAACTGACACGTATTTACTTTCCATCTTTATTTCTGCTCTGCTAAGGGAGATCTAAATCCCAATGAAAACTACTACTGACATTATTTTGGAGACTTTTATCGTCAGTTATTTATGCTAACAATTGTTGATATCATCTATGGCAGCTAGGCTTGCATGCAGTGGGATGACATAAGAAGTCTTTGGATATTTATTGAAGGAATAAATGCTCAAATAAGAAAAAAATAAATTTATACTTTGCTGTTTTATTAGAATAACTCCATCAATCTCAAAGAACTTTTCTCAAAGCTGGTTTCCCCAGCTACAGATCTGTTAATCCAAGGACACAGTGCAAAAATTTTTAGCCATTTTATGCATGGTGGAACTATTTAAAGCTGGAGCAAACTAGAGGTTATCAGGTCTCAGCAATGCAAATGTCATCAAGCAGTGCTAGATACTGCTTATCCATTTTTATGAACAGCACACCTAAGTACCAGTTACACAAGTCTCAGAGCACGTTGGTGTTCTGGAGTTCTGTCATTCAACAACATTTAGAAAACATTCACACCTGAACATTTCAGAGATAAAAGCTATCCTGCCACCAATTCAATATATAATTTTCACTCTGAAGTTGGCTAAAAATAAACTTTAGAAAAGTCAGTGACTTATTAGAAACCTGACACATCCAGAGGAAATAATTCATCACATTAAAAAATAAAATAAAATAAGTTTTAAAAATAAGTCCTTTCTTTTTTTGGAGAAATGTGAGAAGATGGAGAGATGTCATAGTATTTTTGTAAAGGGGAAAATATTGAAAATTTCTCTATTTTGTCTTTCTTTTCTGATATCAAATTCTTTAATATTAGCTGTATACAAGCTAGTAAGTATATAGGTAGTAGTACCTTCTTTTGACAAGAGTTTCCTTTAAATTCACTTCACTTGGGATTTTAGCCATGTTACCAGCATCAGTTTTTTGACATCGGTAACCCACCTAGGTAAGTGTATCCCACTAATGCAAGACCCCAGAGTACTAAGCAAGGTTTCAGTCTCCTTAGTTCCTCTAGCAAATCTAGTTTCCAAGATATTTTTAGGCATCTCTGAGCTGAATAGGGCTTGCAAGTTGTTTAAATCCACAGTGCTCTCTCACTCTGACAGTGCTCTCCTGACTGCAATTCTTCTCTTTTGCCAGTTCTCTTATAGTTCATAAAATATTCCTCCTAAAGATTTTGCACATGGAAAAGGAAAGAAACTGAGCTTTAATCTTACTTTGTGTTTAAAACACACGTACTATTTTTTGAGTTTGTTTAGGGGTTTTTTGTTGTTTCATTTTGTTTTGTTTTGTGTTGTGTTTGTTTTTGTTTGTTTGTTTTTCCATCTGCTACCTATATTGCAGTATGGAAATGAGAAAAATTGAGCTGTAACAGATGATTGAGTTGGTTTTCCACTATACTGGATCCCAAGTGGGAGCTGTTAATTTTGCCCTGGGGAGGTACTACCAAAGCCAAAGTGAAAAACAAGTTGAGTAATAGTTAGAAGGAAAGAGCTACACGAGTAGAGGAGACAATGGCCTTGCACAGCTGGAGTGGTAGAAACCTCCTCTGAAATGCTTGGAATCAGCAGGATGAGGCTGGGAGGAGCTGTTCAAACAGTGATAAAAGGCTAAATCAGGACCTGCTCCCTGTTAAACAGGCACACACTGGAGAAATCTGAAACAATCTATTACTGCAGATGGGCCTTGATGCCATGTCTCTGATGAACAGTCATGATTTTAAATCATATAATGACAGAACCATTAAGGCTGGGAAAAACCTCTAAGATGACCCAGTCCAACCACCAGCCCACCCCCCCACCCCCGCTGCCCACGTCCCTCAGTGCCACATCCACACGGCTCCTGAACACCTCCAGGGACGGTGACTGCACCACCTCCCTGGGCAGCCCCTGCCACTGCATCACCGCTCTCGCTGAGAAGAAATTCTTCCTAATGTCCAATCAGAGAAGTTCTTGCATAGAAGGAGTCCATTGAGTTCAGTCAATTGTTACTGACTGCCACAAATGCACTTTAACATAAGAAATGTGTTCAGAGTACAAGAAGCAAAGGCCTGCAAATAGAGCTTTAGTATGTAGGGGCTGTGGGTGCTGACCTTACACACGTCCCGCACAGACAGTGCTCTCTGATGGGCAGAATGTCCATCTGCAGATAAAAGCTCTACAGTTGCCAGTTCAATTTGTTTCCTGTTAATAAAACACTGAAGCCATCAGGACACTGGAGTCGCTCACTAGTAATGAAGCTTAAATTAATGCCAATATTAGTTCTTAATTCAACACAGGAAAAAAATAAAAAAAGGCAACCTGAAAACAATAACCCTGGAAGAAAAAGCAAATGGTGCCTGAGATCCCAGATGGCAATAGACAGAGCTTTGCTCCTGATGGCATTTCTAATAAACTAAATTACCTTCCATTAGGGCTTTCATTAAATATGAGCCCCCTAAAGCTTTTTCTTCATAGTCTGGAGTTTTAAGTCAGAATTTGAAATTCCCAGTTGATGAAGCAGTTGGTGAATTGCTTAGCAGCCCTATGTGAACATGTTTTATGTCCTTTTTTTTCTCGTTTTGGGCAGCAGTTTGTACCCTCCTTGATTTGCTTGAATGTCTCACAACAAATGTAATTACATTGTGTGGAAACACGTGTGCAGTGAGGTCTGAGTCTCATGTGCAGAGTTGAATGATATATTTCTTAGCACAAAAATCTCACAAAAAAAATTTGACTGACTCAGGCAAACCAATCATTGTTTGAGTAGGAGTTCTCCCAGACACCACATGGCACTTTCAGGAGTTAAGCCATGAGACAAAACTCTTTTTCTACTGAAGCCAGCAAGAATGGCATAGTGAAGTTGCTATGGGCAAGATTTTACAGGTAATTTAGTGCTAATAATCACCTTGTAGCAGGTTCTCACTGCTTGCAGTGGCAAGGCAGGAGTTTATCCCAGCTGAGAGCCTGGTTGCTCCATTTCATGCTTTACGAGCAACCTGTGCCTGCCTTGTAATGCACACAAGCATGTACTCAAAGTTAAGCTAATGGTTAAATGCTGCCTGAAGTAGGCCTCTAAGCACAAAAGATGGGTATCCTTTCCTCTTCTAACTATCTTTTTTTAAATAATTCCATCTAGAGTTTTGCATGCTTTTAGGGAAATTATGCTATGAAGAGCTCTGATTACCTGCTGTCATTGAGCTGCATGACTTTTTCCAGCACAAAAACAAAACTGAAGAGCATGTTAAATGCTGCTTCACTGAAAGCGATCACTGTAATGCATTTTTTATGCACTCACACAAAAGATACAATTAATAAAAATGCATGGACTCAAGTCTTCTTATACACAATGTCCTAATTCCTTCAGGCTATCAGGTAGATTGGGAAGCGCTCTGAAACAGATTTCAGCTTTTCTCCTAATGACTGTTTCTACCAGTTACCACCCTTTGCCTGCTATTAATGCTGCAGAAGATACTAACAATGTTGTCGCAGAATACTGAGTGATATTTTTTCCCAGCACCATCCTAGAGCTTATGTCAAATTGTACTTTCATGTGTTCAAATTTAAACATTATAATGGAGTTTAGTTGTTATTATAGAGGAAATTGTGGGCAAACGTGAAAATAGCACAATCAACGTTTAGAGCTGACTTCGATCGCTGCTGAATGACTATAAGTTATTTTTCATTAATGTGCCTAAAAGAAGTCTTCCCAATTTGTTGTGTGCTGTTTTCCTCCTACGTATTTGTAAAAAAATTGGTTGATTTTCCTTCTTTCAGCTGTCTGAAATTCACAGTCTAACCCTTCCAATATGCTTTTTCGGAGGTTCTGAATTTGAGTGTCCAGAGAACTATATTTGGGACTTTGGGGTTTTTGGTTGGTTGGTTGGTTGGTTGGTCTTTCAAGAGGAGAAACTCAGACAATCCTGATACTGAAAAGAGCTCCAGTGAGTTACAACTTAGATCTCGAAGGCTGCAGGTTATGTAACAAGTCCCTTGGATCTTTAGTTCACCATTCACATGCAGTCTCCCCAATCTCCACTTACTCACAGCAGCATTCCCACTCTCATCTTTTTGTAGTGCTTCAGATGCTGTAGTGTGCGATTCTAAATTTAAAAGATCTTGATCCCTACCCGAAACTCCCGCATGAAATTGGAATTTAAATACTGAAATGGTTAGCTTGGCAGTTTTATGCAAACTGAAGAACCTTCAGCTCAGTATTTTCAGTTTTCTATCTCACACTACTTAGGAAATGCTCACAGTGATACACAGTGTCACTTACAAAAAGAGCTCTTCTGTGCTAGTTGCCAAATATCCACATGCATGTAAAAGCAGACCTTGTGCCAAAGGTATCATTGTAATCATTCTCAGCTCTGTATTTTCATCACTTACCTGTGGCTAGTAATATCTGCACTTACTCCACATCACCAGCTGTGCAAAAAATCTTTCAATACCTTTAAAAGCAGGAAATAGATGCCTGTCCTTTCCCTCTTTTCTTCCTGAGTCTATTTAGACTGCTAAGCCTACAGTGTAACAATTCACTGTTTCTGATTAGAGAAATCTTCCCCTTAAATGAAGAGAATGCCTCTATCAGTAAAGCAGTAAGAAGAAAATGGGCTTTGGCAGTTGAAGGGATAGACTGGCTTTATAACCGTTCTATTTCTCAGCAAGCACTTCTAGCAGTTTTAAGTTTCTCTTCTGTTGCTGCTCAGTGTTGAATGCAGTGTACCTCCCCAGAAAACCAAAAGGAGTATGTAACATCAGTCATCAGAGACCAGGTCTGTGTTAGACAAAAGGAACATCGCAACCTGAAACAGAAATAATGCCTGGATCACATTTTTATTTTGTGTTTAAAGGAAATTTCCCTTTGTAGTACATTACAAGAAAAGCAGTACTAAATGCCTTTCTGTTTCTCTAGAGGACTCTCTACTTTTTCTAGGGCTATGGTAGATGAAGCTGTGAAACACACAGTCTATACCTGTGAGCAGACTGATACATACATGCAGAAAACATTATTTTCTAGCAGACTAGAGCTTTAAGGAATCGCCTTAGGTTCTGCCTTAGGACTCTCTCTGTAGTAGCTTTGATATGACAACTGAAGCCATACTTGGAATGAGATATAAAAATATAAAGAACAGGGAGAGGAGGAAAAAAATCCCTAATCACTATTCAACTTGATGGAGTGATTTAAAATGAGACATCAGCCCAAATTCCTTTGTGGCCCCAGAAGGAGGACTTCTGCTGGTGAAGAGATTAAGTAACACAAAACAGGGCTTTCCTTCCATGTATGTGTGAGCAGCTTGATCCTACCCTCTGAGGGAGAATGTTTTTCCTTCCTGAGAGATCCCACTTCTTGAGTCAGGTAGAAGGTCCAACAAAAGGAAATAGTGACTTCCTTCCAAAGAAATTCCCAAAGCAGGTTGATGGTGACCATGGCTTTGGCTGTGGCATAAGGAACTGTCTGTTCTGAATAGATATCTGTTTGTCTCAGGTGTGAGGAGCATAACCACTACTTGTCTGAAATGTATTTGCTTTCCAGCGGTTGTATTCAGGATTTATGACCACATAAGGAATTTGCAGGGCTCGTTACCACAATAAATACAGAAGGTGTCAAAATAATGTATTTCATTTGTAAAGGTTTAAAATGAGAAGAATTTAAACTACAGCCAGAGAATGCTTTGGTCCCTCTCCAATATTTTTGCACATAAATACAAAGGTCGACAAATGGATTTTGCTTCTCCATGGAGACTGTTCCAACTCCTGATTTAGTAAACCACCAAAATCAATACATTTAAGTAAACAATTTCTTAATTCATTGTAACATTTTAATGACTCAGTGTTTACTTTGATTTAAAGTTCTTTTTAAAATGATCTCAGTTCCTTTTTACTCAGGTGGAATAGATAATCCTCTCTGGCATGAGATGTACTGTGTTAAACAGATCTCAAAAAGTCTAATAACAAGAGCTGCAGAAGGTTCATTTCAGTGGTCTTGCACACAGTAGAAAGATTCGAGAGTGTCATTCCTAAATTCATGGATGATGGGCTTGAGCACCTTGGTTCTTCAGGGCTCCAAGCACTCTTAGAACAGAGCCATTGCAATTTTCTGTGTTCACAGCCAGGGGGTGTCTGGTAGACGCAAGGGCTCTGCCTGAAAGCCAATGCAAGCGAGGGAGACGCTCTGGAATTCGGTGTGAGACGATTTAAGATAAGTTATTTGGGTACTTATTTCTCTAGATGAGCATGCTCTGTGAGAACAGCTTGCTGCTTTAGGCAACCTTGCACGTTCCTGACCAGCCCAAGGTGAAACCACAAAGGAATCAATTTACTTGTTCAAAGCGTTTAACACAATTGATTCCTTTTTGGCAGCCCTGAATGTCATTTAGGCAGCCCCGAAGTCTTTTTCAAATACAGCTAACCCTGTGTGTAGCCAAACTCCTCTAGATTTTCCCATCATTTTCTCCTTTGGTGAAGCAGAAAATCCTGCCTTCTGGATTTTGTTTTAGGGGTTTTAGAGCCTCCCTTTATTTCAGCTGCTATCAGAGGAAGTTAGTAAGCTCCGAGACACTAATTTGGATGATATGCATTTAAACTTCCCCTGACTCTTTCTGCTATATCAATATTGTAAAATACATATTAGTAAGTACATGAAATCTAAAAATGTGAAAATTCATCAAGGAAGAAAGAGAAGTGGACACCCAGGTTTTGTTGACTCTGATTGATGAGAAGTTCCTGAACACAAAAGTCTTCCACTAGTCTACAAAAGAAATGTGCTGTAGGAGGAACTGCAATCAAAATCTTTTGCCTATGAAGACCAATGGCTTCTAAGCAGGGTACCTCAATTCTGTGCTACCAGTCTCTTTATAGTACCTGTTTTTCGGAGATGGAAGAAGATCTGTGGCCTGCACAAAACTAGCTGGAGCTTTGGGTGCTTCATGCCCAGAATGTCTGGCTTCTCATATCTGAAAAGATACAGAAAAGACAAAAATCCAGTAATTCTCTGCTCATTCCTCTAGGACTTATATCTCCTCACTAATATTGCCAGAATGAGTACAACAGTACTTCTTGCTTTCAAGATGTGATGTATATGTAACCTCCACTAAAGTGAGAAGGACTGCTTGCTCAGTCATAACAACATAACTACTCTTCTAAAATAACAGATAAGCCCAGATTTGTCAGATATTAGGTGTGTAACTGCATCTCAGGCTTTCAAATAGAAAATGCCAACTCCATTCTGGCTTGAATAACAAATCATGCTGGCGTGCAATTCTTAGTTGTAGGTGCACGGTTGTTATTCCATTAGGGGATTTGGGTAAGGCCTTCATGCAGGTGAAGGTTCTCACCAGAATCCCTATAAAGCACACCTGGCCATATTGCTTGAATTACTTAAGTTGCATTAACACGTTACCAATATGTATCTAAATCAGGGACCCAAACACTTCTGTATCCAGCAGCCCTCAGTACGTGCTCTACAGAGCTATTAAAAATATTACCTTAGACAATTTGGTTAAACACTGCAAACTTGTTTCCTGCATCAGCCCAAGATACCATTTCTGAATGTCTCATAACTTGTTTATGATGTGAATGGATTCTTCTCAGACTTGTATTTCCATTTTACTGGGTCTGCTTTAGACTGCATCTTTATTTCTTATTTCAAAGTCTGCATAAAAATTGTAGATATTTAATTAACAACTGCATGAATTGAGTTAATCTCACTTAATAGCTGATAAGGATCTCCTGTCTATTGTCAGATCTTTTTGCTTTCAAAATTCTGTTGCAAATGTTACACACTAATTACCAAAAAAAAAAAAAAAATCTTTCCATCAAAACTCTGAATTAGTTTATGATTATTTTTGAACACCTGCATGTGTTCTTCCTACAATCCTCTCTTTATCATATTATCATCATATATCCACACATAATTCCTTAGACAAACAAAAGCAATTAATCACATAAAAAGAAGTAAAAATTTCGGATTGTCCCACTCCATTTCAAATAAGTTCAGTCTTTGATATGTTACATAATCAGAGGTGAAAGTTATTACTTCTGCTAGGACATTCCTTTTTTGAGTGCTGCTTCAGGCTGATTACACTTTTCTTTCAGCATTTAAAATATTTCATCTCTTGTTAAATTTCTAATGGTGATATTTAAAACAAATGTCTTCATGAAAATATCTGCATTACTGTCAAAATATTCATAAATGTATTGGTTCTAAAAGTCTGACATCCTTGAGCCTCTGTTGAAGATCTGTAACCCAAGATCTGCACCATGCAAGCAGAAAATCGTTATAACATTCCTGGGTGAATGCAAGTTCATCTAACCATCATAGAATCATCATCATATAACTAAATGAGATGGAAGGGACCCTTAAAGGCCCTGTAGTGCAACTCTCCTGCAGAGAGCAGGGACACCTACAGATCCATCAGGTGCTCAGAGCCCGTCCAGCCTGACCTTGACTGTCTCCACGGATGGGGCACCTACCATCTCCCTGGGAAACCTGTTCCACTGCCTCACCACTCCTGTCATATCCAATGTAGATCTCCCTTCTTTTAGTCTGAAACCATTTCCCCTTGTCCTGTCACACGGACCCTGCTAAAGAATGTGTCCCCTTCTTTCCTTCAACCCTCCTTGGGGTGAAGTCTGTGTGGCAGAACCACAATGGAAATATGGGAATGCTGATATCCATTTAGTCTCAGTACTTCAGTGACAAAAGTTGTCTTCATGTTAACAGAGCTTAAATTTCCAGTGCCTCAGTCATAGACCACAACACTATTTTGCAATAAGCCTGGTCTACTCAGATAGCAGCCAGATACCAGAAAAACACATCCTATAGTAATTCACACAAGAAAAAAAATCACCTGTGCTAACATTTCTGGTCTCTGTGCTGATTCGTAACATCAACAATGCAGATCCCTGCGGGGAGCAGGAGCGGCTGGGGTTGTTGGGAGCAGCCATGGGATGTCAGTATCGAGCTGTAGGAATCCAGTGAAGTGGTGAGCTCACCACAGGCAGCAGCAAAACACCCGGGTCTTGCAGATCTTTATTACAGTTTAAGGTAGTTTTTCACAGAGCTCAGCCTGGAAGAAAAGCCATTTATCACCACGTGCGTGTGCATGTATGTGTGTGTGTATTAGTTTGGATTTTGATGATACGGGGAATGTCAATCCACAGACTCATCACTGGTGCCTTGGCTCAAGACAGTGCTCACTTCTTTCTGGTAATATTCATGCAGGACTAGTTTGATATTGCGAATCTTGGGTGCAGCAATAATTTTCTGACTAAAATTAGCTGCACTTTTCCATTAAAGAGCATTCAATTTTACTTGTAAACAAGACAACACAAGTGTAACTCACCTATGCATATCCAAGAAGAAAATAGAGTTAATCAAGCACTAGAAAAAAACATATATTTTCTGAATTATGTTCTTTTTTTCTGCCTAAAAATACATTTCAAGGACACATCTAATACAAAAATGCAAGTAGGAAACAAGAAAGTGGAAAATTTGCAAAAGGAGCAAAATGGGCAGCTGGATCAGCAAATCCAAGAGCTAACATGACCCAGAGTAGCTCCACAATCTGCATAAGAGTTTGTATTGTGCTTCTGCAAGTAATGGCTTGTGGCTGAGGAGAAACTTGTTTTTCCATAATGGCTAACCACACCCTGAGAAAAGATGTATTTGTCAAGTCTGATGATCAGACTTCAGCAAAAATTAAAAAAAAATATATAGTCCTTCTTCTGAAAATATCAGGTCTTTGGCAAATCAGACACGTTGGTAATAAATTACCTAACCTTGAAATGCAGCCACACCTGAAGCTTTCTACTACTCATTAAGGGTGACCAGAACAAGGCAGACAAAAGGATATCAATTTAGAAGTGATAGGAGACACGGGGGAAGAGACATCTACAATTATAAACTAGAAACCTTAGAGAAATAAATGATAAAGTGGTGATTTCTGTATTTTCTGCTTTTTATCATATTCAAAGGATGTAAATTTCCTTTGTGACCTAGACCAGTCCAATTGTTGTTCTTCTACTACATGTGGCAACAGAAACCTTGGTGATGACATTGTTGGCTCTGTTACAACAGCATCCACTGCTCCCATATGGGGCTCAGGTTGCCCGTCTGCTGAGTGCTATAAAACTAAAAACAGTAAAAATTATTCAATTGAGCTTTGTATTCAATTGCTGAAAAACTCATTTAATGAATAACGTTATGAAATGTGTAATGAAAATTGTGTTCTCTTTGTTCACTTCTAGGAAAATCTGGCAGTATTTGTTCTGCTGACATCTTCAAATGTTCTTTCAAAACTTAATTTCGTCCCTCCTTCATGCCACATTCTGAAGTTAAGTATGGTGGCTTTGATTCATTCCTCTCTTGTAGAAACTGGGACAGCACAAAGATTCAAAGGAGCAGGGTGGGATGGTTGGGTCAAGGAGTGGCAGTGGAAAGGAGCTGCCAGCCATGCAGAAGGAAAAATGTCTCTATTTAGGCCTGATCTGCTTTTTATTAAAAAGCGAGAGGCTTGTGCAAATTTAAATAATACATACATACACACATGCATACTATTTATCTGATACGAACAAAAAAAGCTTTACCCCCCCTCCCTCCCATTTAAAGGTAACTGCAGCAAGCAACTCATCCTTTGGTACTAACACAACTGACAACATTGCTTCCTAGTGAGAGAATGTGAAACATGGCTCTAGTTAATGAAATGATTCTATCATTTTACAATTACAGCAAAAGTCCTGGCTCTGATGCACCACATTACATTGAAGATTTCAGTCTCAAATGCACCATGTGTTGCAAGAGCACTGCAATACCTCTCCCAGGTGTTCTGCAAAAACGGACAAGGTAGTTATGAGGTACTACTTGGCATCTCAGTCACTTAATGTCATAATAATTATACAAATCAGACTGTCTAGTCTGCTGTCTGCTACCCATGCCTGCTGGAGATGTGCACTCCCCAGGTAATTTACATTGGGAAAGTATTCCAGAGAGTCATAGAATCACAGAACCATTAATGTTGGAAAAGGCCATTAGGATCACTGAGTCCAACCACCAGCCCACCCCCCCACGCCCCCTGCCCACGTCCCTCAGTGCCACACCCACACGGCTCCTGAACACCTCCAGGGACGGTGACTGCACCACCTCCCTGGGCAGCCCCTGCCACTGCCTCACTGCTCTTGCTCAGAAGAAATTGTTCCTAATTCCCAACCAGAGGACACATAAATCTTCCAGCTTGCACCATCCTGCTGGTAGTCTTTTAACAAAGATCTCACAGTAGATTTGCACTATTGATCACTAAAAGATGATTTTTCAATGGATTTCTTCTTTCAAGGATTTTCTTCTCCAGTGAGATCTCCTGGTTGCTTTCTTCTATAAAAAAGGTGGTTCTCAACTTTTCCTCAAGCACTGAGCAACAGTGAAAATCTCCTGGTTTCAGAATGGGTGCTTTCCAGCTTATCTGAGAAGTTATTAGGTAACCATTTGCTACATTTGTTCTATTGTTTTCTGAACATCTCATGCCACTAAATCTGTAAATTTATCTAAAGTTGTGGTGATTGTTTAACTCTGAACAGTCTTTCAGCATTCTGCACTACTGTGCCACTATGAAGATTTGCTGGTTTTGTTCATTTCTAATTTCTGCTTTCCCAATAGACGCCTATTCTTCTGAGATTCTTCTGAAAGGATGAAAATTTGATAAGAGACTAATAGCCAAGACAACGTGTCACCAGAGGAAGATTAACAGCTTGCCTCAAAATTGACAAAGGACAAAATAAAGCTTTAATGGCTTTAATCTAAACATTTACAAAGATTCAAACTGTATTAAATCAAAAGAGCTCCCCTCTTGTTCCGATCCTACTTTTGCTTATTTGCTTAATTAGTTTGTTTCTTATTTCTTAAGTGTTAGCTTCAGTGGATCCTACAAGGTGAAAGCCTGACCCAGCGTCTATCAGATCTTTCTGGGAGGGACAGAGAATAGAGCCTTGAACTTTTTGTCCAGCAAGACCAGAGGGCAGAAGGCCTGTGTTCCTTGCAGTGAAGTGGAGTATCATCATTGTGAAATCACAGAATCACCAAGGTTGGAAAAGACCTACAAGATCATCCAGTCCAACCATCCACCTGTCACCAATAGTTCTCACTAAACCATGTCCCTCAACACAAAATCCAAACCTTCCTTGAAATGCGGTATGTGCACACTGGCAACTAATGCAGGTGATATTATGGGCTGTGTGGGGAGTAAGGATTTTAGTGAGCCTTTTTGTATGCTTGGTAATTCAAGTTATTAGTGCTCCTGAAGGCATTAGTGCCATTCTTACATCATTGGGTTACTACAGTCATCTGTCCACCACCCAGCAGCGGATAAGCAGCACTTCCCTGTGTTCATGGCCTTAGCCTGCCCTACTTGCGTCTTGAAGATGTAGCACACAGACTTAACTCAGAGTTACTCACCTCATGGTTAATGCCAGGTCAGCAATAGAGCCATGCATTCAAGCAGCCACAGCAGCTCATCTGTCTGAGAATAATGGACTGGAATAGACAGTGCTCATTCCTCAACAAAATGTTTGTTCTGGGATAGGTGGTGAGTTCAGTGTAGGGATGCTGGTCAGAGCATGTTAATACTGCTGATAACAGTAAGCATAGTAGATGCAATTATTTCAGTTCTTTGTAATCATTTTTTCTAGCCTAACTAGCCAAGTTTGAGGGAAAACGAGAAAGGTAGTAAGGAAAAGAATGAAGAAAATAAAATCCTTTTAGGACCATTGCTTTGCTGAGAAGAAGTTGTAAGGTTAGCTGTAAGGACACATGCAGTTTGGTCAGAGTCCTCCTCCAGGTCTGGGAGTGGTTGTGGCACCAATGGCAAGGGACAGCCACCTGAGTGGGATTGAGCAGAACTGCCTTACATTTTGTGTTGCTGGCAAACCACGTCAGAAATGCAGCCAGGGCTCTGAAGCTGCTTGTGACAGAAGATTTCTGTCTCTCCACCTGACTTAATTAGAATTATAGTTAATTATCAACAGTGGAAAATCTAAAACAAGAAAGACTGAGGTCTATTCCAACACTTCCCCAGCGTGCAATAAGGTGTGAAACTTAACTTTTCCCTTTTTGAAGGAACCAAAGAAGCTATTTCACCCAAGGCTCTAGGAAATAAGATTTTAGTGATTCTATGTCCCTACCATGTCTGAGAAGGGTTCAGTCAAAACCAGAACAGCACGGAGATAAAAGGCAGTCTGAGCTAAAAGGATGTCTAATTGGCGTGTAGCGCTGTGAGCTGTTCTAACAGGAGCAGCTCTTTGTTCTTCAGATGGGCAGAGACATTCATTTTTAAGCTGTCCTGTTTTGCCTCATTGTTTCAGGTAATAGATACTGTTCCTTTTTATCCTGACATGTAAAGCACCTTTGTGTTCGTTTGTACCTAATGTATTCCTCCAGCTCTCCAAGGAGGAAAAATGGAGCTTGGTGTAACATTAGGATACCAGAATGCTGATATTTTCAAGTTTTTATCTCATCCTTGATGCACCTCATAATCTCCAGTGCCTTTATCCTCACAGTGGAATGTTAGAATCATGAAGGTTGGAAAAAACATCTGGAATCACCCAGTCCAACCACCAGCCCACCCCCCCCACGCCCCCTGCCCACGTCCCTCAGTGCCACATCCACACGGCTCCTGAACACCTCCAGGGACGGTGACTGCACCACCTCCCTGGGCAGCCCCTGCCACTGCCTCACCACTAGTACTAACATCACACTTCCAGAGACACCTCTTGCTCTCAAAGTTATGGATTTGAGCCCTTTCATGGAGAAAGTTGTCCCCAGCCTGCCTAAAGCAGCCCCACGGCTGAACTGGGTGTCTGAATCTTTTCCCCTGGCTGTGAAGCAGCAGTCCTAAAGAGCAGTTGTTCCTCACAGAATCACGGAATGGCCAGGGTTGGAAGGGACCTCAAGGATTATGAATCTCCAACCCCCTGAGCAGCACAGCTTGGATTCATGGATTCAGGATTCATGAGGGCTCCTCACCTTCAGAAAACACATGCATAGAGTCCTTGTGCTCTGCCTCTGCTGAGAAACTCAGGTATTTTTTGCTTGTATGTTAACAGTCTCTGCACAAACGACATTCTCATATTTCTGAGTGCATGCAGATACTTGCAAACAGATTAATAATATTTATGTTAGCCATGTAACTCCCAGCTTTTGCTTTCTTGAGAAGTCTTGAAATTTGCTGCAGTGAATCTGATGCAGAACTGTGGCAGCCAGTTAGACAGCAAGGGCTTTACCACTTGAGGGAAGTGAAAATCAAAATGTTAAATAATCATAACCTCTTGCATTCATACACTCTGCAGGCAGAGTTCTGACAGTAACATATCATCATTTTCATCCATGATTAACATCTTGAACAGTCTAGGTTATTCCCTAGGATACAGCAATGCTCTGCTTTGTTTTCTGCCTCTGTGTACTGCGGCATTTCCTACCTTGTCATCACTAATGACAAAGTATGTGTTCTTCTGAGATACTCTTAAAGCTCATCAAGCTGAAGGGGGCAAGAGATGGAAGGATAATGCTGTGGTCACAGGGAAGAAAGGAAGATTTAGATAAAACACCTCTTAATATTATGGTGCATGTCCAGGTCCCCACAGCCTGCTTCTCCTTGAGTAGCTTGTCAGGCAAGCGGAAAGGGGGAAAAGGCAAATAACACTCTCCTCATGAAAGTCTTCAGGAAGAAATTCTTTATGAAGGGCGATGAGGCGCTGGCACAGCTGCCCAGAGAAGCTGTGGTGCCCCATCCCTGGAGGCACTCAAGGCCAGGTTGGATGGGGCTGTGGGCAGCCTGAGCTGGGGGGGAGTCCTGCCCACAGCAGGGATTGGGGCTGGATTATCTTTAAGGACTCTTCTAACCTAAACCATTCTGTGATGATTCTGTGATGATTCTGTGATGATTCTATGATGATACCTAAGTGTTGAATTTATCATATTGATCTAGATCATGGCCTTTTCAGACTTTCTACAATGGTGTATAATTATTTTAACAACATCAGTTCTATGGCTGTTCTTCAATTCCATGCTGTTTCATTGCAGAGGTTTTACAGATTGCACAGAAGGACTATACTAATGAAAACCAGCTTTTAAATGTAGGCATTTGTCCCAGCATTTTAAGGATAATATATGCTATCTCTGAGGACTATGTTTGTTAGATATGTAATGGAATTGATGGGAAAAAAAAGAAAAAAAAGAAAAAAAAAGAAGAAAAAAAAAAGCAAAAAAAAAGCAGGTCATCCCCTGAATATGACCTAGAATCATTCTCCCCTGCCCACATTCTTAAATAGGTTTGACTGATTTTGATTAGCACTAGAAACAAAAGTTGATGTACACACACTGAGGCATTACCATGTCATGTGTAAATACAATAATAAAGAAAAGATAAAACATTGGAAAACACAGTTGGGAAACACAGGATATTCGCAATCTTTTTCCTTGGGGAAAGAGAAGGGAACTTGTGCATATTCAAGAGTTTCATCCAGCTGAGCTTTTGAATATCCTGGAAACCACGTGGGATTACAGCAACTTCCATTGTACCTGAGGGCTTTCTGTCTGAAGTACAAAAACCCCACCTATACCATACCAAAATCTTTTTCATTTTAAGCAAATACAATATTATTAAATTTCAGAATTATATTTCTGTCTTAACTCAGCTACTTCAGTGTTTATTAAGAGAATCTTACAGTCTGCTTTTCTGCAGAGGTGTAAAATCACCAGTGAGTGATGCTCCAGACATTCCCTTCCAATTATGTTGAACTATAAGAGTCAATTGCTATAAGACATTTCATTCTTAAATGACTATTTTCATGGATATGATTTAAATTATACCAAAGATTTTTAATTAAAGTCACCCTTGTCATGCAAATATTTAATTTGTATTGATATCTTTTTAGCTGTAACATACTGTCTTGAGGCTTGAAAAGGGTTCTTTAAAATTCATAAGACTATTTTAACACAATATTGACACTGCGTTATTTGTGACATGACTTATCTGTCAGTCATTCATTATCTGGCTGGATGGCAAGGCTGTAGAAATTCTAGCTTAGAATGTTTTAGAACAGCAAAGATTTCTGCCAGGCTTGTATAGCTTCAGTTAAGAATGAATAAAAATCACTTCTGATAACAGTGGTGTTGCATAAAGTCTTGAAAATTTTCACAAGTCTCATGGTCATAAATGTGCTTCTCTGTGGTTCAGCATTTGATATCACCCATCTGCAATAAAAATGAAAGCGGTTTTGTTCTCGTTGTTGTTGAAGAATTTTTGTTCTTTTCATCAGCTTCCCAAATAAATGGAAATAATATGACTTTTCTCAGGGATCATAATAATAATAATAATAATACAATAATGTATATTCATCTTTCTTTTAGTTTTGTTATTATTTTTCCCTACAGAAGCAGCACAGGACTGAAATGGAACACCAAGAGATGCTATAGAATATCTGTTATTTAAGATACAGTTAGAAAAAGCAACTAGACCATATTAGTAACAGTCCTACGTTGAGTCGGAATCTGTACTGGGTGGCCATTGCTAGATTGCTAGACTGTCCATTCCAGGCAATGCTTCCTAAAATTCTATGATTTGAAAGTCATCTTCAAAATTGTTATAATCTTGAAGTTTTCCACATACTAAAACTCAGTATTTTTTTCATCTGTAGACAGTGAAGAATGAGTAGATGGATGTCACTGCAGATGAGAGAGATTTGTAAAATCATAGTAGGATCCATTAAGCAATTAATCAGACAAGAAAGGATAACTCAGTTTCAGCCATTTACAAGAAACTCAGAATTCTTCTATAGCTTCTATTCTGTATTCCTCCTTCTCTACGTGAGACTGTGCTTTTCCTTGGAGAAAGGACAACACACTGTGCCTTATTTTGTCTTCTAGTTCTTGGGACATTCAAAGATGCTTCTTGTAACTTAGCAGTTGTGGAAGAAAAAGTTGCAGCAGCTTTCCAGGGTGTGCAAATGCTTGCATCATTAGTACCATTCCAAATTGCTTCCTTCCTGCTTTATTAAGGCTTTATTAATGATAATCTATTCCCATCTCTAGCTTCCTATATTTTTAAATGATCTCCAGACATGCTGTTTTCACTTCCCATTCCGCAGCTGCTTTACTTCTTGAAGAGCCACTGGCAAGGAAACTAATTCTCTTTGTAAATGTGTTCCAGTCCCATCAGCAAGCTGTTCTTCATGTATATACTCTCCAACTCCTCCCGAGGCCTCCATCCAGAACATCTATAAGACCTGATTCCCCTTTGCCAGAGCTCTGCTGTGCTTTCCCAATAGTCCATGTTGACATATTCACCCACTAGTGAATTCTTTCTAGTCCAGCTCGAGAGTAGAGGTGCCAGTCTTTTTGATTACACTTTTCCCTTGCACTAAGTCTTGCTAGCCACCCTGCAGTTCTGCAATACAGAGATAGTCTCATGCAAAAAGTTTCATACCACAGATTAATCATTAAGTTCCTTAGAAACTCCAACCTGTCCAATAGATTTCTGACTAATTATTTCACAAATCTTTTCTAATGCATTCCCTCTCAAGAAGCTTTCCAGCATGGAAACAGCCTTTAATTTCTCATGATAAAGAGATTCAGGTAAATCTCATTGAATCTTCACTTTGTTTTTCTGCTCTAATTTTATCTTCCTTCTTTTTATACTTCTGTAGTTTATCAGGTCTACATATGTTCTAGTGGATATCCTACGCCTGTCTGGAAGAAAAAAAAAAAAGTAATGCTTTTTAGCATGCTATTCTTAAGCTCTTCTTCATGACTTGTTTTTTAAAATTGACCTGCCAAAGTTTGGGATCCTGTCTATTTTTTTGATAAGATGACAATTTTTGTGCTCCTATTGTGGCAGCCCCCTGGCTGTCCCATTCATGTAAATTACGAACAATGCCTAATGCATCTGGGCTTCAGAGGTCATTCGGAGCTGTACAAGTGCACTCTGAAACCACAGCACTTCTCATTTTAAGAGCACCAGATTGTCGGTAAAGAAAATAAGTAGTCGTGTGAGCAGCCCACTGAACTGCCATGAAGTGATTGTATTTCCTGGGACTTAAAGCACCTGCTCTCATCAGAAAGCTTCCTGCAGTTGGAGTATGTATGAGACCTCTTCTTTTTAATGTAGATTCTCCGTTGTGTATACTGCTACCTTTCTCACAGAAAGTCTAAAACTTGCCCTCTTCACCCAGCTGCTCAAGTCAAAATTGCTTTATGTTAAATTCAATTGAAAGTGAGTGAGAGAGAAAATATTTTTTACAGAAGACCAGTGGATAAGTTCATATGGATAGCACAGCCACATAGCCCTAATTTCTAGAAGAACTGAGAGAGTAAATGGTCTGTGAAATAAAAATAGTGAGCACAGGAAGACCACATTAGTTTTCAGCAAGCAGAAATCTGTCCCACAGAATGTCTTCGTTGTGCATCCAGGAAGATCAGATGATGAGTCTTGACAGAAGTCCATGCACAGGACACAGACTTTCATCCCAACAGTTCAACTCCAGTCTGATGCAAAGAGTTACCCAGTTATTTCCTTTGGCCTTTCCATGTGACCCATCCAAAACAGTTTAAATGTGAGAAGTGGATGTACTGGGCACCTAGTTCAGTACTTGCTGGTGTTTGATCTCCATGGCTGTTTCCCTGGTCTTGCAGACAAGTGTATATTACAGCTACCTGAGGGCTCCAAAGACTCTTCATGGTACAGCATCCTCAGGGTTAGAGGGAATACAAAAACTTGTACCTCAGAGACAGTCACTGAAGGAAAGGTGCAGTCTGCAATCCAGCACAGTCTCTCTTTCCTCTAATTACATTGCATTACACAATCAGTAAGCCTGGGTTTGACTGCAGTCGCTGTGCCTCACCAAGTGGTGATGGAGGACTACTTGGATTATAAGTATGCATATTAACGTATGTAAATTAAAACTAGTGGAAAGATAATTGCATCTCAGTAGCCTTTCCTCCCTCACTTACCATCTTTCAGGCCCTCCTTCAGGTCACAGGGTACAGATAGCAATTAGGCATCTGTTCTGCCTCAGAACGTAGCACCTTGCCTCTACCGCTGCCTCTACCTCTGTTACCTCATACGCTCCCTCTTGTTGCCTTGCGTGCCCCCATTCAGTTGCATGTAGTATCCCCCATCTGGAACTTCAACTATAAACATTTTGGGCTGGAAATGTCTCTTTGTTACGCTTTTAGAGAATGCAGAGAAATGAGCAGTGGCATTTAGACTACTGCAAAGCAAACAAAGAAAAACAAACCCAAAGGCTGATCCATTGTTCTGCAGTATTGGAGAAGTTCCTCTGAACCCTCTGTGACTCATTCCATTGAATGTCGTTCTTAATACATCGTGTTTGATAAGTCCTATGTAAGTAAAAATGAAATGGTGAAAAGGGGGCATAAATCATTCATAAGCTGACTCTGTGTTTCATTTCAGCTCCTTCGTCTTGCTGAGACTTATTTTTCTAGCTATGTATGCAAAAGACACCCCCTGAAGTATTTAATAACACCACACTGATTTTTCTAATGGTGTATCTGGTCTCATAGAGGCTGATTTTACATCAAATTTACTTCATCTGTGCTGAAGACAATTATATACTAAACCAGTGGATGAAATTGATTGAATTAAAACAAGCTGACAATCTGGATATAGCTTCTTTTAAAAGTTACATGTTACAACAAAGATGATAAATGCCTACAAAAGTAACCTATGCTGCTTTTCGCTTTCCTACAAAGAATGCTGATAGCAGCTTTTTCTGTTTTGGGGTGAGTGTTATAAGCAGATTCATCGTTACAGCTTTTGGCTGTGAAGTAGCAGTCAGAGAAAAACAAGAGAGATTGCAGAATGTATTTCTGTTGAGTCCAGTCTGCTTTAATATTCTTCACCTATTTGAAGTGCATGTCCAGTAAAACACAAAACATACTCAAGACAAAAGCCCCGTGTACAGAGTTGCCTTTTAAAAAGTGGCTCTTTGTCTGGTCAAAAAGAGAGTCTGACTCTTCATAGCAGTTAAGGAACTTCTGTTCCAAGCTCTACTCCAGAAATTCTCCACCTGTGTAAGGAAACTGATCCTCCCTTTGCTTTGTGATGTGATTCTGACTTTGCTTTCCCCTGCTACCTTTTCATCTGCTCAGATGGTCTCTGAAACAAGTACTTGCAATATATTTTGCTTGCTTGTGCAGTTGTGGTTTTTTTCTTTTTTTCTTTTTTTTCTTTTTTTTCCTTCTACCTACTATCAAGACAGATTTCCTGAAGTAAAACAGCAGCACTCTTTGCTCTAATCAAGGCTTAATTGAGTCTACACTGTCATTCCAGCAAATGACTGAAGGAAAGAAAACGGAATTTGAGGGAGTAGCATTGGAGAAGCACTTTTTAGTGATTTCCAGAGGTTGCCAGCTGGGTGGCAGGAAGTGCTGCTAAGCTCTTTTTCAAACAAGCTTTCCTAATTACTAATATTTCTTGTTTCTCTAATTATCTCTCATTGTTCTAGAAAGGACTATGCTCTCTTTCAGCATTCCAACCAAGAAATCATAATATGCTACTAATTCAATATATAAACATATCGACTGGCCACACCACTACTAGCAACAGCTGATATCTCCCTCTTTGCCAGCCTAGATCATATCTGCCTGCCCAGACAGAGAATATGAGCCTTCACTCATTCTATTCTGTTCAACTAGCCAGCAGATTTTGTTCCTCCTCTTCTTTCACACCTCTCTTCTAATAACACTGGAAGTACACTGACAGATACTTGAAATAAAGCAATGTTTTTCGTATAAAAAGAGCAAGTTAATTTTTCAGAAAAAGGTAAAAATGGAATTTTGTTTTCCCATGACTTATCATGTGCCCCTGGAAAAACATAGAACATAGAAGTGAAGTTTTATGAAATTGAAGAGTTTGTAGAATGCCCAGGATACAGTTGGCTTTCTGGGCTGCAAGGTCACACTACTGGCTTATGTCCAGCTTCTCATTCACCAGTGCCCCCAGGTCCCTCTTGCAGGGCTGTGCTCTATTCTTTCATCCTCCAGCCTGTACCAATAGTGGGGGTTGCTGTGACGCAGGTGCAAGACTTTGCACTTGAACTTGCCAAACCTCATGTGATTCACCTGGGCCCACTGCTCCAGCCTGTAGAGATCTCTCTGGATGTTATCCTGTCCTTCAGGCATGTTGACATCACCACACAGCTTGGCATCACCTGCAAACTGTTGAGAGTGCATTCCATCTCATTATAGCTATCACCGATGAAAATTTTAAAAAGCACCAGCCACAGTGCTGGCTTCTGGGGATATCACTCATTACTGATCTCCATCTGAACACTGAACCATTGACCACCACTCTCTGGAATTAGATGATCTTAAACGTCCCTTCCAATCCAAACCACTCTACAACTCTATGATTCCATTAATTTTCTGAGAATCGACCTATGATTTTAACAGACATGACTTCCAAATCTATTTCAAGTCTCCATGATTAATTTTGGCCATAACATAACTGTTGATTTATGGTGATCATATAGAAAGTATCAAAACCACATTCAATTGCTTTTACTTTATTTATTTTACCTGGACCTACATCCCAACTCCAAACAGCAAAAGTTTTTGGAACTCATTGAATGATGCAATATTAACACTGCACTCAATTAAAAGCCTTAGATGTTGACAGAAAGATTTCCAGAGCTTTCATTGTGACCTTAACCAAGAAGATAAATACTAGCAGTTACACCTGGGCAGAGAAAGGTGGATTAGAATTTGGAGGCAGTACTTCCATAAGACAGCACTTTACCTTCTTGCTTAGTCTCAAAGAAAAACATTGGTCACGTTGAAATCACTGAGAGTTTTGGCACTGATGTGAATGTGACCTGGGTTGCATTTCTTATTTGCACCTTATGCAAACCACTCTTTGAAGATATAAATTATAAAATTTGTCTTGGATGGAAATCTAGAGGTTTAAAGGGGAAAAAAAATACAAAGAGATGTCATTATTGTGGCAGAAATTTACCTTCTGTAGAGTCTCTGTACAATTTCCTCTCCTCTTCACTCACACTTGTTCATAACAAAGATGCTAGGATACAGTGATCAACCTCAGACACCAGTCTGAGAGGTGGGATTTTAGATGTTCGTTCAACACGTGCACAGAAAATACTTGGCTTCCTTTTAAAACAGATTCATTTCTAAGCTATGCGTGCTTCATTCTTCCAACTCTACAGAATCATAGAATCACAGAATCACAGAAGGGTTTGGGCTGGAAGAGACATCAAAGATCATCTTGTTCCAACCCTCTGCTATGGGAAGGGCTGCCACCCACCAGCTCAGACCCCCGGGGACCCATCCAACCTGGCCTTGAGCATGTCTGGGCAACTTGATATCCCTTGAATGTATCACACATATATATATATGTACATGTGTATATATGTGTGTCTTACCCATTAACCCCACTCTTGCTTAATATTTTCTTAGTCACTAATGTTACTTTTGCAAGGTTTCCAAGACCTAACATAAATACTTATTAAGGTGATAAGCAATTTACTCTTGAAGACTACTTGGGATCCCACAGAGCTCCTTGTTATTTTGGTTAATTCTTAAATGTGCAGGAAATAATGCTATAGTTAACCAATGGAATCATTTTGATAAAGGCCACGTTCATTTTTGGTACTTCCCTTAAGTGCTAATGCTTAGACATTAATGAGAAAATAATTCAGTTTCAAGTGGTTAAACTATGAAGCCAGAGGCTTATAGCATATCCCAAAGTGGGAAATTGAGCCAGTTGTTCTATTGCTGGAAAGATTTGTTATGCAGTGAGTTTAAAAAAAAACAGAAATAAAGAAATCACACATCCTAACTCCCCAGTGTTCTGAAATGAACTGCATCACTGTTACAGAAGCAAGAAATGAGATGGTGGATGCATTCTTAATCTTCCTGGAAGTGCAGTGCTGTAGGACCTTGAAGAAGTTGGTCACGTCCCCCAGTTGAGAAGATGTGTAGCACAGTGACCACAAAAACATCAGAAATTGCTGTCTACCATGGCTCACCCAAGGGTCTGTGTAGTATGGAAAGAAACATTCGCTTTTTGAGTATTCAAAGGAGACAGGGAAGCAGCTAGACTGATTATTGGCTGAGCCCCATAAGAAATTGATCTGACACCAGACATGCTTGTGTACCATCTTGGGCCGTGGTGTTCTAGAAGTTAACAAAAGACGTGTCTGTGCTTTGGGCACAGATGGCATGAACAGTCACCATGTTAAGGATGTCCAGAGTGTCTGACGGACATTTTTGTGTCTGACAGGTGGTAAGTGCATAGCTTAGTTAAACTACCCTGCTGCTTCCACAGAGGTAAAGAATCTGGACTAAGATGCTGTCCACAGTCCAAGCTGATTCTCACCTACAGAAAACTAGCAAGTGCAGAGGAAGGGAGAGTATTTCCAGCTGCTTGATCTTCTGAAATTCATGCTGCTCTACAGTGTGAAATTTCCAATAAGAAAACATGGAGGCAGGAAATTGTCAGCTCAGGTCCTTTCACCTATCCACAAACACAGATAAGAATAAGAAAGGTATTTTCTCTATTACAGGCAGGTAATTAGGAATTGACGTGTTGTCTCACTCTCACTGCAATTGCTTACCCTTTAGCCTCCCATCTGAGGAAATATATTATTTCTTTATACTTTCCTTGGAAATAGAAAGTACTTGACAAAGGTAAGCATATTCTACTAGAGGAAATATTTCACTGTGTTATAACTCTCCCTAATTATAGCTGTGTATCTACTAGACAAGAAGCAATGCAGGACAGCTGGTGTTGGTCCTGTCAGTAGCAACTAATCTAATTTCCTCTCTGGTATAGCTACATAAGGCACCTTCACTGGTCCTGTTGCCCGTAAAAATGCTACTCTTATCCCTTAATATGGAATATTATATACTGTACTCTGATTGGGATGTTTAAAGGACACATAAAACCACCTACTGAAGTTCCAAGGGCAATTTTTAGAGTGCAGATTTTTCCACGCATCCTTCAGTTAAAATAATTATTTCTATATTTTCTCCCCACATTGTAGAGTTCTTTGCTAGATGAATATTGTATCTCCCCTCAAGGTGGATTTATTTCATTGGAACTGCCTGTATATCACTTGCAAAGCACTTAGGTATCCTTCAGGGTAAAATGTACTACATTCTGTTTTATTTCATATTGTGTCCTTGCCTAGATCCTTGAAAGTTTTTTATTACTTGGCATATGTTGGTTGGTGCTTTTTTTTTTGTAATCAGTTTAAATGCAATGTGTCCCTTGTCCAAGTTAATTACATGGTTGGGTTAATGACTCATTGCTTCAGGCAGTTGAGTAGGGAATTTAGCCAGTCATTAACGTGTTGGCTGTTTTATTGCCTCTAAGCAGAAGTTTCCCTCCAAAATCTAGATTCCAAAGTGTTTACCTTCATCAGAATTGAGTGGAAGTGGAAAACCCTTTCAAAGACTATTTCTTACAAAAATCTGCCACTGTTCAGGTTTAGATGTTTAACTAACTGGATATCTAGGGGTTAAGAGAATTGTATCAGATTGATATCAATGTGACAGTGGGTCAAATTCATTCTAGAGAGCTTAGCTTGTTTGAGATGTCATCTACTGGCTGCAGAGCAGGAAATGAGGCCACTGGAATAATTATAAAATTTCTGAGGATGCTTAAAGCTACGTCAGAATATATTTGGGGGTGAAAAAAACCCATAAAATTTCAAAATCATAAAATCACTAGTTAGCTTGAACTAGAAATACCTAGAAATATCTAGAAATACCTAGAAATACAAACATACAATCAACAATAACAAAAACAGCCAGTTTTAAAAACCGTAGTTCTGTCTGTCTGTGGAAAACAGGCGTTACATTTGTTTTAGGAGACAGATGCTCATCCATCACTGCAATTCTCTGAAGAAGTGAACAAGAAATCCCCTTCAGCACCTTTGAAACTCCCCATCTGTTTTGAAAAATAGATGTCATCGACTACTGGAGGCATTTCATCCTTTGAGAACAAGAAGCACAGGGAGAAAGGAAGTGGAAGGCTCATGGGCAAGATTTGTTATGATGCTAATTATAAGCTTCTCTTTTGAGCTGGTTAGCACTTATTTCGATTAGCTGATGATCAAGACCACTTTCTGTCAGAATTTTGGCAGTTCTGGTGAAATGAAATACTTTTTTCACGCAGCTCTGCTCCCCTCCTTAGGTAAGGCAGTTATGTGCAAGCTTGAATGCATCTCTGTTTGTATACAGTGTCCCAAAGGCAATGTTTGTTTTCTTTGTTTCAGTAGACAGAGGAATTGGATTTCTCATGTTTTATTCATGAAAGTATATCTTGTGAATGTGGCCTCCAATACATACTAGAGGCAAAAATATCACTAACAGTAGCTCCTGAAAGAATCCTTACTTGTGTAACAAATGGACACACAAATTAAATTACTGGTAATGCATGCCCACTCCATAATTGTAACCCAGTTTGGAATGTTGCTGAAGCAATTATCTTAGTTCAGAATTGCAAATCAGGAGTTCCTTTTAATCAGGAAAGTAGGACATCTCATCTTAAACAAAGACAGCAGTGCAGGTCTGTAACACGTCTGACAAATTACTGTCGGGTTGGCAGAATGTATCAAATTACCCTCTCCTGACATCCAGCTTTAAAATGAACCTTTAGCTAAGCACTCCATTTCTTTGTTTGTTCCCAGCAGCTGTATTCGGTTGCAGAGTTGATAATTAGCAGAAATACTTTGCTTTATTTTCTTGTTTATGACCTTGTCATTCTACCTCAATTCAACCCTTGTATTTACCTGCCAAAATGATTAAAGGCAATAGGAGGCAATTATTCAGCTGATGATATCATATTTGCCAAAACTGAATTGTATCAACATAAATTTTTGGATGCTAGGGCAGGATGGTGGCTGAACAGATCCAAGCAGATGCATTGAAGCACCGTGTCACTTCATCTTCCCCAGAGCAAATGCATGTTGAGTCTAACGGTGCCACAGTCTGGGTCTGTTATTCAGTCTCAACTATGGATTAATGTCAGTATTGCAAGACACTTCATCTAATACTTGGTTCTGTTGACGTCACCACTGTGCCAAGAGCAATGAGCCACAGATCAGAAATGGTTTCAACTTCTTCAGTTTCCAGCAAGGGGATAAATTCTCATCCTCTGAGTTTTCAGTGAGAGTTTGGCTCTGACCCCCATTACTGACTCAGCATGGGTCAGCAAGTGATTTTTCTGATCACGGTTGACTCTTTCTCTCCAGCAGGTTACCATTTAGTAGCACTACAGATTGTGTCCCAGTACCACAGTCACTCCAGTTTTGCTTCCTTCTGCTAAGGTGTTGGGTTTGTTGAGGTGGGCCATACAGGTACACATATTCTTATCTGTGGACTTGGTCCCAAAAGCAGTGACTTGTGGCAGAGGACGGGGGCAGATGGGTGGGAGACCATCTGTCTGAGATCTAGCTCCCAAGTGTCATTTGTACAAATGAAAATCTTTCCTAAATCATTTTTGTTAAATGAGTTCAGTTCTCCATGTTACTTTGATATGACTGAAAGCCTGATTCAAGATCTTATATTGACAAATGACTATTTCATAACAAATATATTTTTATGTCAACACATTGAAAAGGAAAGTGGCTCTTAAAATAAGCTGAGTTTTAAACAGTTGATGACATTCTACTTTTCAGCTAAGCTTCAGCAATCTGATTTGACTGCAGGTATATATATTTCATTGCACCATTCACCGTCTTTGTGCACATGGAAGAGTTTACACAGAAAACAGAGCCTTCTATTTTTCAGAAACCAGGGTGGTTTTTGGAGGTTGCTAAGGAAGACAAAACTGTTTTTTATTCTCCTTGTTCTGTTAACAAATCCCCAGCCACGAGTTTCAGCCAACATTTTCACGGAAAATTAAACCTTGCTACAAACTAGGAGCTGATCATTCTGTGTTGTACAATTGCAGAATTCAAGAAAACACTCACAAGCTGAGGAATCGTGAGAAGTTCAGAACAGGGACGTCTTCTCTGTTGTAAAAACAGTGCTATTAACAAATAGGATCACAAGAAAAAGTGAACTATGTAGTTATCAATTCCTGTGAGACTTGATACGTGTCCTTCTTGCTTCTCAATGCTTTCTAAATATTTCATCTTTTGATAACAGAATTTAAAGACTTTATATTCCCAGCAGAAATAAGTTTTAAATAGGTCTTTGACTAAGAATTTCTAACCAAAATTCAACAAGTAATGAGAACAAGTACTGAGGTAGCTGCATAGTCTGTAGGCAAAAGATAGCAATTCCTTACCTGTTTTCCTGGTGGAGTTTAATATTAATAATATGGCATTGCATCTGAATTACCTACCGCACAAAAACATTCTTGAGCAGGCTTGAGCAGGTCCAAGGGGCAACCACAAGGGAAATAACTTTTCCCGTCTTTCTTTTTCCAGGCAACACAGCAGATGCAGTTCTACTCTTCCATTAAGTTTTGTTCAGCTTCAGAGTTACATCAGAATTGACTAATATTAAAGCTCCTGTTCTTTTCATTAGGCAGCTGTTATGTCAGACAAAACAACGACAACCAACAGTAACACCAACAAAAACAAACTCCGAGGAAAATAAGTTCAAGAAGAAATAAAAGAACCTTGTTTCAAATACTCATGGACGGTTTATGCCAGAGATTAAATAAATCACTTACAGGAACAAAAACTTTTAAGAACTGTGAATTTCTTTACTGAAAAGAGTAGTTCTTTTTATTACAATTATGTAACTTTATGCAAATACATATGCATATCTATCTATATGAACTTGTTACTACAGCATTAGGGTTTAATTAAAAATACAGGGTTGTGTTTTTTTATAATTTTAAATTCCCTTCAGTCAGTGGGATATGGAAGAATCCCAAATTATAAATTCTTCCTGATTTAGAACACCATTTCAGCATTTACAGTTTCAGAATAGTCCATGAATGAGAACCTAAGGACTTTGAGATGCAAAAGATATATAAAAAACTGACAAATTTCCTTTCAAAATAAAATTTTAAGTCAATTCAATTAATTTTGTGTCAGTGGCAAATGATTCAAGTTCCAGCATAGGTAAGTATGTGTCTAGTCCCAGACTCTGATCCTCCGACTTCAAAAATGACTATATTTAATACCATCACTTTAATTCAGTTTAATGTCAGAACTGTCAAAGTGAGGTACTCGAGCACCATTCTGTTCTTCTCTTTGATGCTGAATACCCCAAAGTGAGAAGCCGAGGTTCAGTCACCCCAGTACTATGACATTCCAGACAAAATGACTTCAGTATCTTCTTGAGGCTAAAAGCTATGATGAATTACTCATTTTTTAACTCCATGCTGATGTACATTACCTGTACAAACTTGTATAAGTGACAGAGATGTTTTGCAGTGACATGGCCATGTACAGCTGTAGTTCTCAGTGGCTTAACATGATGAAATCAAGGCTGTCAATTCTCTCCCGGGCCTCCACCCCTCCCTTGTGCTAGCACTCATGTCAGCGTTACCACAGGGTGAGCCATTTCAAGACAGTTGATCTAGCTGAAGATTGATACTATTTTTTTTGCTGGATTAACTTCAGCATTAGCTTCCTGCTCAGTGCCCTTCCTGAACAGGCTCGCCATGGGGCCATGCAAAAGTTTTTGATGACACCTTGCCATGAAACTGATTTATCTGTTTTATCACAGCACAGCTTTAACTTGCCTTCTTCTTTTGTTGGTCTTCATAAATATTTGCAACTGTTTTCCATAGTATGACACAAACAAAAGCATTTGTTTGCATTCCTCCTACTCCATTTGAATTAATATATTTTTTTAGGCATCTTTCATCTCCGGAAACAGAGCAAAAGGTCATTGTATGAACTTTTATATCTTCACATCACATTCTCCAGAGTATCTAAAGCACAGCACAATGTGTCCTGTTGTAACTGCAGGGGCCTAATGAAAATCTGATGACTTCAAAGCCAGGAAAGTCAGAATCATTGTTAGCGACCAGTGGTAAATGCTTGGTGTGCAATACATACACAGGGTGCATACTTATACAATTACCTGGGTTGAAAAGGACCTCTAGTTTCATCTTGTTTCAACCCCCTGCTATGTGCAGGGTCGCCAACCACCAGCCCAGGCTGCCCAGAGCCACATCCAGCCTGGCCTTGAATGCCTCCAGGGATGGGGCACCACAGCCTCCTTGGGCAACCTGTTCCAGTGCTTCACCACCCTCTGTGTGAAAAACTTCCTCCTAATATCTAATCTAAACCTCCTCTGTCTCAGTTGAAAACCATTTTTATGTGCTGAGGCTCTGGGAAATATGTCACACAAAGCAGATATTTTAGGAATCCTCATTTATCCAGAGTACATAAGGGGACGCATCATCTTCAATCACAGAAAAAAGAAAATTTTGAGAAAGGGCTGAAAAGTAAAGAGAAAGGGAAATCAGATAATGAGAGAGAAATAAAGGGAAGATGTCAGGGGTAAATGCTGGCACTGCAACCCCAGAAATTAAAGTTCACAGAATGCCACAGGTTTTCTGAATCTTTAGATGAGAACCAACTAGTAGAGGGCTCGTGATATCCAGAGCTGCTTAGTGTGAAGCCATAGAACATAAGATTTCTCTAAAAATTACTTTGTTGTGCTATCATGTGTTCACTCTTCCTAGGTTATACAATACTCTTTTTAGTGAGGCTGCTTTGGATCATGATATGCACTGCTAGTCTGAGCTCTCAAATGAAACAAAAGGAATAATAGGGCTTGCTGAGCACAGACCTTGTTGGCACTCCAAACACTACAACCTAATCTCTTACTGCTGTGTGGGAAAGTTGTGGTGTTTGATTTTTCTTTCCCCAGTATCAGGCCTTCCTTAACATGTTGGGACAGAGAAGACTCAGAGAAATAGTTAACACCCAACTATGTCAGTGGGGTTTATAGCACAGGTGGAGCACAATAGCTATTTAAAGATTAGAAAACACATATTTTAAGGAAGAAAATAGCCTAAGGAAAAGCTTGTCCTGCACACATTTCTTTCTGCAATATACAAAACAGACAGAAGAAGTGTATTTAATCAGACAAAATCACTTATTAACCCACAATTAAAATCTATCACTTGATAGCCCTTACAATAACAGCAGTATTTATATATCCTATGCCAATCACCTTCCTAGCTGAATGATGAATATGGAGCTGTGACCTAGATTATACTTTTTAGATTAGCATATATATAATACATTAGGTTATAGCTCTCCTAATAGTGCAAGTTCTTTCTTGCCAAGATCCTAAAGTCATGGAAATGAGTTTGGATAGATTTTAAAACATAGGAAAATAATTTTAAGAACTATTTTACACACTAAAGTATCTACTATTTGGATTTCCTAGAACACAAGTAGCGAGGTTACATAGGTAGACACATGCTCAATGTAGGGAAAAAGAAATGTGTATTTAAAATTGTAATCATATTTGCTGATATTTTCTTAACAGAAATTTATCTCCATCTTTCATGCCCAGTGCCAGAAAGATGACAACAAACCTAGCTAGCAGTTTCTCTCACAGTCAGCCTCCCCAGTCATAAATGCTGGTCACAATTCTTGGATATTCATGCAACAGGGTCAGATACATCTGTTTAGAAATCATGAAGTTTTCCAGGAAAAAAAATTCCGGACTAAACAATGCTGTCTGATCAAATTTCCATCTTTTTTTCTTACATAATAGATCTGAAAGTTTCCACATTACAGAAAGCATTCAAAAGAAAGGAATTCTTTTTTCCCATAAAGCATGCTTTCACAGTTCATGAAAACTTTTCTTCCAAGGACCATACATTGGGCTAATATATTCTCAGCTCTGTATCTTCCATAAAGCTACAATGATGCATGTTTCTGGCAAGAAGAGGCACACCTTGAGTGTCCAGTGTGGATGGAGTCTTTCTCTGTGTGAGTATGAGGGTTATACCTACTACAACCAGTTTTGGGGTGGGGGTAAAAAATCCTGTGCAGACACAACTACACACATGAAGCCAGTATTGGAATCAAGCTTCAGTGCATAACACAGACAAAGCAGCTGACTGTGTCTTCCTGGATCATTCTGACTGCTACTTAGCACCCACATTGCTCTTTTTTTACAGACTTTGGCATTTAACTCCCTAACGCCATTAATTTCCAGCATGTTTTTGTCTGTCTCTGCTGGTAATTCTCCATAGCCACTGGTAGAGACTGTCCAGTATTAATCTTCTCTCCTGTAAATATATCTGGGTTTTTCTTCAGAATTCTGTCGTGAAATATATGCAGAACTTATACTTTTGAAGGACAGAAAGAGACATTACTATGAACTTATCATTAAAATGTTGAAAAGTTTCCCTACACCAAGAGAAACTAAAAACTGCTGATTTACGTATTAATAGACCTTTTACATTCAGGAAAATAACAAATGCAATCTTTGACCAGATACAGAGAATTAATTGCAGCAATACAAAGGATCCCATGAAATACACAAAGCAAGCCCTATATACTCTAAAAGAATATTATTGCGTGAGGTTTCAGTATATGCTATAATACTACAGGAAGAATGATTTTTATTTTTTTGTCTGTTGCAGGGTTTTACCAGAAGAGACACAAGACACAAGTATGTGCTGTCCATTTGAAACACTGTACTAAAGCAGATAAAGCAGATAAAATGGATAAAAGGAAGGTTACAAAAACCACAAAGCTGAGTTCTTTATCCATCTCAAAAGTTGGAAATCTGTAAAAGAGCTCACTACTGGCAAAAAAAAAAAAAAAAAAAGACAAATTCAAGGATAATCAAAGCACTCCAAAAGGTAAAAAACTTATCGAGTCTATTGCGGCTGCAGAACAAATAGGGGAGATACCTGCCTTCGAGCTACTGCTTGCCAGCACAATAGATAAGGCATTGTCAGAGACAGAGCGCTCCTGGAAGGACACAAAGCAGAAGTGATCATTTAAACTGCAAGAAGTCATCAGGAGCAGAGATTTCCTCTAAGTGCTCTGCAGCAAATCAAGAAGGAAAGAGAAGGAATGTTTACAGAAATACTCAGTCAGTTACTGAAAATTGCTACTAGTCCCAAACACTGGGAATTAGTCAATGTTCCTTCATCCAGCATATTACGAGCCAGGTAGCATTTCTGCATGATCAGTTAGATCTGATGACTAGATAACTACAGTGAGAGACATGAAGACATGAAACATCTATTTATCTCTTCATCTATATCCTTCAGTTCTTGCTTCATTGCTGTGTTATTTAACAAGAACATCCTCTGCTAGACAAACCTGTGTGACTGTAAATGTACACCCACACTTCCCAGTTTATTAGAATTCTTTGAGCTAATACAGGCATAAAAGAAGGGCAATCTTTTGTGATTTATTTGTGCCTTAAAGAAGCACTTGATAAAATCACTAACAGGAAGCTACTGGTGGGCAGAGTTAGTTATAGTGTGCACTCACATATACCCACACAGAGCTCCTTTGAGAACTGGCAGCTGGTCAACAAGTGAAATGTAAAATGTTGATAAAACTTACCAACCCAGACCAAACCTATAGAGTCCAATGAGAAATATCACATCCTTCTGCACCCACAAAAACTATTGCAATGTACTAGTTTTACTGACTTATGAATAAGCTACTGCATCATCAATTTGCATATGCATGTAAATCCCAGACATAAACACATGGATTTTAAATAATTTCTTCTTTAGCTAGCCATTTTGCTGCTACACAATTTCGTCTGGTTCATAAGCTTTCCAGCTAACAACAGAACCTTTGTTAGATCCTATTAGCCATCTCCTGATAGAAAAAAGCTTGTTTCTTCCTAACCATTTGGTTTTCATACTGTTTCCTCTTCCTAGCTGTCCATTATGAGCATAGACAAGTGGTCTGGTCCTGTAGTTGCGAACTAGGTATTTCTTAGCCTCATCCTCTGCATGGTACATAATGTCGAGGCTGCACAGCTAACAGAGCTGGCGGAGTGTGTAAGGAGAGGAATCCAGGCCTGGAAGTGCTAATGCTCTATGCTTCCCAGCTGGTGAAGCTTAGGATCTCACTGGGGCATCAGTTGAGTCAGTCACGGAAGAAGTTAGCAAAGGCATGCACGTGCTTGCACACATTGCACAACCAGGGCCTTAAATTTCCTCCATCTGTAGAATTAAAACCACGCACCTTCCCTGCTACATGGGAAATGCAGAAATTCCTTTACACAGTACCTAACAGTGATTTGAAGACACAAAGAAATGAGTAAGCATTTATTCCTAGTAGTCTCACCTTGCCTTTCTTGCATGGCCTAGACAGCCATGTTTCCCAGGGCGGCCTCCTCTCATTTAGGTTCTTGTAGTGTTCACGAAGTCTGGCTGTTATTTGCTAGAAAGCACTATGTACGTGTTGACATTTCAAGAGCAAGTACTGTAATTCTTATAATGGTGTTCCAAATGCCACCAGCGTTGTTTTCCTGCACTCTCTAAACCTTACAGCTTCCCTCCACCCAGTCATTCTCCTTTTAAAAAACATTTTGCCTTTCTCTGTCCTCATCCACTCATAACTATGCCTTCTATCTGTGTCATATATCCTACCCTTCAAGCCCTGTCTTTATTTCAATGCGAGTATTTCAGTAAAGTCCAAAGCTTCCTCTTCTAGTTTTGTTAGGAGACACTTTGCAGAAATAAATTTTTCAGTGTGAGTAATCTGATCACTTGGTTTGTCACAAAAGTAGAGTACAGTGTAATCTAAGAATACATGATTTTCCTGAATAAATAGTGGCATGGGAAAATTGGGGAATTTAAGATTTATGGCTTGTCTCTGAGAAGAGAGACAAGATATATTAAACATTAATGCTTACAGTAAACATAAAAATAAATATTCAAATGTGTAAATAAAACATGAATGTGGATCTTTCAGCTAAAAAGAGGCAAGAAAATCATCTTTTATTTTTTTAACAGAAATTCCAGTGTATTTTAAGTTGAATTTTGTTTTTGGTTGTTATTAAGATTGATTAATTTAGACTTCCATGTACATCCTGTGGCTAGAAACTGAGTTATTGCCACTGCTAACCGTGCTGTTGAAAAAGGAAATGCCAATCTGAATTCACTGAACTACATGCACAGTTCCTGTTCTTGCAATTAGCTTGAGAAATCAAATAACTCTGTCGTAGTAAAATTTAACGATTGTCTGTCATAAAATGTAAGATCTATCCATAGCTTGAATGTTACATGGAATGTTATGAATATTTGTAAGAGGCAGTGTTTTCTACTCTTTTCCCAGATCATTTTGCCTTCCCCCACTCAATCACACATCAATTAATAATTTTCAACAAAATTGAAAGAAAAAAGAAAGCATTACAGAGTAGTACAAAGAGAGTATTTCAGATGTTCTAGAATCATATTACTGAACATTTTTTATCTCAACTGAAGTTTTATTTATTAATCCAGTTAATAATTTGATATTTTTATTTTAATTAAGTGGTGCGATATTGCTCATGCATTTTAAAAGGCTCTACTTGTTATAATTCCTTCTGTGATGGTACTATTATGTCACCAAGTCCTAGATAAATCATAACTTTATGAAAGCCCTAAAGCCAGCTCCGTTATGAAGTCAGTATCTTTGGCCCAGTTAGCAGATGGCTGGTGGTGGGAACAGCTGTGCCCAGCCTGCATCTGTGTTCTTCTACCAATGGAGAACATCTGGCAGCTTGCACTGCCCATGGTACCCTTTAGCACAAGTTGCTGTAAGGGAAATAGACAGCAATCTGGATGGAATCTGGATTCGTAAACTCCTCTACTGACAGGACAACATACATCAAAAAATCCCAAAATACATCTTATAAGGAGGGGTGGATTTGCAGCTGTTAATTAGGGAAGTAAGCACACAGTGAATGAAGTATACTTGCTTATGTTCTCACCATTGGAGAATGTTAACATTTAGCAATTTTTTTCACTCTAAAAATTACATAACAGATTACATCATCTGGAAACACTTATTAAATAATGGCAAAGCAATTCAGTGCACATAGCCATCATGTCTTTATTGTGTATGTACACACATGTGTAAGCAGGAGGAGTTCGTTCCAGATATGCCAAAGGAGAAAGAACCCACAAATCCAGATTGTTACAGGTGGTATTCTGGGAGTTATCCATCTCTATAAGAAACTCTGAGCAATAGAGTAAACATCTCCAGCGATATTGAGAGAATATCCAAAATAAATACAACTGACAGTGATATGTCTGATGCTTTAAAGTTCTGTTGGACATAGCAAAAACCATTCTATTCACTCCACTGAAATTTACCCTTGCTCCTAACCCATGAGTGTACAGAAACAACTTGAATGTTTATCTCCAAAATCTTGTATCCCAATACCACTTGTTTTAGTAGGAGTTATCATCTCTGACTTCAAAACTTTGCTTCACTCTGAAAGGTTTTAAGGATATTTTGGCTCACCATGTGAAATGATATTGGTCTGAAATGATGTGTTGGTACCGTAAGTCCAGCTGAGTCACGGATTCTCAAGCAGTACATTACACAAGAAGGCTCTTGAAGGACAATTTGTCACTCTCAGTGCTCAAAGAAAGATTAACATGTAATTAGCTCCTGGCAGTAGCATGTTTCCAGACTGTGGGATGTCAAACAGATTTTTGGGTGGCATGCAAACCAGGTAATGGGTGTGGTGAGCCCAACAGCCAGGAAAAGGAAGTTGCTGCTACTCTTGGCTAGAGATAGATGCATGCTTTTTGTTGTCTGTGTTAACTAATACTTCATCACCTTGTACACAACCCTCAGTAAAATGGGTTTCTTAATCCACAAACCTCATTTCTTGATAATTACTTATATAATCATTGCATTGCATTTTCCTGCTTGAAGAGAAATGAACAAAAGTAGACTTGGGAAATGGGGGTAAACACCCCGTGATAGAAAGAAGGCTCATCCTAATGCAGCATCATGGATACATGAAAACCTGGACTGTAGGAGATCTTCAGGCCCAACATGGAATCGTTGCATTAGGCATTATGAATAAGGAATGTCAGGCCCACAGGCTCTTCTACTCACCCATGGCTGAGCTGCTGATGCCCAGGATACCTCACACGACCTGCCTGCAGTCTTGTCCCCCTCAACAACAGGAGCTTAGCACCAGTGTTGGACTTCCTCGTGTCTCTCTTTGCATGGCTGCAGCGGCTACCAGGTTGATGTTGTAAATGCTTGCAACAGGCTTACTGGACGTGCAAATAGATAACATGTTGGGCCTTGAAAGACCAGTACTCAGTCTAACCTGTGAAACCTGGCTTCATTAAAAATATGTAGTTAACGACATACTTTTCTTCAACACATGGAGTTTCTGTTGCCAATTTTTGCTATATATGGGATGAATGTGACAGTATGTGAGGCAGTGTTTGTTGGGGTCTAGAGATTATTTTCTATCTCCCAGCACCATCTGGCATTACGGTGGAAACTCTGAATGAATAAACATTGCTTATCATTCTGTCAATCACTCATCCATCAGAAAGAAGCTGAAACACTAATGTACTCATCGTGTTTGTCATTTGACAATCAGGGACTACTTCACAGTAATTGAGACAAAAATCACAGATTAAGGTCTGTAGAAGAAATGGACAACAGAGATTTAACATTGTAATGTATTATTCAGTTTGACTGATGCAGGGAACAAAGCTTGATAGGTTTGTAGTTTCTATTTTTAAGTAACTTTTTTGCACACAGGTGCTGGAATTGTCAGTTAAATTGTTCACATTTCTTGTATTTCTTCAGAAGAAGTGAGATTATATGGTTTAAATAAAGTAAAAAGCAATCTGATGAGAACTGCATGATAAATTCATTTCTGGTAATGGATAACCAGGTAGTGTTTCTTTATTGCTGGGGCAACAGTTGTAGGACAAACAATGTTCAATTCAACATCTTAAGGCAATTCTGTCAGTTCCCTCCTCAGAACACAGAGCTGCTTCCAGGTTCTCTGGCTCCACTTCCCCTGTCACAGCAGCAATCATTGCAGCTCGAGCAGTGAGTTCTCCTAGATAACAGACAGACCCAGAATCCTTGATTAAAATGACACCTCTTCTTAAAACTCATCTCACCTGCAAGATCTGTTCTGGTTTGTAGGGTGCTTATGAAAGAGGCATGTTGAAGAGGAGTGTGCCTGCAGCAGCACACACATGCCGCTGGCCTTCCTACTTGAACTGGGTGCTCTCAGCGAGAACACAGTAAAGCTTACTTTTCCATAACACCTCAAAATTTCACGCTATTCAGGTGATGATATTTTCAAGTGAGAAGATTTTTAGAAGGAACGGGCAAGAGATTGCATATAAAAGAATAAAAAGCCCGATGGAAACAACAGTGCACTCATTTTCAAAGGAGTAGAACGGATAAGATCCTAAGGTAGCCTTTTGTATTCTGTTTTTCTTCTGGTACAAACAGCTGAGCTTCATGAAGCATTTTCCCTTCTCCCTTTTATTGTTTAAAAAATGATGCTGTTGGTCGCATTGTCACTGAGGACACAACTGTGTCCTTCCATTCTGATGCTCAGAACTGAGCAGCCTCTCTGGTGCTGACTCTGCGGGCACATGTGGCCTGCTAGCACTGCTGTCACAACCCCTTCCCTAGCCAGCTCTGCTCCTTGATGTTGCAGAAAATGAAATCTTTGTGCTCTGAAATATTTTTGGTTTGTCCTCATTGACAGCAGTAACATTTTTTGAAGGGGCAACTGAACACAATAAGCGCTGCCACAGATCTTTTTGGCTGACCACGTCCTATTTATCAGGGTATTTCTTGTTTTCTTTTGCTTTTTGTAGTCATAAACTGTCACTTCAGTCTTACTTGGACTCTGAAACTCAAATTACATTGGCAAAGTGTGTAAGACAGAGAACATTCCTGTAACAGAGAGAAAGGAGAACAATTCTTTACTTGGTGGGTCAGCTCTGCTCCAGTTTTTAAAGATCATATAGGAATCCCCGAAAAGACCTTTGTGCCTTTCTCAAAAGGACAGTTTTAGTCAATCAGAGGGATGCAATCAAGATTCAATTTCTGACTTTGTGAGTATTGTTAACATTCAGGGCAGTTCGCAACATTTTTTAACATAAATTTGTGTAGTGATAGTGTTCTTCCTCCCACAGAGGTTTGTCTCTGCATACTAGGACAGATGACTGCATGCATTCCTTTGTCTCAAACCCCATTCGATTCATCTTTCTGTGATAATGAAATGTTTTGCTAAGCCAACATTTTTGTTATAAATATGTTCCTTTGGCTGCATCTTAGTCATGGATTATTTGCTACACAACCTTTTCTTTTCATCTTAGAGATGAATATACATTTTGGGACCAGCTTTTGAAATACTGACTTGGTTCAGGAAACTTCTTATAAGCAAGACTTGGAAGCCAACAGTAAATCAGTTTTGTGTATTTTATTTCCCATGGAATCAGACCCACTTTGTTTATTATCTATCAAACCTAAAGCATAGTGTAAAAAACAAGACTGAATCAGAAGAGGACATTATAAAAATACTGAATCTTTTTTCCTCTTCCAGTAGAGAAATACATTCATTCACTTTAATACAAAAACAAGTACTATGATACAAAGATATAAAAAAAAGAAAACTGAAGGGTTCATACATTTATTTCAAATACATAGCAAAATCTCAGCTATTCACTTATATTTCCAAAGCAACTTTGCCTTGTGATCTCAAACTATTAAAATATATGATAGCATCAGGATATTAAAGGTGATATTTAAGCACAATTTCTAATTAGCTTTTATTAACAAATACATCAGGCCTGAAGTTTCTGACAGTTGTACCTAAAGGAAAATGAACACAGTACCACTGTAGCAAGTTTACTGCCTCCACTCCTTAATGAAATACAACTCCAGCACATAAACACCTGACACAGTATTTTAGTAATCTCCGTTCTATCCATAGAAAATGATACTCACATGCTAGGCCTGAAAAAGTATTTATTTTCATTCTCATACCTCCAAACTTCACCTTGCAACTACATCTGAGCATCAATGATTTTGAACAGGGGAAAAGGAAGAACTAAAAATGGTGACTGTCTTAATAGATGCAAATATAATGATGGAGTTCACTCAGCCTCATGCGTACCTCACATACAGAGGTAAAATATTCAGTAATCATCTTAATGGGGTTACCCACACTGTCATCCTCTAAAAGGGAATTTCTATTCTGTTCAAAGACAGAAGATTAAACATACCATGAATCTCTTGCAGATTCACATCTCCTGGCAACTCAATCCTGCACCAAATTTTAGTGCCACAGGCTCTTAAACATATGTGGGTGAGTGTAAGGCATTAAATTACATCAGTAGAAATGGCAATTTGTGTCAATAAAGCCCCTCACATCCAAACAGTGGCCCAGTATGGCCATATGTATGTATGGCCATACAGTTGAAATCAGGATCAGATTCCAAATGTCCACATAAGCACGCAGTTGTCTGTTTGAGCTCATCTTCAGATTAACTGGTAAAAGAGGAGGATGAGTAATGCATGACTATCAGATGTTAATGTTAGATGTAAAAAGAATAGATTTACTCTGAAATCAGTCCAAAATACTCAAATAAAGCAGTTTTATCTTTAAACTCTTTGAAAATGAAGTTGTTGCTAAAATGACACACCCAGTTCAAATTTGATTTCCAGATCAACCTTCTGATAGCAAAGCATTCAGGATCCCTTAATTAATGTTATAGAAAGCTGCACTTAATTACTTCTTAAGCACTCATATCTACATAAAGTTGCATTACATTGCATACATCATTATTTAAATCCATTACCTACACATAAAGACGCATGAAATTTGCATTGCAAATGTCTTCATCCTCTGCTGGGGTAATCACAAATGTCATATCTAAATCAATCCAAAAACTTCAGTTCTGGCTCACTAATCAAATATTTATTAAAAAAAAAATGTATTATAATATACACATACAATAAAATAATAGATGAAGATCTTCTGGGTAATATAAATTATTATCAAATTCAAGAAAACAATTCCATTAAAATAACTTATCCGGTCCAGTGAGAGCTGTTGTTAAAGATACTGTGTATACCACACATACGGTGGCATCAGCCATCGGACAACATAAAAAATATATTTTAGTACTGGAAAATCTATGCAGAAATGTCACCTTCAAAATCCATCTGGAATTAATAAGTGCTAATTTGATTCCTCAAGAGATGAGCAGAGCACTTTAAACCTCTTTCCTAGTAACAAGAAATTCCCACTAAAAGATCTGATCTGGTTGTCATAAATGTAAATGAGCATTAGCTAATATATGTAACACATATCCACATTTGGCCCCATGTTTTCATTTGACTTTCATTTCATGTAGTCAAGTTTATAAAAGGCTTTTTTAATTAAATGTTGCTTTCCATCTTCTTTAAATTGAATCATCAGATGAATATACAGAGGCATTGCTCTGTACAACTTGAAAAGTCATTAAACTCAGCTTTCAGATACCAGTCAAAGACACAGGAAAGGATCAAACTGTGTCATGAAATATCAGTGAAATGGTGCCATCCATTACTACTGTGTGAAGACCAAGAGAAAATGTTTTTAAATGGAACTCCTTTGGTCACTTAACAGTACTGTGACAAGCCTGCTTTTAAAAGCAGGTTCCAAGTGTTCGTCTGTGAAAAAGCGCAACTGAAAATACTGTTGGATTCTGTACAATGGACAGATAGGAATCAAGTTACTCAGCTCACATTTTAAGTCTTGTAAACATAAAGCAGTCAGAACAACATCAGGACTTGTTTTTTGCAGGCACGATATAAGATGTAGGCAAGAACTCTTGATCTTCAGCAAGAAAGTGAGGATTGCACATTTAGATTTGCCTGGCTTCTTTAATTACACTTCACATAATCACAGTGCTTTAAAGTGCATGAAGACAGATACTCTGTCCTGCATTTTATAGAAGAGAAGAACCCTTTAAAGATGGAACGTACCAGGCAATGGAAAGTTAATACATTCATGACAGGGTCTGCTGAAGTGAATACAAATTTTATTATTCCATGAGATGAATTCTGTGCTCTGCAGAAGATGTAGGAAGGATATATCAGCTCCACCACCGTCTGTGAAACCCAAAGTCAATCTAAGGTCTCTGACAAGGGAGCGTGAACATTTGAGTGCTAGTACTGGAAATAAGATTACTGGGGGCTTTTCCATTCATTCAATGACTTTTTCCACCGCGCTGCCAAATCCGTGCTTCTCATCACTGTCATAGATCAGTCCTTACAAAGAATTTACCTTAAAGTAAAATGCACTGCTCCCTTTGCCTGTCATGGACTTAGGGGTGGGCAATGGTACTATTGTACAGTAGCTTCCTGCCTTCCAGCCCAACTGTGCTGTTAGTCTTCTACAAGGGTTTCCTGACAGCTATTGTTTCTTTCCATGCCAGTGAGATTTTTCTTTTGAGGTCTAACATGCCCATGTAATAACATATCCTACAAGCATGTTAGAGAGCAAAGAAGTGTGTCAGTAGTAAATAGCAAATGAAAAAAAACTGTTCATCTATTACAGACTCACAGTTTAATCAGGCACTGAAGTCAGTCGGGACGTATCAACACACTAAGTAGAAAGATTCCATGTAGCCACTACACGTATGCCTGCATGCTTAGCAATGTCCCTCCTGCCATGTTAGGCTTGTGCAATCTGTGATGAGGAAGTGAAGGATACCCAGATTTCGGGGTTGTTCCAGCCCAGCACCAGAAGCTACAGTACATTGTTCCCGCGATGATGAGAAATGCAGCGCTCACCCAGCCCACATAGAGAGCAGCTCCTAGTTCTCGTTTCAATGGCGTAGGGACTTTCGCATCATAGAAGTCATGAACGATGCTGCCACCAGTCCAGGACACAGGGATCAGGACAAGGACTCCCGTCACAAGAAAGGCAACTCCAGCTGCCAACATGAAGATACTGATGCCTTGGGGATCCTCCTTGGTCCAGTGAGTGTACTTCACACCAACAATGGCCATCAAAAAGGCAATGATTGACAGGAGCACTGCAATGCACATGAGGGCTCTGAACGCCTCTAAGGGTGGGGGAAGAGCCAGGATAGAGTCATAGAACTTGCACTGTAGCCTGATGCCCATCTGGCTGATGCAGTCCATCCACAGTCCTTCCCAGATAGTCTCAAACACCACGATGTTACTGTCAATGTGGGCGGAAACTCTCCACTGTGGCATAGCTGTAGCTGCCAAAGTCCCGACCATGCCCACACCTCCAAATATTAGGCCAACGATTTGTAATGCACAGCAAGCCATGATTCTTCTGAAAAAGGCACCTCAAGCAAGGGGGCCTAGTAAGTCTTCCAAAATTAATCTTTCACTGAAGAAATATGAAGCATGGAAGAGAATACTTTCTCCTGTTGTTTCTTCATATGGTAAGATGTTGATTTTTTTCTGATGCTGCTCTCTCCAGTAGGAGGTTCAAACAGGTGGAAATCTATTTCTGACTGGCTAAAAGGACCTGCTATTTATTTGCTTTGAAATCCCCTTTGACTAAAACGCCTACCCATCAAGCCTAACAAGTTTCCAGCCAATGGAACACTAGGGAGGGGTTGATTTTACTGCTGCTTATGCGTATTGTGTCAGTAGTGATTTTATAATTAAGTGCCAGGGATTCACTTAAAAGCACCCTATTGCAGTGCTAATAATTTCTTAACTGCAAGATTGCAGCTATGTTGAAATTCAGTGCAGAAAGTTTGAACTTGCCTCTTCAAATGTTATGTAAAATAGATCATTACAGTTGTTCTTATGACAAAAGTTTAACTTGGAGTGGGGCTTACTTTCTAAGTACTACAGCCCTGGGAAAACCCCTGATGTATTTTTTTTAATCTATCTGGGAGTTACTTGGTATACCTCTTTCATGCAGATTCTTATTTTGATCAAACACAAAATTATAATCGCAATATTAGTCAGGTACAGGAAAGTCAAGTAATCCAATCAACATCAAAGTTTTACTCTACCAGCTGCATAATTCACAAGTATGACAAAATACCCAGCAGAGTTTCACAGCTTTTTCTTTTGAATCCAGGAGTAAGGTCACTGTTAGGAAATAAACCTCTATCAGGATAACTCCACGTGAGGATAGCATTAGGATAGTGCTGTTACTATTTTCTACTCTAATAGTCTTCTCCAAGTAATAACTGTACAATTCAAAAAGGATGAGCTTTTCTTTCAACATAAAATGCACCTTGAAAGAAGTCAGTGATCCCTCCCACAAAGCATTTATCTCAGCTTGCACAGATAGATACAAGCCTGGACAAAAATATATGCTGTAGATTATTTTGCCTTGGGCAAGTTAGAAATAACTTCTCCAATATGTTTTTTTTACTTTCTTCTCCCTGCCTTGAGATTATATGATGACATCTTCCTGGGTGTTGTTAAAATAGAGGTATTTCTGATTACCCCAGCTCTTTGAACCAATGGATCTAGTTAAAAAATATTTCAGCTAAAGACAATGAAGGCCTCTAAAAGTGCTGTCCAAGAAAGGCAGACTTTTAGATTGCTTGCATGCTGTTGTGTTATGAACTGTTCATGTTCAGAAATATCAAACATTGCTCTTGATGGTATTAGTTTAGTTACAGCCTTAGGTGTCCACAGAGTATATTCAAAGCAAAGGGAAAAGTGAATCTAAACCATTCACATCCCACAGCATCCCTTTTTTCCTACAGTAACTAATTGTAAGGAAGGACAGTCAGGTAGCACAAGTTGTATAATATAATATTACAAGTCCATGTGAAAATATTCCCAAGATCTCTGAGTAATTCATTTTTATCTTCAAGTTTGCCACAGGGAATTTGGAAGAAAAGAATGTCCGCAGCTAAGATGTCAAAAGTAACCTTTAGAAATCAAATATGTTCTTGAATTTGTTTTTATAGAGATAAATATTACATCGCTTTTCTGCATCTTGTGTTGAAGAAAAGGTAAGGGATTTTGCTTGACACTGAGATTAAAACGAAAGTCATATGTACATACATGTCTAAAAGAAGCTCCTCTATCTGGCAAGAGAATATTTACTTAGAAGCAGACTGATTGAATACAAGACCTGTGCTATATAATTTGTGTCCAGTTTCCTTTCAGCTTGTATTTTAACCTCTAAATTATCAAGACTATATTTTGACTTGTTATTTTAAAGTCAAAAAAAGAAAAAGATCTTATGGAAAAAACTTGCAAGCAGCTTTGTTGTTTGTTTTTTTTTTTAAAGAAAAACCCTTCCTGTAACATTTTCAGGTAACCATCTCTTGAAGGGATATAAGACTGAAGAACTCACTTTGCCTAATGCCCTGAAGTTGGTTATCTGACTGCCTTATCTAGCAGGATTTCTCTGAAATCTTTTTTCTTTACATGACTCTGTGAGGGTCAGCCATTGAGGTCATGCATAAAATTACACTTTGAGACAGCCAGGGTATGGTTTGTGTGGAAAATAAATCATAGAATTGTAGAAGGATGGGATGACTTGGGTTGGAAGGCACATCAAAGACCATGTAGTTCCTAATCCCTCACTCTCAAAAATGTTGTAAAAGTGCATAACATGTTGACTGTGTGGCAATACACATACGGAGTGCTAAATTGCTGAGTGGCTTTTTTAATTGGAAATAGTACCTATGGGGAGTGATATCTGGATGTAGGTGTCAGGAAGACCCAGGCTACAGTGTTGCATGTGCTGCCAGAATGGTTCTTGTTATTGAAACCCAAGGGGAAGGAAGCAGGAAAGAAATACTAATAATTGGTGGGTTTGAAATCTGAAGACAAATCAGAAATAAAAAATGAGTCTCAAGAGACAGGCTGAAAAAGAAATCCAAAGAATAATAACTCTATATTGGAAATTCATAAGGTCTGGGAAAACCACCCAGCCTATTAAATGACAAGGAGTGCCTGGATTTGCTGATTACTGGAATATTTGTCCATGTTTGATTAGCCTGGAGGGAGCTCTTACTTGCATACCCTAGAGAACTGTACCTCTATTTAGAGGCTCATCCTACCTCTAAGAAAAAAAAACCTCTTACTTGATGGAGTTACATTAAAATCACTCTGAACAGCAGACATATTTTGAAGTAGAAATTAAATATGTGCATATAGGATGGGTATGGCAGATACAGTGGCACTAGTGTCAGATGAGCAGAAACAAAAGGAAAATCCCAATTTCCACCTGTCTAGACTCTCCATTCTCTGTGTATCATTTGTGTATTTCTTCTATGTATCATCCTTTTGCTATGCTGTTGGCATTCTTACTTGCCTCAAGATGAGAACACCAGTTCTTATGCAAACGTGTAGATTTGCCTTCAAAGTAGAAAATAGACAATGGAGGAAGAATGTAGGCTTTACATTTAATCTTTCCCTGGATCTTTCTTCAGATTTACATCTTCTCCTCCCTTTAAATCAGGAAGTTCATTTGAATCATTTCCTGGGAGAGTACCTTCAATTCCTCCCTTGCTTTTACAATGCTGATGCCACCTGAAATGGAGGAAGTAGAGCATTTCCTGTTCAGAAGATTAACAGAACCTGTCAATGATCCCCAGTGCTTAATTAATTGTAGGCATCAATAATGTAAGCACTTTGTTGCCTTCCAGAAAGGTTTTCTTTCTCTTTGTGGTTCTTCTATGTACATTGAATCTTACAGTCCTGATACATACACAAACAACTCTGTACAGTGCATATAAATATGTTATTCTTGTTTACAGGTGCAACTATAATGTACATAGTTCATCAAGAGTTCAGGTCAAGAATAGACAGGTTGGTTATGCTACAAGCTGATGAACTTAATTCAAGGTCAGCAACGTTTCTGAAACAGACTAATAGATGTATTTATCTGAAGCACACTTTAGCAATTACTGAGAGTTATAGATAAGGCCACACTAATCTCACTCATCCCGTACAAGAAAAATCTCCATTGACTGTACAACAAATAGGTAGAACATCTGTTTTGGAACCATGATGGAATCATACTTAAGGTAGTGGTCCCATTCGTTTCTGTGGTATTTTGATTCACTACTGTATTTTAAGACCACTGGTGAAGTAATGGTTGCCTTGTTTCAGCTTTAATGTAATGGACTTAAGGCAATAGAACCCTTCCAATAAGTGCTCACTTTAATAATGCTTCCAGCACATCCACTAAAAGCAGAAGGCTCATCTTGTTCCTGCTCTCATCAAGAGTGGCACGTTTTGCAGTGAGAGAAGCATCTGATCGGTGTAGCTTGGGAAGGGATTTCCTCCAGGCACATGACCGGCTCTGTACTTGGAGTGCCAACCTCTAACTCTAGCTTTGAGGCACTCTGTGACTGACAGCTAAATTGAAAAAAAAAAAAAAACTGTTTGTTTTTGCTCATCTTCTTCAGCATGCCTGAAATTCACAGCCTGGCAGAACTGCTGAAGTCTTAATGATATTCTGTGTCTGAGGAAGCCTGACTCCTGGACACTGAATGAACTTGAGTTCTGTATAATAAAACCCTTCAGTAATAAAATATTAAATACTCCTTTGAGTATTTAATCCATCTAAACTGCTCCAGGCTTTACAAGGTATTTGTCACCTCAGTGGTTATGTGCAGGGAGCAGCCATCCTGAGAGAAATAGAACATGCCAGAAAATATGCAATCATTCTGTGCTGCTTAATGACAGGACCTCAAAGCTATCCTCTAGAATATATCTGAGGGGCATTTTATTGCTTAGTTGACATCAGACTGTTGGAAATATAACAGTGGCAAATTCTCAAGGTAGTATTGATTGTTTTCATAAGGGTTAGCAGCAGGGTGTACAGTTAGGCTATTACTCGATGCAGCACGGGAGACCTCCTTTATTTAAATGATTTACTCCAGTGGAATAAAAGAGAAGGATAAGTTATACTGTGGCAGTGATGGCCTAAAGATAGGCAAGGCTTGTAGAAAGAATTAGTAGCCTTTACAAGACTAGTTACAAACCAGCTCAAGGTTAGAATCCCAAGAAAGTTTGCTTCTGGAGCACTGCACGATACATTTTTGAACTGGGTTTCCAGTAACTAAGTGATGCAGCAAAGTAAACAAGTCTTAAACTTATAAGAATAGGACTTTTTGTTCCATCTTCTTCAATTATAATTTGGTCTTATCCCCATGTGGTGTATACATTATAGTCCTCCCATGCATATATAATCCTCACTTTTTGCCCTCTCAAAAACCCTACCTCCGGCATGAAAATAAGCACATTGTTAATTTCTGCCTTACAAAACAAGTACTAGCACGACAAGTTCCACTGCTTCTAGCCCCAATCTTGTGCCCAGTGATAGCACCTGACTTGACATCTCAGCCTACGGCATCACCATCCTACACTTCCACTCTCTCTCCTTTTTCTCTCTCTCCAAATCCAGAGTCCTTTATCAAACATCTGTGATGTTCCCATGACTCCTTCCTCATGAGTCTTCCCAGGAGATTCACCACTTCTCCAGCTGGCAAGATGAGTGCCCCCTGGGAAGGAGCAGCACAGCCCTGCCTGTTGGGTCTGCTTGGTAGTACAGTTCATGTTCCAGTTCAGCTCATTTCCCCATCAAACAGAGGGAATGCAGAGAAGTGAAGCTCTGCCGAGCCAACCAGTTGCTCCAGCACTCACTCTTCCTGGAATCCCTAAATCACTTTGGATTTGTAGTGGCACAGAAACCGAAGCAGGAGCATTTTGCAGGAAGTGATTGACTTTTGTCACATGATTTCAGAGCATCCTCTCCAGTACTGTGAACCATTGCAGCCCCAAGGATGCATCCTTACTACTGCAATTTTGCACACTTATACATCTCACATTTTGAGGCAGAAAATTATATGTGAAAGATGATTAAGACTCAAAGATTTGTATCTAGGCACAAGACCATTGTCAGTGAGGTGAAAATATCTGGAGTACTGCAGGCTTACGACTCATCTGTTCCAGATCACATTCTTCTTTATTAATCAGAGTGAACAGCCTAGGTCACGAATGTGGATGAGGATTCAAAATCCCTTTGGAAGTGTCTGGAATGTGGATCCCATGAGAAAGAAAAAGACACGCTTGTAGAATGTAGGTCCATGTTCAACTGAATGAATTACTTCACAGAGAAGGTATTTGGTAGAACAAAAGAAAAGTTAACCAGCAAAGAAAATATACCAAAGAGGTCAGAAGATTTAAAAGGAAAATGAAACTCAACTCAATAAAGTCAGTCCAGGTAAGGCTTTACAAAAAGTAAAAGAAAAAGGTGCTATGGGCATACAAGCTGAACAGCAAAATAACAGTCACAGTAGGGTGTGCGAGTCTAAGAAATATATTTAGATTCTCCTTGAATTTAGGTTGCAATAAGGACATGGAATGAGAACATAACAGAACTGCTGTACTGCATCCAAGGTAGGCAAAATATTTCAAATCTTTATGAGCGTAAACTGAAGAAAGACAGTGATTTCCACTGAAGGAAATTCACCGTGTGCAGTTCCAAATATGATAGCTAGGACTGTCAGCGCATGTGTCAAATCAGAAGTGATATTGAGTCTGCAGAACAGTGAAATAAATGGAATGAGTGGGGAAGTGGAAAAACTTTGTGCACAACTATATATCCATTAGCCAGAATGTAATTGCGTGATATGATTGAAAATCCATTAAGAAAAAAAAAAGAAAAAGTATGTGGAAGTAAATAGGAAATTAAATAAAATAGAGGACAGACTTAGAAAAAATATATTCATTTTTGTTTGATAACATTTTCTATGAAATAGAAGTTGAGAAAATTTAATCCACTTGGATCTTATTAAAGCATCTGACACAGTGGTGGGAAATTAACAGAGACGCTGAAGGATCGGAGAAGAGTAAAATTAATGCAGTATGTATAGAGAAGCTACCAGTGAGTAAAACAACAAAAGGATATGTTGGAAGAACTGCTGCATTTCTATTTCTGAATGCTGCCTTCTGTTACTGGTAGAGCCAAGGATTTCTCTAGGGTGTCATCTTATTACCCTCAGGTATCTGGCAGTAAAAGAGGAACTGCAGTAGGAAATTTGCATTCAACTCTGAGTTGGTTAGTGTACTGTCAATAATTAAGTCCCTCAACACATGGAAGCTCGTGATCTAGAGGCCTGAAATAACAGAATTGAAACACATTTAATATATTCAAATACAGTATTTGCTTTTTTGTGTGTCACCAATCTATTTATGATAACCTGCAATAATTGCATTCACTGAGTTCAACAGTGACAAGTCTTCTTCTGGGACACTTTGTCCAGTTTTGGCCATCAAACTTACAGAAAGAGGTGAGGCAGCCAAAACTAAGCAGATAAACAAGAATGAGGAGAGATTTAACATATGTGCCAGTGAAGAAAAAGCTAGAGATTATTAAGTTAAGCAAGAGAAGTTCAAGAGGTCAGACGTTACAGTCCTGAAAGATGGAACAGCCTGCTTTAGAGGAAAGCAGTAGTCTGTTCTTATTGCCTTCTGCTGGTGGGATAGGAAATAATGGAGCAGCCCTAGCTATCAACGTGAAGATTTTATTTAAGCTTCATGAAAACTTTTTTTAATAAAAATGATAACCAATAGATTGCTAAAGACTCAGCAGTGTAGCCACCTCTAGACATTTTTATTGCATAAATACATTTGGTAATACTTTTGGCACAGCTATTTACTGAGAAAAGCACTGGGCTGGTTTGTGGCTCTCTCCTGTTTCACCTATGTATGGGACTCTTCTCACTAATGAAAGGAACTAATGGTGCTGATGGGACTTTCAGTTGGGTAAAAGTAAAGTAGTTGGTTAGTAAGCCTTCTCATTTTTCAAGCAACGAATATTTAGGACTGCCACAGGGCAATGGGCAGAAACTGAAACACGGGAAGTTCCATACAAACACAAGGAAGAGCTTATTTACTTTGATAGTGATGGAGCACTGGAACAGGCTGCCCAGAGTGGTGGTGGGGTCTCCTTCTCTGGAGATATTAAAGACTTTCCTGGATACCTTCCTCTGTGACCTGCTGTAGGCAACAAGAGGTTTTAGCATGGGGGTTGATCTCCAGGGGTCCCTTCCAACCCATACAATTCTGTCATTCTGTGATTTTGTGAAGACTTATCAGACAGATGTGATCACCAGCTCCACAGGGCAGTGGGATAAGTGGGGAAGCAGCACGGTGTGCAAGGCAGACCAGGCGAAAGCTTCATGATGGAGACATGGGGAAAACCCAAGGGCTGTAAGCATCCAGACTGCAAAAGGGAGGAGGAATTGATTGAGGTATTCAGTTTAGGTTCTCAATTCTGCTCTGCAATGTAATACTGTGGTAGTGGTAGGCATGCTTCCGTAAGGACTGGAGCTAGCAGCTGGAGTTGCCTACACTGCCCTTTCTCCAACTCAGCAGGAAGGGAGAGCTATGCATCATGCCTCATGCTCAGAAATCCTGCCGTACCTGCTAAATGTGTTCTGAGCACTAGAGACTGGAAATTGAGACAATAACCTCCAAGCATTGTTGTCTGCTGGTACTGGCCTTCTACTGTTGTGTAGGCACCTGCCTCTGGTGGTGTCAGTCGCAGGTCTCCATGATGACACAGGAAGGCCATTTAAATATTTCACTAATGATCTTTCTTGGCTGTAAGACCCAGGATTATCGGGACTCTCCTACTCTATCCAGGTCAAGGGAGGTGATTCTGCTTGTCTACTCTACTCTCATGAGACCCCACCTGGACTACTGCATTCCTCAGCACAAGAAGGACATGGTGCTGTTGGAATGTGTTTGGAGGAGAACCACAAAGATGACCATAGAGCTGGAGCACCTCCGTAATGGGGACAGGCTGAAGGAACTCGTGTTCTTTAGCCTAGAGAAGAGAAGACTCTGGAGGGACCTGAAAGAAGCAGACAAATCCATTATGTGTAGCTGGCCTTATTAGATTTGCAGATGTGTGATAACTTCATGTACCAGGCAATTTGTTCTCATATAAATCTGTGAAACCACTCAAGGCAAGAGCTCAGCTACATCCAGGACCTCCTGAAATGATGGCTCCACAGCCACCTGTGTGCTCAGCACCTCACTGCCTAGCACTAGTGAGAACAGTGCCTAGAAGTGCAGGCAGCAGCTCTGCCCTCCAGTCCTTCACAGCAGTTGCAGCAGCAGGAGGAGAATTTCCAAAGAGGCCCATTAGAAATAAAAGCCAAGTTGCTGAATGACAGAGCAGTGATTGAAATCTTGAGCCTTCACCCACCTGAGGTTTAACAGAGCGTTCCTCCCCTCTGGCCTCCAAGTTGTGCAGTCATTGCCACAGCAGAGAGGACACCCGGTGGACCTGGCAAGGCTCCAAATCCATTTCACACTGCAGGAATGCACACAATATCCCCAAGTGCAGGATAAAGGTGAACAAGCTACCAGACCTTCTTTTCATGCATGGAGGTAAAGTTCCTTATTACTCAAATAATTTCCCTTGATTGTAACCAAAAACATGAATTCCAAGTTGCAGGATTCAATACTGAGAAAATGATAGTCTCAGGCAGTTGACTAGTTCTGGGATATAATGCCTTGCGTGGCACCCTCCACTCAGACCTCTCAGGGCTCATTCAATGCATACATCTGAGGGAGGTGAGCTCCATTTAAAAGCGAAGCTTTAATTTCAGTGTTCTTGAAGATATGGTATGCAGGTAAGGTACAATTCAAAAGAGATTGTTGGAAGTACATTAAAAGTAATTAAGGGGGATAGTGTCCTACTATGGTGGCTATTTTGCAGCCAGTATAGGATGGCTATTGTGTAATCTTTGAGATTCTCACAGTTCATCAGATCTGTTTATGCGTTTCTGTTTATCCTAGGGATAATTTAGAAGTCTTCTTGCATCTTCTTTTGTGTTTTTACAACACCATTGTGTGCTTTACCAGGAACGGATAAAACTATCCACTGTAGCAGTGGTGTTCAATATTCACAAGGCTTTTACAAAGATGTCACACTTATCTCACTTTCCACTGAAGCTTTCCTCAGACAGTTAGATTAATACTGTATGAATCACTCTGTGTTTTGACAGCAGAGATAACTACGGTGCACTGTACATACGAATGTAGTTCTCTAAGTGAGATTTTGCACCTACTTTTTAGAGGGTTGAACTCAACAAGTGACTTTATTGCAGACACTGCTATAAATCCTACACGTTCGTGTAGGATCCTCCTCCACTCTCTTTCCCTCCCCCAAAAAAAGAGACTGGATGTAGGTATAAATATTAATGAAGGAATATGAAGGAAATATAACTACATACTGCTATATTACACAAAAAGTTCATGAACATTACAGGTATACATATGTAGAAATAATTTGCTTAAAAATAAGGAGAAAAAATAAAGTTACATACAGAAGTACATAGAATCACTAAGGCTGGAAAAGACCTCTCAGATCACTCAGTCCAACCATCAGCCTACCCCCACCTTGTCACATCCACACGGCTCCTGAACACCTCCAGGGACGGTGACTGCACCACCTCCCCGGGCAGCCCCTGCCACTGCCTCACCGCTCTTGCTCAGAAGAAATTGTTCCTAATATCCAACTTGAAATTCCCCTGAGTAACTTAATCTGCATCTTATAAATACTACAGAAAGACAGTTTTAGAGTAGTGCGCAGACGATTTTTTTCTAGCTTGCTCAGAGTTGCATTTTATGAAATGAAGAATTTGATTCTGAATTTTCAAGTAGTAATAGTCTAATGAATTTACTAGAGAATTACAGATCGCATCATAAACTTTCTACAAAATATTTAAAATAGTCAATCACACTCGAGAGCAAAAATGTTGTTCTCATTAAACACCACAAAATTGAATTGTGTCATCAGTAAAGTCAATGGCAAAATGCCATTAATTTCCATGGGCCTGGGGTTACAAAATTCTATTAAAAATATTATCTCTATTGATTAATTTGGGTCATTTTTTAAATTAATTTGTATGGAGCTACATTTATTTTTCTGTAGACTTAGTTTTCATTACATTGTTCTTTATCGTGGGTACATGATCTTGTTATTAAAAAAACTGTTGAGCTTGTTCAGGTGTCAAATTTGAGAAAATATTATCACTTTTTATACTCTTTTGCCTATAAACCATGCTGGTACAAGTGGATCTGAGCAAAAATATGGGCCTGACTAACCAAAAGATCATTTTTTAAAGGCATATATTTCATAGCATCCTGTGGCAGCTAGCCAACACAGTGCTTGTGACCTATGCAATATTGCGAAATGTTGTGAGTTACAAGGAGTTTGCAAGGGAAAACTGTCACTTCTAAGGAGAAGGATGTGAATGAGTTCAACCTGTATGGATTACAAAAGAAATAGTAACTTTCACCAGAATGATGGTATTTAGAATAAATATAGAACAGTATTCGTTCTCTGAAATAAGGGGTATTTTTCATGTATTTCGGCTTACCTTCCTCTGATGAACAAATTCCTCATGAAACTCTCCATCAAACCCACAGTAAATCAATCTGTAGTGAACACTTTTCTTTTAAACCACTGTTATCTTGTCCTTGTTCACTGTTATCCCCTCTTTCCCAGGAAAGAAAAAAAAAGGAATTATCTGCTCAGCTCCCCTTTTCTTCGCAATAGGCCGGTATTTCATATCACCATGGAACTTTCCTTTTTATTTTACACATAAAATGCAACCCAAAACAAAACCACACAACCCCAAAGCTATTCCAAATGAATATGCTATGCATTAAACGGTCACCTTCCTGTGTGATACAACTGTCCCACTCTGCAGCATTACCTCAGCAGAGACCACTGGGGGTTTCTCCAAAATGCATCGACCTCAGCAGCATTTACAGAACTGGAGGCAAAGGCAACTGTCATTGAAATCCATCCAGACAGATTGAATGCTTAAAAAAAAATGCGCAAAGAAAAGTAAAAACAAGGAAAAGTCTGGAGGCATCTAGACGTACTGACTCTTAGAGTAGGCACTTCCGGTGGTCCCATGCAAATGTTGGTTGAGCGGCAGGTGGTGAGGAGGCACAGAGTAGTTGTAGCTCCTGGTTTTCTCACAACAGCGACAAAAGCAGCAGAATATGGCTCCAGCAGCCAACAGGCAGAAAGCAGCCACCCAGCCTAGGTAAAGGGCCTCACCAAGCTCCCTTTTCTGTGCCACATTGACCACGGGGTTGTAGAAATCCCTGATGATGGTATTGGCAACCCAGCAGAGTGGAACGAGAGCAGTGGTACCCGAGAGGATGAAGAGGAACCCAGCTGCCAAGAGGATATAGCCTTTGGTTGGCCAGCCACTCTGCCGGCACCGTGTACATTTCATTCCAACAGTGGCAACCAGGAAAGCCAGGAAGGAGAGCACTGACCCAGCACACATCAGTCCCCTAGATGCCTGCAGGTCTGGCGAGAGGGCCAGCACAGAGTCGTAGACCTTGCACTGCATCCTGATGTTGGCTTGCCTGATGCAGTGCATCCACAGGCCCTCCCAAATGGTCTCGAACACGATGATGTTATTCTCGATGAAGGCAGACACCCTCCACTGAGGCATGCCCGTGACTGCAAATGTCCCAATCGTGCCGAGGCCACCAAGGAGCAGCCCGACGATCTGCAACGCACCACTGATCATGTTGGCTTTGCAAGGTGTGCACCTCTCAGCAGGTTTCCTGAGATGGCAAAAAAAGAAAAAAAATTAAGAAAAAAAGAAAAAGAAACCGTCCAAAAGTAGCTGTCCTTTGTGTGAAGAAAGTTCCAGAGTCAGGCTGTACAGCCTTAAATCAGCTCGAATCTGGCACGCGCTACGAGGGACTTGGCTGCACCTTTGTCGTCTTTATAACTCCCCTGCCACCACTGACTCAAAGAGGCAAACCGAGCAATCAAGTGGAACAGCTTTCCAAAGCAAGAGTCAGGATGGGGTGTGTGTAAACCAGCAGGAGCCACTTAAGATAAACGTACCTTCTGCAATAGGTACATTTGCATTGAAGTTGCTTATTTATAAATTAAAAAACAAACAAACAAAAAAACACCACCCTTAACTCTAGATGTTGTCTGCAGACAAGTCAGAGCCAAGGAAATGGACTCTGCAGGCAGAGGCTGTGTGTGCTGGTGCACTCAGTGAAGCTGTTGCCCTGAAAGTGCAGTAATCTGCTTCTGACCCCAGCTCAGCTCAGATTCCTGCAGCAGCAGTGGCAATGGTCCAGGAAGAAAACGGAGCTGCCTGCCCCGCCACTGGGCCCCTGCCTGCAAAGTGCTCTTGTTCAGAAGCCTGGAGAGCACTGCGGCAAAAGCATCAGGGAACAAAGCAAATCAAAGGGACAAAGGGACTCGGAGAATGAAAAAGATATCTCCTGAGAGGATAGTCAGAGCTTCAAAACACTACTGAAGAGTTAGAAAGGAATGATAAGAGACCTCAGACCTGCTAATACCTGTATGCATGTATAGCTTTATACATATTTATTGATCTACAGAGTATATGGGGATAGCCAAATTTCTGGAGATATCCACATCCTTCAGTAATTGCACAGAGTTGTGATTTAAGCAATGCAGCAAATGGTTTTCCAGTGTAAAAGTGAGCCCAGCATTTATCATAGAACCATGGAATCATCAAGTCTAGAGAAGACCTCTAAGATCACCCAGTCCAACCATCAGCCCACCCCCACCTTGTCACATCCCCATGGCTCCTGAACACCTCCAGGGACGGTGACTGCACCACCTCCCTGGGCAGCCCCTGCCACTGCCTCACCGCTCTTGCTGAAAAGAAATTCTTCCTCATATCCAAACTGAATTACCCCATCATGGAGTTGGGTGCATTGAAAATTACTGGCTCTCCAGGTAAAAAGCCATTAGAGATACCAGCATGCAAGTGAACACTTTAGAAAAACATCATTAAAATAATAGTATAAATTAAGTATAATTATGGATAGCAGGTGTGCTGTTCATCCAAGATTTCTTGGGTAACCTATGGGCAATCCTGGGAAATTCAGGTGAAGGACTTTGTGAAAGTCAAAGCAAATGAAACCACAGACAAAAAATCTAGAAAATAATCAGACACCCCAGTGGATTTTTTCTTCCAAATTCATGTGGCTATGAATGCATGCATGAAATATTCAGCCTGAATGTGCCTTATCACAAATAAATAAATAAATAAATAAATAAATAAAATATGCATAAAATACAATTTTTATTATAACTAGTACTCCACATGTTAAGACAGAACTAATTTGTTATACTGTTAAAGATCATTGTAGGATGCAATTAGCTAGATATTAAAATACTAATTTGCTATTATTTGAACTTTCTTCCCTCTATTTCTTTTCTTGACATTTTTAAATTTTCAAAAGCAGAATTTACTTAAATGTAAAAAAAAATAAAAAGCAGTGCTATGCTAAATATGCTAGCTTTTTGATAGGGGAAAGAAAAAAAAGTCTCACAGTCTCACTTACAAGTAATATTTCATATTTCCTGGGTGCGTTTCTGTGTGTCTGCATAAAAGTATGGTTTAGAAGGCAGGAGATGTAAGAAGTACTCTACAAACCTTTCCTTATTCATTTTGGATGACACAGCCACCTGCCTTCCCAACCTCTGCAGCAGGCTGCTGTTTATAGAGGCATGTTGGAAGGATGAAGGCAGGCGTCCTCTCCTTCTCTTTCTGGTCCCTTGAGCCCAGATTTGTAGCCAGGTGATTTTCCATTATACTCTTTTGGTTAAGTTAATCTATGAAATCAAACTTGCTGTCTCCGTTCCGCTCCTAATGCTTGCTCTGAACAGTGCAGTGTGTCCTATAGCAGCTCCAAAAGCATTTTCATGGGTGAGAAGGAATAAAGGTGTCTGCTTTTTGGTTTTGCTCCTCCTTATGTTGTGTATGGGAGCCTGGATCTGTGTAACCAAATCGCTTGATGCTCTGAGTATTGTAAATTAGTCCTGTAATACAGACCCTTAAGTGATGGGAGTCTGGGTGTGGAACTTCAGGAAAACTGGGTGGAGAGAAGTTCATGGACAGTCTGAGCCATAGAATCAAGGAATCATTCAATTTCAAAGGAGCCTCTGGGTGCCATCAAGTCCAACTCATGTCATGCCCTTCAAAGTCATGAGGACGAGAACCCATCCAAGATCCGTTTCAGTCATGAAAAAGTCCCAATGATTTCCTGAGGGAAGAAAGTGATTAAATCCAGTTCTCCCAAAGGTGAAACAAGAAGGATTTTCAGGAGGCTATAAATGTATAATATTTTGACACTGATGAAACAGATTCGGCATATTAAATATATAATAATGTAAAAATCCTTGCATGGCTTGGCATCCCCATGGTTGCCATTCAAACAGCAAAGAAAATGCTACCAGCCTGTAGCAGAACAAATAAACAAATGTTTTAATAAAATAGTAGTAAGAAAACACAAATATGAGACAAGCAGCAGCATTGATTCTTCTTAAAGACAACCGAGGTTCTAATTTACAGGACATGGAATATAATTAGCTGAGCAAATATAATTTAACCACATTATTGATTAATTTACAAAACCATTAAAGCTCCCATATAAATTCATGACAAGATTGTGTCTGTGCCAAGGATTCGGTATTTGCACACTTAGGATTACATTTTAGTGCCTTATCTTGCTTAAAACCATTTCCAAAAGGAAATTAGAGGAAATCTTACTGAGCATTATGGATTGAATCTGCTTGTTTACAATTATAGCACAGGGAGGGCGGGCAAGTCAAGTATCTCACTGGTTTCTCTTGTATTGACATTTCAGTACAGGGAAATAGCAGAAATATCTGTGGTTAGCTAACAATATTTCACTGCTGGCCACAGGATCCACTTTGTTATAAAACAAATATGTATATACATCATTTAACTGTTTTTTGGGGGGTGTATTTCCATTTTCCTTTCTCTCTCCATTTTCCTTCCTCTCCTCTCCTCTCCTCTCCTCTCCTCTCCTCTCCTCTCCTCTCCTTTTTCCTTCCCTTCCTCTCCTCCTCCTCTTCTTTCTCTTTTCTCTTTCCTTTTTCTCTTCCCTTTTCTCTTTTCCCTCCGTGTTAATGAATTAGCACCTGTACAGTGATATCAAGCTGTTCCATGTCTCCTGTGTACTTTCCAGCTCCGTGTTTCCAGCTCTGCCCTCCTTCCCTTTCTCCTCTGGAGTGAGGGAGTAACTAAGCTGCAGGCACCCATCAACCTGTGTGGTGAATAATGAGAGCCTAAAGAAATTACAGAATTGAATGAAAAAATAGGTAGGTCACGTTTCAAGATTGAACTCAGTTGGTTTGTCTGTTAGACACAAACTAATAGGATGTCACAATCAGGACAGTTCATTTCTCCGTCTCTTCAACATTCCGTAGCACCTTTGCCAGTAAATCCCCTTATGTGGAACAAGAAGGGATTTCTCACCTTTCTTACATGTTTTTTCTTATGAACACTCCTTGCACTTTGAAAAAGAGGTGGAGGAAAGAGATAATGCCATGATGAGTTCAGCTACCACTTAGCACCATTTCTCAGACTTTCTGGGAACCCACTGCTGCCCATGAAGCAGCACAGCCCCTGTGTTCCTGTCATGACCCACTTTCAGTCACTAAAGGTGATTTTAGTAATAAAATGCATCAAGAAAATACATTTTAAGCACAATATCCTTCCTCTTCTTGAGAAAATAGCAGGTTTTTAATTCCAGAATCATGAAGTGCTAACAGCAATCACTGATGCTGAGGAGGAGGTGGGAAGAGGGAGAAGAAGTGGTTGCTCAGCACCTCAGAAAATCTCACCCTGCATCAGTAACACATTGAACAGAACCCTGACTATTGATGTTCTTATGGAAAACAGAGAAGTGTTGATGTCAGACAAGTTGTTCAGCATTTACTTTCTTGGAAGGCTATTATTACTGTGTTAGTGTATATTCACTGTTCTATGGTTCGCCCTCGGTATACTGTAACCCTGCATTTATTTTTCTCCAAGATCTTTTACCTAATGCAGCAGAACATGAAAAGCCAGTTCAGCATATCTACTGCAAGCAGGAACAGTCACATGCGTTCATAATCAGCTTCACTGAAGAGCCACTTCTTTTCAGTTCAAGTTTCTTCTGTGCCATCTCTTGCTGCTAACAAGGGACCATTGTCTAGATAGCAAATGGCACAGTGACAGAAATGCCAAAAGCAATAATCCTTGGCTAGTAATGTAACAGCACTGCAGATAATTCTTCTGTGAAATATTTTTGCCTAATATCCCAAATAACTTTACACATTTGGTTCTCTTGCTCCCTACGCTTTAAATCCCATGTATAAAATCCATGACAATGTGATGATGTTCCCCCTGGATTAACATGCGGTGCAGAAATTTCGATTTCCCTGCTTATAACTTCTGCTTGTTTTGTCAAGTGTTAATGCAGAATAATTGCCTAAGTTAAAACTGAGACAGACAGGATTTGGACATATAGGATCCTGAAAAATAGGATTTCAGAAGATACCCAATGGCTAAAAAGCATCAGAGAAAACAACTCCTTACATTATTTTTCCCCATACACCTTTGGAGTCAGTTGAAGCCTCTTGGAGATCAAGGTTATCTGAAAAAAGAGCTAATCTATTTATGCTGTTGAATCAATACCACAAGAGGGAATGGCCTCAAGTTGCATCAGGGAGGTTCAGGTTGGATATTAGGAAAAATTTCTTCTGAGCAAGGGCAAGAGTGATGAGGCAGTGGCACAGGCTGCCCAGGAAGGTGGTGCAGAGCCATTTTCCCTGAACACCAGGGAGGTGTTCAAGAGCCATGTGGATGTGGCACTGAGGGACATGGGCAGTGGGCATGATGGTTGGGCTGAGTGATCTTAGAGGTCTTTCTGCCTTAATGATTCTATGATTCTATGATTCTATTCTATGATCTTTGTAAGAATAAATAGCAGATTATGCTAAGTTGGAGGAAAAGATGGAAAACTAACCATGTGGTGTCCTGAGAAATGGACCACGTAAAGATTGTATGCAGATTTTAGAGAATCGTTCTACAAAGGACAGGCTGGTTCTGAGGAGGCTGTAAAACATTTGTCTGCAGATTCTCACAACTGATGCTGAGATTCTCTGTTCCATGGAAAGGATCATATCAGGAAGGTAACTTCTTCTTTCACTCTTTGAAACCCATCACCTTTCTGCTTTGAAGTGAGTAGGAACAGGAGGTATTTTCTATGACCGAGCTTTTCTTCCATGCAGAAAGAGAAATGATCACAAATATGAAGGCCTGAGTTGAGTACATTTCTTCATTGCGTTAAGAAAAAGTTTAATGATTGATGGGTTTGAAGGAAAATTTACATCTCAGCTTATCCCGTTCAGATGATTACCTTACTTGCATTCCCTAGCACCTCCTGCAATTGGCCTACAATTTACATGTCAGGCCTTCCTTGAAATTAAATGTAACATAAGAGGACTTGATTAAAAGTTTCACGTCTCCAGTCAAAACCTATCATCTGTGGCATTTCTGCCCCCACCCACTTGAAACATCACCACATTACCGTTCAATTTTCTTTTCTAAAAGCTCCCTGGGCTTTTATTTTTAGCATTCCTGACATTCTTGCTGTGAAGGGCTGCCAGTTCTGAATCATAAGACTTTCACAAGCATGACATGATATTGCATTAAAGATAAAAACAAGTGGCCAGTGCCTGTCTTCTGTTATACCCCAGGTGCCTCAGTGACAGCAGCAGGATTTCACGGGTGGAAACAAGAAATAAACTTCACCTTTACCTGCCTACACAGAATCTATACTGAGAGTTTTGCGGAGGAAATGTGCAGTGGAGGTAAGGATTGTTTTCAATCTCGTTAATCATGTTTTTAGTGTAATAAGATCATTGTGATGATTGTATATCTTTTAACCTGTTTTTGCCTCTGAAATAAGGTGCCTGACTTTACTTTTAATGAGTTATAGTGGATGAGCAAAAAGAGATCATTGCATCCTGGTGTGATTTCTGGAAAAAGAACAGATGAAATAGTAACACAATAATTATTCTCCAGCAGACCAAACAAAGCACCACAGTTTTAGTCTTAGCACAGCAGTCCCTGTAACACAATACACGTGGTATGACAGAAGCCAGCAGCTGGCAGGCTTTTGGAGCATTCCCACATATTTTTGAGGCCTGCCCAGCACTGCTGGCACCTCTGTGCCCTCCAGCAGCTGTGCCTGTCCTCACATCAGCCTGGCTGCCACAGTATTGTCTCACATCCAGGCCTTACCCTGCTTCTGCAGATGCATGGCAGTGCACTGGAGTCAATAAGCCATTCCCCTCCCTACATGGCCTCTAGTGTGTTTTTGATCGTAGGACCATCAACATAAATATGCAAGCTGTTTTTCAAAGAAAGCCCCTCAAGCCCGCAATAGCACTGCAGAGCATGGAGTCCAATGCTGTACAGGGTGTGCTAGCTGCAAGCTTTCACCTGTCACGTTGCATAAATCATGGTGAAGCTGGGATGAGTGAGATGATGCAGGCACCTGCTGTTGGCAAACATTTTCCGCTCATTGCCTACCCTGGCCTGGGTCCTGCCTTGCAGTGGCAGAAAGGACAGAGCTACTGCTTTTACACATGGAAATCCATCACATATGAAAAAGGAAGGCTAACAACAATTTGTTGTCTATTCTGTGGGTACAGCACAATCAGTTGATAGTACAGCTGAGGAATCCAGTCTTAGGTACATTTAGGAGAGTGTAATGAGGGTTGTTTTGAGCTCTGGCCCTAGGGAACACACTTGTACTCTGAATACCCTACACTTGTGGGTGCAAGTCACCCAAAGGCACTTCCCAGAGTTGCAAGGGGTTGAACTTCCTCCTTGTAAACTTTGTAATTGCCAGGAGAGAGTCAGAAAAAGACACAGAAAAAGATATAAAGAAGGCATATGTAACTTGAACACTTTTAAAAACAGAAGGACATATCAAAATAATGTATAAAGAAGAATTTCAATGTTTTTTCATAGAATTATAAAATCATAGATACAGTTACATAATGGCTTAGGTTGAAAGGGAGCAGTTCTTTATCCACCAAATAATCTTTATTCACCAAATCGTTCTCCCTTATCTAAGTCTTTTTCAGTTTGATTGGGAAGCCATATATACATCCTAGTTTGTTTCTGGATTAAAACTTTCTCTTTTATTGCCAGTTCTCCTGTATCATCAGCTTCTTGCATATGCATCTGTAAGGACCATCTGTAAGGGCCGGGGGTAGTCCACATTTGCTCAGACCAGGCTTCCCCATGCAGGACCCTTCTGATGCCCACAGGAGATCTTAGCACCAGCACCAGCACACCTGTGATGCTAAAACACACCAAGATCAAGGCAAAGTATACCAGCTACAATGTTATTCACAGATCAATATCCTATTAAATTACTTGGGGTGCTGCACTATAAATCTTTACAGATACTCCAAGAAATACCTACATGACTAAATGGAACAGCTTCTTGATGAAACAGATGAGAGGGGAAAAAAAAAAAGAAAGAACTTTCTTGACAGTTCAGTATTATTCATAATATTTGAGCAAAAGTGCGAGAAGTTGTTTAAAGAGTGTTTTAGCCAGACAGTATTCATTGTTTCCAAAACAGAGCTGTTTGCTCAACAAAAGGCATAAAAGCATAAAGAAAAGATGCAAGATGCAGCTTTGGACTAGAAAAACATCCTAAAACTAGGGCAGGGAAGAGAAGGAAAAGACAACAAATTGGAAAAACTGAAGTACGCTGGGTTGTTTGTTTTCTCACTTGAACCAAGGTTTGGAAATCGTGACTGCTCTAAAGCCCTGGCTTCTGGCAAATGCATCTCCTTGGGTTCTCATCTTTACCTGTCCAAAATCCTTTCTCTTTCTGATACAAATCCAAACTGTCACTCAGCTTCAGTACACAACTCCAGCCCTTGTATCCCATGTATGCACACTGCTTCCCATCTCCCCCATTCCCTGATACAGCCGTTCTCCACTTACCAAACTGAGAGTCTGTGCTCAAATTTTTCTTCATTTCTTCTTAGTGCAAAATCTATTAACAGCATCTTAGCAATGCAAAATGCACCTGTAGATTTGGCGATGGATTTTATATTTGTTTGCAGCCATCCCAGCTGTGCCTTTTAGATGATCGCTTTCTCCTAGATTTGTGCTAAAAGCTATTGCAGTGGACTCACATTTGAATTTTGTCTATTAAATTGTAAACCGTCAGCTGGCACATCTTCAGCTGGCACGCTGCACTATTACTTTCATGGAAGTACTGAACAAAAGCATTTTTCAGTGATACAGAAATCATCCTGAAACATTACCCATGTTATGACATAATACATCCTCATATAAGTTAAACATATTCTCATTGGGAAAATGTTCAATTTTCCCAAGCATTTCTTTGCTTGGCTCTATGACCTGTTCTGTTGGAGTGTGAGATAGGGACACACAAATGGAAAGCAAGAAAAGCTGGGTGCAATTCTTCCAAGGACAGTATTTTTTAGTCCAAACAAAGTTTGGCTTTTAACAGCAACATATGCTGCAGCAAATGTTCCTTTCTGTTGATGTTATTCATTATCAAATGAAATTTCCAAATAAAATATTTTAGCAATGACAGAAATTTTAAATACTTAATTTAGAAATCTAATCAGTGAACGTAAGTTAGAAAAATAAATTGTTAAATAAAAACCCACAGGTTTCTCCCTATCATCTATTTAAAAGAAAAAAAAGAAAAAAACTGTTTCTGCATACTGAAAATTATTTGTTCTAATTTGTTCTAAATTATTAATTGAAAATAACATGAAAATTCCTATGAAAAACAAACAAAAAAATTTCAAAGGGAAACTTAAAAATGTATATTACTTCATGTATTTCCCCAAAGTCCTCTTTCACAGAGGTAGAAAAAATATACTGTGTCCCATATACTGTATTCCCTCCCTTCACACATGCACATACTTTTTGTCCTTTAGAAATGTAGACTGTACAAGCTGTTATCTCTTGGTTACATCTGTTATAGGAAAAGGAAAGCAATGATACAGTGCCATAGCTTTGGGTAGCAGATCTGGATGAGAAAGCAAAGGAATTGGGCCTGAAACTACAGACCATTTACATAATACTGAGCCTCATGTATGCATCTCCTAGGTTATAAGAAGAAAAATTCAGCAATAACCTATGCCATGCCCATAGTATAGGAGTGTGAAGAAGTCACAAACAGAACGTGTGCTTGGTTTCAGCCACCTCAAGCCTCTGCAGCCCCTGAGCATTCATTCACTCATAGCTTTGCAGATGCCTACTGACCTGCTTCAGCCCCAGAGCAGTGATGTACAGGCATTCACGCTAGCATAGAGAGTGAAGGGCTTAATACAGCCCAAACCAGCATAATTTCAATAGAAGAACAGATGTTAATAAGTGTCCTATGATCACAGAACAGTTCGGGTTGGAAGGGACCTCAAAGTCAATCCAGCCCCAACCCACTGCCATGGGCAGGACTATCCCCCATCAGCTGAGGCTGCCCGGGGCCCCATCCAATTGAGTGCCTCCAGGGATGGGGCTCCCACAACTAATCAAAACAGAAAAATGCACTTTATGGAAAAATTAAATAAAAATCCCTTGAATACATAGTCTAGCAGTATTTAAATGATAGCACCCTGTCTAGCTTTTTATGCCATTCTCATCTCTGCAGTGTCTGAGCTTCTCCAAGTTTATGGCTCTAGTGTTATGCACACAGCAATGAAGCATGACAATACCTAACACTTGTTAACAGCCCTCATCAGCTTGTAAGCATGTAACACTTACTAATTAATCCTGGTGATACTTATCATCTGTAGGTTGTTAAGTACAGTACGGTTATCTTTGTTCAGTGACAAGAAGACACTAATGCAGTTACAGCTCTCCAGTGATCGGAAAATATATGTAGTTCGTGCCTCAGAATTTCAATATTCTGTTACCTTATGTATATCATCCATTCTAGGATGGAGAAAACTCTTTTCTTCTGTGCTTCCCTGAAATACGTACCTGCACTGACAGCATTTCCAGCTCATTTTCCCTTTCCATTAATTCATCAGCAATTTAGAAGCCATAGGATATCAAACTTGCTTAATGACTGTACACATGTATACGTACATGTGCACATTGGTGAAACAGGGTAGAAAGCAGGGCCCTGGTACTCTTTGCAATTCCTACTAATCTAGGTTCAAAATGTCAGTGTTGACTCTAAATGAATCAGTTACTGTTGAGTTCCTTCTTGAAGGACCTGGGCATGGTGTGCACATAAAGAGCAGGACTGCACATCTGTAGGCAAGAGCTAGCATCTCCTAGGAATACTAATAGGCCAAAAGGGCTGCAGCAAGTCAGCCAGTACATATGCAGTGTTATCTGCTGGGACATGCACTGCACAATAGCCAGGCTCATCCTGAATAAGACACTCAAGTGCAAGCACCAAGGAAGCTGAACCATTCTGGGCAGGCTCACAGGTATCACTTGATTCTTGCCTCTCTGAACAAAAGTATTGGTGGAATTTGATTTTTTTGTTTGTTTGTTTTCTTGTTTTTCATTGCTTTGGATTTTGAGGGATAAAGGGGAGAAAAAAAATCTTAGGAATCATGCTGAAATATCTCCAGATTTGGAATGTTTCCCATTTGTTGCAAGAATCCCAGCAGATTCAGGACAATTCAGGGTTACATGTTGGACCGTTTGGAGAAGTCAATATTTAAAAGATCTATGTCTTTACTTTTATCTAAAACAGAATAGTGTTTCCTTATGATCCCAAAGATAGGAGGCTCAAAAGCATGTCTGCAGCATTGATTTAAAGCAACCTTTTGACTTTGCTCTGAAAGAGCCCGGACGGGCTCCTGCAGTCACTTACAGCTGTTCCTGGCATCCTGCTGTGGCGCAAGCTTCCCCTACCAAGAGACAGGAGGTTAGCTGGAGCATGGAAGGACAGCATTGAGCAGCCTCTGCCAAGCAAGGGCGAGGGTGAGATGAAGGGCAGAGCTGAAAGGAAAGCCCTGGGGAGTGAGCTGCCTGCTCCTGCTCCCTCAGCAGCTCCTTCCAGCTCTGAGAATTGGCATCATTTTGTCACCAACAGGGACGTGACCATTCCACCATTTGCTGGTGGACAACATAGATCTTACGAGATCTGTCTTCCAGACAAAATATCCAGCACGTTTCCCTGCACAGCCAGGCAGCAACAGCAGTGCTAGGCTGTGGGTTTCCCCACTTGATGTCCTACCCTTTGCCTGGGTGCATAGCAGGCAGGTGTCCTGGTTAGCTAAAGGCCATACTAGTTTGGCTGAGCTGGTAGGACTTGCGAACTAGAATCAGGGAATTTTTTAGGTTGGAAAAGACCTTCAAGATCATCAGTTCCTCTTAACACCAAAATAAACCATATCCCTGAGTGCCATAATCACATATCTCTTAAATACCTTCAGGAGTGGTGGCTCCACCACTTCCCTGGGCAGCTCCTTCCAATGCTTGACCAACCTCTCCATGAAAAAATTCTTCCTAAGACCCAATCTAAATCTCCTCTCGGGCAACATGAGGCCTTTTCTTCATGTCCTATCACTTTTCATCTGAGAAAAGAGACCAACCCTCACCTCCCTATAATCTCCTTTCAGGTGGCTATGGAGTGTGATGAGGTCTCACCGCAAGCTTCCTCTTCTCCAGCCCAAACAACCCCAGTTCCTTCAGCTACTGTTAATGTGTCTTATTTTCTAGTCCTTTCATAAGCTTTGTTGTGAGTTAGGGGCCAGGTAAAGCAAAGTGCTGCTGCAAGTGAGCTGCTTCACCAGCTTAAGGCCACCCAATTGTTAGGTTCAGAAAAAGCAGCTTTGGGGTAGTCCAGCTTAGAACATAAGTAAATACTTCTATGACCATTGAACTACGCTGTGTACTGATGTCTGATAGGTTAAACAAGACTTCTGAGTCAAATTTTTGAATCTGTTCTAGATGATTGGCTCTACAATCTCTACTAAGTGTGCCCATTCATAATGCATATTATATATACATATATATACACACACACAAACATTTAACAAAGATAAATCTAGTATCAGTTCTCTTACTGGGCTATTGCAGGATGTTTTACTGCAGCTATAAAAATTACTGTTAGCTTTTAAATTGGACCATCAGCTCAGTATATTACAAATAACAGCTCCTATGCCTTGAAATGTTACATCTTAAATATTACAGCAATTTACTATCAAATAAAATGATAAGGTTACTTCTTCTGGCAACTCTGACTAACAAATTTCATACAAATTATTTAAAAGTGCTGCTCCAGACATCACATTTTTTTAAACAGATAAGAACGAATTAGATAACTTTTGACCATAAACCTTTCACAGAATGAATAGTCTTGGCTTCCATTCAAAAATTAAAGTTCAAATATGTAATAGCTTAAAAAGTACCCAAAGCCTGTCTGTTTCCAATTGCATGGATGGCAACATCTCATTTCCTTGTTTTTGGATTTCTACAATAAATGTTTGATATATGAGTTTGCTCTATAGGAAAGAAATGTTCTGTTAAGACATTCTTCTTGTAAAAAAACAAACCAGTCAGAATTGTTTGTAATGGTACTTCCTGCAGCACTATCCTCACTAAGTGGTAGGTACCATGTATAAAGATAAGGAGACTGAACACAAATGTGATATAGACAGATGAGGGGGAATGAGAAATATAGGGAAGAATTCAGTGTGAAAACATGCACACCATTTTAGCTAATCTCCTCTCTTCCATCCTCTTCAGCATCCCAAATAATCCTTATCTAAATATTTTATTCTGAAACTATGTTGTCTCTTATCTTCTTACACCATGGGTTTGTATTTGATCTTAATCTTCTTCTGTTTATTTTGTACCAGCCTCTGGCCTTTTCACATACAAGGATTTTTTTCAGCAGAAATTTCCCATTAGAGTAGAAAAAGTATGACTATATCTGTGGGTAAATAAGCACATAGGATCTAAAGATAAATGTGGAAAAAATATATGGCCATCTTTGCATGAATACATTTTCCTAAAACTTAAAGATAAGCCACATCATTTCTTTTCATGATCTGTCTTTTATAATGGTATCTTCTATAGGATGAAAGCATGCTGAAAGCAGTGCGCTGAAATTACACCAATCTGCAATGTTGCAACACATCAGAACTCCAACCTCATGTCTCAGTAGTGCGCCTCCAGCTCCCAATAAACAGCTCTGCAGTTCTTTGGAGGAAACATTTACTCTACAATTTTACCACAAACCAGAAAGGCAACATCAGCTACAGTGCTGCAAAATTATTCCCCACTCACAAAAGCAGCTGTGAAAGAACATTATCATTACAGAACTCAAACATACTTCTGTTTCTGGTTACAAATTCTCATTTAAGATTGTCTATGAATATTAATTCTCATTCTCCCAAAATACCATAGAATGTGCATTCAATCATGAATTCCTCATAAGATAATCAAGACTGCATATTTTCTATTGCCACTTGAGCTTCTGGTAGACAAGGAGCACCTTTTCGGAGCTTGAGTTTGAACCTGATAGTAATTCAACTTTGTGCCTTTCAGGGCAAAACCAGAAATCTGGCCCTCATAGTTTGCCCTCCCTGCAGTCAGACCATTGCCAATACAGCCTGCATACAAAATCAGCATTTATTTTCCTCACATATTTCAGAGCATGGAGTGGGATAAATGAATGTAAGCATTAAAAAAAAAAAAAAAAAGAAGAAGCTTTTCTTAATCAAATGCATACGTACTCTGATCTTATCATTAACATTCAAAAAATGCTGAACCCGGAATTTGTCTCCACTGCCACAAAGGTGGAACCATGGAACACGTAGGGGAAGTCAGTGGTATGATCAACTTGGCTGCTACAGGCAACAACAGAAATAATGCAAGGACAGACTTCAGAACAGAATGTGTAAGGGCCTCAAGTTCTGTCTGAACTACTGACAGGTCATTACAGCCATTGGTTTCAGTAAAAATTGGGTTGTGCTCAAACGCTGTAATCACATTTCTATTTGTGTAGATATGACAATTATAGTGCAGAGTTATCAGCAAAAGCTCTGCAAAATATTTAAAAGGAGTGATGAGTCCTCAGGCTTATGTTTCCAAGAACTTGGTTTACTAGCTTCATAATTATAACACAAATCTCTTTCCACTTAGGCACCCTCAAACCATGCAGAACTTCTCTATGTTCATGTAACAAATGGAGACACTGGGGTCAGGCATAGCTGAGAGAAAAGAAGAACAAAATCTGCTATAATGAACCCAGCCTGGATATTTATTAATTTTCTTCTTGTTAAACACCCAAACAAACCCACACAGAATGTTTGCTTCCAACCAATGCAGACCACGGGGTTTAATTAGCTGAAAGCTCCACAAATTGAGCCTTGTGAGTTTGCTGTGCTGTTTTTCAGCCAGGTTTTAAAGGAGACAAAAACTGCCATGGGATATCTCATTGTTTCCTGCATCAAAATGAAATGGTGAACGCCCAAGTTAAGGTGTGATAATATCTTCTTTTTTTTTTTCTTTAAATGCAATGAAAACTACTGCTGTTTCACCAGAGTCTCTTGGAACTGCTGAAGCCCTGCCTTCCTGAAGAGAGACACAGACACCACTAACATGGAAGTAAGCACTGGGAACAGTCAAGGTGACATGGTGCATTCCATTCTTAAGACTTCTCTGGTTGCTTTTCTATAAATAAGTAATATATTGCCAAGCGTGAATAACATTTATCTTTGTTTTCTTGTATGAAAAATGAATATGAAAGTCCCAAAAATAGAGAAACTGCATGGATAGTCTGCTTTAATAAGCGGATTTTCATCTTGTCAAATATGGCTTGTAGGACTTAGCATCTCTTCTTTAGATTTAATAGCATAGTTATATTTACCAGTTTGTGTTTAAAAGATGGCTGCTTACTGGTTCATGGCAGGAGTGCAATACTGATTTCCTATGAAAATGATGAAATCTTGCCCCATTGTGTGGCAGAGAAAAGAATCAACCACATGGCAGTGCTCTTCCTGAAGTCAGTCCATGCAAGAGAGCCTACATTCAGGAATTGTTCCTTTTGCTCTTTCCTTTCTAAAATGGCCTCAAGTTGTTCTGAATCATCCTGTTTGCTTTTTTCTATGTCTCTCCCAAGCGCTTGTTGAAGCCATGAGTGAAACGGCTGTTGCTTTTGGAAAGCTTTCTGGAAGCTATCCTTTCCCAGGAAGAAAAAAGAATCTGTAAGTCTGTCCCAGAAGAGTCGTGCTGTTTGTTTACTTGTTTTGGCTTCTCCTGGTTTGGTTCCTTGGGGAAATGCCCTGCAGGGAGTCCAGCTGTCTTCTGATTATGATAGTACTGGCAGTGCTTCTTGTTTCTCAGTGCACTACTTATCTTCCTTCTACTGCACTGGAGAGCATCACCTACCTTCTAGTTGGTTCTGCACAGGGGTTCAGGAAGTGAAGAAGAAATGCCTACCTGTGCCCTAAAAGGGTACTTGGAACTCGCACCCACAGTGCCCAAAACTCAAGTCACTTGCCAATGAGCATCTCTTATTGCCATCATCACCATATAACTGTGTTCTTACTACACCCATTTTTGTAACGATCATTTCTTATGCTTTGTCTTTTAAGTAGCCTTGACTTCACAATATTTTTTTTAGCTCACCCGAAGATCAGAATGAATCGCTTACAAAGCTAAGGTAAGAACAGCATAGTCCCAGGATTTCATCCCATGGGTATAACCTCCGTAAGTGATCTCCGAGTAAAAGATTTTTAGGTTAGTCTCCATCCACGTATTCCACAGTTTTTATCAAAGACTTTCGTGGAAGGTTGGTGCACGACTATGGCACTGCATAATGCTAGCTTGTGTTAAAAGGTTTGCTTCAGCAAAATCCTTGAATTTGTATTGATTTAATTTTAGTGTAACATAATGGAAAATAGGTACATAATTGCTGATGTTCTGGTCAGTACTGTGAATTTTTTAATAAAAGCCATTTTGATGAACTAGTGCCAGGAACAAACTATCCATTATTTCAGACTGTCTCTGGTGCTTTGCATTTTGAGCTCTCATAGATATCTGTGCCAACTACATATCAGTTCCGTTCTGTCATCATTTCTCACCTATTCTGCATAAAAGCCAGCAGCCAGACCAGGGAACAGCAAGAAAGAGCAGCCCCTTCAAAAGCAGCCCCCCTGCCTGGTCCTGCCAATCATAGAATCATAGAATCATTAAGGCTGGAAAAGACCTCTAAGCTTATCTAGTCCAACCACCAGCCCACCCCCCCCACGCCCACTGCCCACGTCCCTCAGTGCCACATCCACACGGCTCCTGAACACCTCCAGGGACGGTGACTGCACCACCTCCCTGGGCAGCCTCTGCCACTGCATCACTGCTCTTGCTGCAAAGAAATTCTTCCTCATATCCAACCTGAGCCAGTCCTTGATGACTGAGGCTTACGCAGGCCTTGGAGACAAGGAGAAGTGGGATAGTCCCTTCTCCAGCTTCATCCTACAGCTGCGGGACCAGCAGCACAGGAGACAGCAGAGGAGTTTCTGTCCCCATCTTGATACTGATATCTTTGGAGATACATTTCACTCTCCAAAGAACTTTAACAGAAGCCCAACACAAAGTGTCAACTTGTGTCCACCCATGAGCATCCACCAAAAGTCATAGCAGGATGGGGAGGACACCAGGACTCCACACATAAGCAGATTTTCTTTTAGACTACAAGCACAGAGACTATGAATAAGAAAACACCTCCTTGCAGAGCAGCACAGGGGCATGCACACGGCCATACGACACACACCATTGTGCTTGAAACACTGCCTACAAGGCCGCCAGGAGAGGATGTCTTGCTAGGAGCAGTCATGGGGGTGGAATAAAGCTGTGTGCACTGGTAAGTTAAGAACAGCTCCAGGCCTAATGATTGTTTTAGCAGTGACCCGGAGATGACACAAACCCAGGAAAAGTATGCTGTTTGTGCTCATTGGTTTATTACCACCCATTGTCTAGAATAAAGCAAGTCAAAAAGATTTTTAAACCCTGCTGTGGTCTCAGGTACTAAATCTGCCAAACAAATAATTCCATTGCTTCTTGTTAACATATCCCAGAAATGTGAAACAAAAGGTACAAGCGATGTGTTGCTCCCCTCTCTGATTCTAAATGCAGTTTTTCAGACAAAATGTCTCTGAGCACAAATTCATTACAAAGCAGCCACAATAGAAAGGCGAGATGAAATAAAAACTCCACATCTCTCTGGGGAAGTACAATCCATTTCTAACATTTTTCTGCTTTTGTGTAGACAGCCATCATTGGAGGGTAAGCAGAGACAACAGAACGATGTGCTATTGCCAAGCTGTGGTTAAAAGAAGAAAGGCTGATGTGAGATTGTACTATTCTTCAGTTTACAGTGCAAGAAGGGAAAAGAACGACAGCAGTCCAAGGTACAGAGGCAGGAGGAATTACCTTCAGTTGTATAGAAGATGGACAATTGGCTCTCTGCATTATGGAAAGATCCAGATTAAATATAATAATTAGCACAGAATGGAAATGGGTGTTTCTTTCATACCAAATAGCAATTACCAAAGAAGCCTGGCTTTAGAAGTTAATGTGAGTTCATAATGAATAGGGAACCAAGGAGCAGGTATACAAGGTGCAATTTAATCATCCCAAGGATATAAGGGGCCATGGTCAGCTCCAGTCAGCATGGTGGTATGAAAAACACATGTATTAAAATCTCAATAAAGGGAACAATGCAGCCATTCATAGTGTGGGCTAAGAGTTAGTCACAATGTATTGCTCCAGTCTGAGCGGGGCTACCGAATCAAAAGCTATTCATTCCACCCAGCCGGGAAGTAAAAACTAAAAGAAGTGCATTTTCCCTGTGCTTCCAGTGGTGTGCCTGCAAGTCCTCCATAAGGATGGTAGTTAACTCAGAAATGCCCAGTCCTCAGGGACCATGGTGAGGAGGGGGATCACATCCAACATGGCTACTCTATGCTACAGGTTTACACAGTGGGAAAAATTAGAAATGCTGGGGTTCCTAGAGCAAGAACAGGAAAGTGATATTGAGGGGCAGAAACGCTTGGGAGAAAGGGAGGAGAGAATTAAATTCTCAGGGAAAGAGCAGAAAGACAAAGGAAGCAGCAAAAATGAGTCCCACAGAGAAGTAAAGGAAGAATGGCATTCTAAAATGTTCCAAAGAGTACAAGTCTTGCTCTGAGATCTTGGACTCATTCCATCTGCCTCTTAGTATTGATCAGTTACATATCATCTTCACGCACCTGCAGAAACATTCATCCTAATACCAGTCATCTGAGGTAGACTTGTAGTGCTATTGTTCTCACCTACAACTAGGGCAGCAGAAAAAATGAGGAATGAGCCCAGGCAGAAGGACTTCAAGCACGTCTTAAGCAAGGTGTCAAGTGGTGTTTTAATTCATGCTAGGCAATGCCAGCAGGATTTCTGCACCCTATCTCCCAACTTGAACACTCCTTACCTTCTCCTCCATCATACCATCGTTGACTGATGCATAGACTGAAATCGCATTTAATAGCTGAGGAGGAAGGATCAGACTTTTTAACATACGGGTAAAGGGAGAATTAATGAAGAAGTATCAGTTAGCTGAGGGAAAGCACCAAAGTGGAAAGAGGACAGGGGAATACAGCTGAGGATTGTGCTCACTGCCAGCCAGGAGTATGAGACACTCCCGAGCCACAGGGGAACCACTTTGCCACTTAGGGCCCACCTACACATGGTTGCTGATGCTGATTGAATTCTCTGCTCACAGCTGATACGTGGGCAGCAGTGGAACTCACACATTCATCCAAATATTTAGCTGAATTTCTCCCCAAGTGCTTTTAATATCTAATCGCTTTCATTGTGAGCAGATTTGATTTTCTTTTAGTATCACCAGCTGCTCCACACACAAAAGCAGTTGGCTGTGAACTTTAAAGTTTAACACTGATTTTCACTGCAATTTCATACTGGGATTCCTATAGGAGAAGGAAGAGAAAGGCAAGCAGATCACTGGGGACAGATTTGTCTGTCCTGAGAAGGTGCTCTTCAGCTACACTACATTCTTCTGCATACATAAATACAAGCATAATCCATCAGACCAGAGGTTCACCTGGGCAACTCCTATTTCCAAAGTAGCCAAAGGCAGATATCAACTGTGTAAATGGTCTACCAAGTAACATTCTTCCTCATAAAATTCCAAGTAACTCTTGAGTAATATTCAGCTTAGAGTCTTTCTAGTATTTTTGTATTTAGTTGCTCTCAATGAATTTTGCTCCCAAAAATTTGTCCAATAATACTGTGAGCCAAGGTAACCAGCCATACCACATAGCTCAAGATTTCCACACCTTTACTGCGCCCTGTGTAAAGGACTGTCTCCTGCAATGAGCTACATGGACAGCTGTGGCTGTCTCATTTGACCTGTCCTAGTCTTTTAGTGGAAGAGCCAGCAAGCAACCATTCCCTGTTTGCTCTCTCTTTGTCACTAGTAATGTAACACACTTCTCTCATATTCCTTCGTTGTCATTCCTTTCTCAACCTGGAGAATCATTGATTGAACCGAAGCTATTCCATCCACTCAATTATTTTTGCTGTCCTCTTTGGTATATTTTCTCTGTCATATGCATCCTCTCTGAACTGAGAGGACCAGGTGCAAACACATATTTAGGACGCAGGCACAGCATGATGCCTGCACACTGCATTCTCTTTTGATCTTTATGCTTTTCCTAACAGCTCCTGATTTTCAGTCTGCTTGTGTGATCAATAACAAGCACTGTGATAGTGTTTTCATGAAACAAATTATTAGAAACCTAAGAGCTCGTTCCTGTGAGGCAGCAATCACCTTCAAGGACATCATTTTGTATGTGAAATTTGTTATGTTAAATTTGTATTGTTTTTCCCATGTGCACAATTTCATGTTTCCTGACAATGAATTTCACTGACCACTTCATCATCCCATCATTTATTCTCATAATGTCCTTCTGTAGTTCTCACAGTCAGCCTTGCATTTGCCCTGAATAACTTAGTATGATCAGTGAGTACGGTCAGTGCATTTTTTCCATTTTCAGATCATTATGAACATGTTGAGCAGCATGAGCTCCACACACAAATTCCTGCAGGACTCCACTCATGACCTTCTACCACTGTGAAAGCTCACCATTCATTTTTGTCTTGTTTTTCCTTTTAATTATCCATGCAAAGACCTTCCTCTTTCCCCAAGGCTGCTTGCTGCTACAGCAACTGATGGTGAGGGACCTTGTAAAAAGGACCTCAAAAAGAAATCGATTAAATGAATCACCCTTAACTACATGCTTGTGGATTCTCTCAGCATGTTAAAAAGTGTAAGGAGATAGGATTTTTTAGTCTTCTGGATGTGAATCTACATCCCAAGGCAGTGGAATTTCTAGCCATTTCACCAAATATCAAAAGCAAAGTTCTCCCCAGCCTCACACGTGCTGCTTTACAGATGCATAATTCTGCAACCACAGAATGACTCCCTGATCTGCTGCTGGCCTAGACACTTCCAAAGAGCTGATTTCATATGAAGGAGAGAATAAACTATAAAATAACTGGGAACAGATGTCGTAAACACAGTTTTATACCAGTTTTATACCAGTGTTGATATTTCATATTTCTATTTGAATTTTACATTACCATTTGGCAAAACATTATATCTTTGTAGCTATGCATACATGTATATACCACAACCTTCTCAGTGTGCTCAGAGTGGTTTATTCTTTTTTTAATTAACTGATTATTTATATTAATTAAGGAAAGTTCCTATAAAGGCTGTGTTCATGCATGTAGATGTTGAGCAACCTGGTCTAGTGGGAGGTGTCCTTGCCCATGGCAGGTGGGTTGGAACTAGATGATCTCTAAGGTCCCTTCCAACCCAAACCATTCTATGATTCCACAATTCTATGTTAATCAGCTATGTTTTTTATATCCAACTTCAGGAAAATCAGAAGGAATGCATCAGTTCTTTAAGCGCATAGGGAGAGGATTTGAATATCATCATTCTGAGTATTTTCAGGCCAGCAGCTCTTAGATGATAAGACCCAGCCTCTACCCACTACTTAAAGAGAAGAAAGCAAGCATTTCTGCTTTTTATAATACCAACTGGTTACCACATTGTGAACCAGGCATTGATCTGAACTATCTTAATAAACTAAAATGGAGAAATAATCCCCTTACTGTCTGAAAAGACTACTCTTGTCAGCATTCATTTGGCATCTGAGTAGATGCTGCTGGTCCATAAGCATCCATCATCTCAGCAGCCTGGCTTTTGTTTAACTTGCTGGCACCAAAAATGTGCTGCTTTGTAATATCCTGTAATCTAAGCAAATATTCTGAAATAAATACAAGAGTATTTCTTAAACTTTACCTTGCCATGATTTTAAATTGTTTCTCGAAGAAAGAATCATAATTAAATCTGAGGAATTAGTTCTTGCAGAAGGCACCACATTATATCCACTGTGAAATCTCTAATATCCCATGCCCTGTGATTAAAGCGTGGGGAACGGTTCAGGGGCAAGAAAAATGTTGCAAAGAAACAGATATATTTTAAAAGCTTTTAAATTAATCTGTAGAAGAACAGCCACCTCTGCTGCCGCAACAGTATTGTCATCCCAGATTGTGCAGTACAGGGCTGAAAATATTGCAGATAATATGATGGGAGTAAACAAAATGCCTCCTACATTCCACAGAAGCCTCCTGGCAGCATGTCCAACCTGGGTTACTTTAAATGGAGCTGGGAAAGATGCTGGCCAGTCAGCAGAGGTGATGACTGCACACAGAGCTCTCCCAGAGAAGTATAACAATACTCTGTCCCTCACGGTCCTCCGCTGCTGTATTCAAATATTTTATCTCTTTCCAGCACTCAGGATTATGTATTAGGGAAAGGAAGGAAGGATCTGGAAGATTGTTTTCCTGTGTTCTGGTTAAGCTTCTCTCTCTCTCAAGCCTGATGCCCATATGGCCTGTTAATAATGCAGAGCCGTAATTTAACACAGTTTGCCTTCAAATAAATCCCAAAGTAAGCATGGTCCAGGATAATGCTCACTTTAAATGAAGTGCATGTCCCAAAGGGAGCTGACAAGCAAGCCAAAATATAAATGTGAAAAGATGGAGGAAAAATACAAGCTATCCCATGTACTTCAAAAGCTTCTATTATTATTGTTGTGTTCAGGTTTCATCCTGCCAGCTTAACTGAAAAAAGGTTCAATCTTAGCACTCTTCTGCAGTTCTGCTGAGTTCCAGTAATGCACAGAGTTTTAATCAGAACATTCAATGTTTATCTTTAACATATAAAAATATTGTATTTTCATTCTAGTTCAGTAAGGAAGGGTGCTTTGAGGCAAATGGTGCAACGTGTCATAACTCACTAGGATAAAAAAAAGAGAGAAAGAAGGAAAGTTGTTAAATAAAGGAGTTAAGGAGGTAGACCAGAAGAGTAACATAGTGTTCACAAAGCCAGGAGTGAACAAAGATGATTTTACGGCAGCAAGTATCACCATTAGGTGAATACAAGGCTTGAAGATTACAGATCAGTTGTTGGGGAATAACAGAATCAAAGAATTGTAGGGGTTGGAAAGGAGCTCTGGAGATCATCTGGTCAAAACTCCTGCTAAAGTGGACTCGCAAAAGTAGGCTGCACAAGAAAGCATCCAGGTGAGATCGAGTATCTCCAGAGGAGACTCCACAGCTTCTGCTTTCTCTCTGGCAGGCTGCTACAGTGCTCTGTCTCTCTCAGTGCAGGTAGGTTGTTATGAGCTGCTCAGCTCTTGGGATGGCACAGGCAGTGGGAAAGAAAGCAGTGGATATAACTGGATATAATCCCACCTTTACAATACCTTTGGACTTTGAGATACTGCTCTCATTTATTCTTCTGAAAACATAAATAAATGCAATGATCCAAAAGTGAGATGTTTCAACTTGAGGAAAAAAGAATGCAACTGCCATTAAGCTGTGCTTTTCCATTAGCAAACGTAGCACTTATCCATGCAAGTCCTGCATCAAGAGAACAAGAAGAAAACAAACAAAAAGTGAGCATATGGTTTGGCCAGTACATTTGGTTTTATTGCGTGTCCCAAACCATGCCCCATAAGGTCAGAACAGCGGCTTGAGCCAGCAGCTAGTTGAGGTCCATTAAGACAAGCGGAAGAATTTGTAGTGATCAGATGGTCATTTTTACTGCCAAGAGCTGGCCTGATCAGCAGGACAAGGACACTTTTCCTCCAGCAACACCGCACTGCTCCTCCTTTGTGGCTTACCCTTTGCAGCCTACTCTTTGCATCCTGTTCTTGCTGCTGACAGCAGCCACCATCAGGAAGCAGCCCTACCTGAAGTCCACAGGGCTTAGCACACCAAGGCCCACAAAGGGCTTCTATTTATTTTTTTTTTTAAGGAGAGAGCAAAAACGTTTACTAAATGTGAAGTTCAATTCACTTAATGTGCTCCCCGGGATTATTCACCAACAGTAACAATTTTTATTTGATTTCTGCCCACAGCACCCAAGCTAACATAATGTTAAAGTATCCAAAGGAGACAAAAGTTATTACGTAGCTTTGTGATATCTGAGCAATAATAATGAAAAAGCCTCATTTCTAGTGCATTATAGAAAAACAAGACCTATTACTCACATTACATTTAATTCACTTTCAATATGGCAGTATAGCTCTCCTGTCTCAAAGCATTAATAAAACGTAACTGCACTGCAAATGGTGTTGAGAAAGCAGATTTTCACAGATTTACTAAATCTATGAAAATATCTGAAGCTTTCTGAAATATTACTGCAAACATGAAACTAACATCTTTTCAAAAAATACTATTCCCAAAGTGCACCTGTGATCTGAAAAACAGACAACTAAGAGGTTGAGAAACAAAATATCAGTTACTGCTCTATAGATATCAGATATTTTTTCCTTAAAATTACGAGTATAAGGACCTTTGCCAGCTTTTATTTCCCCTAATTGCTTTTTTATAAAAGGACTTTTTTTGAGACATGGAAACAACAAAAAAAACCCTCATTCCTCTTTATGCATCATCAGGTTGCATTCTGGTCTGTCTCATGAGCCTGAAACCTGCCTGTAGTGTTGGCATGTGCATGAATTTGGAAAGGAGAGATGAAACACCCAATAAAAAAATGGGGAGTGGCTGAATACATGAAGCCCTACAGAAAAAGATCACTAACCATTCGTGAGTCAATAATGTAACACTGGTTCTGAAAGAAGAAATCTTCTCTCATGCATTTACAAGATTATCGTCCATAAGATTTGAGAAGAAAATGATTGTTTCTAGCTGTACTGGCAAAACCTAACCAGTGAAAAGGTATATAACTTTGGGAACTGCACTCCAGGAACACCATAGGAGAGATGAGAGAATACAGTGCCAATCTGCATGATAGGTCATTTGGTCTACACATCTTCATGAAGAAACCTTTTGGCTTCAAGTTACACGAGGTTAAGTTTAGGATATCAGGAAAAGCTTCTTTATAAAAGGGTTGTTAAGCACTGGCATAGGCTCCCCAGGGAGGTGGTTGAGTCACCATCCCTGGATGTGTTTAAAAACCATTTGGATGTGGTGCTCAGGGACATGATTTAGCAGAGGGCTGTTAGAGTCAGGGTAGTGTGGTTAGGGTGTGGTTGGACTTGATCTTTAAGGTCTTTTCCAACCTGAGCAATTCTGTGGTTCTATGAAACAGTGAAGAAACCAATGTTGGAAATTATTTTAAGAACTGTTGGAAAGCCAGTCATCTGAGAAGAATACGATTAAGCTAACTTATTATGCCACAGAGGTGATTAAGCTAGGAAAAATCATGATGTCATTGTGTGGTATACTTTAGTATACCTAAGGGTAGTGAAGCAGTGGAAGAGGTCACTGCTGTGGTACTGTAGGCTGTTCTTCACTGTAAGATGGAAGAACAGATGAGAAAAACATTGGTCAAGAGGTGAGCTGCCCTTTGTTCTTCTTCACAGGCAGCAGCCAGAGTCCCCACTGGCTCCAAGTCTCATTATAGCTTCTCATGGTGCTGGGTAGCATCATAATGGTCACCCACTTTAGACCTATATAGCTCTTTACATGTCCAAACTTATGCAAAGGTATTATCTCATTAGACACCAAAACACCCAAGTAGTAACATCTCAATTTTGTAGATGGAGTTACTAAGGCAGAAGGCATGTGATTTATACTAAATTCAGATCAATGCTTTGCCTTTAAAAGTTGATCCCTTAAATATATATGTATATAAATATACCCACATTCAAATACATACCATATCTAAAAGAAGATACCTTAGAAGTAGCAGTACTATACAAATTCAATTTGGTGTTATATGAACCTGACAGGACAGCTTACATCCTCATAAAAGAGTCCAGCACAACACCTAACTTCAGATTTCTTGATGAAACATTTACTGTATTTGATTACATGAAAAGCTACGTGAAACCTACATTAGCTATCCATAGAAAAGCTTAGGTTTCGGCTGAGGATTAATATAAGAGTTTTTATGTGATGCAGGCAAATCTACTTTAGCTTTCCAAGACTATAGCATTCCCAGGTTCAAGAGAATTTACTGTTCAAAAATCCGCTTTTCCCCATATTTAAAGTGAGTGCGAGAATATTATAAAGCATAATTCTTCATGATCCACTCATTGCTATCGTGCCCCAGTTATACCAGCTTTAGTAGATTTTAACTTTGTGGTTCTGTCATTGCCAGTGAATATATTTATTTCTTTTTCAGACTTACCTAAGAATGATTATCTGAGTTTTTGCTTATCTTTCAAAGTTCCTTCTGAAAGAAGAAATAGTATGGCTTCTAGGCAGATGACAGGAGAGGGAAGTCACCTATGAATGCACACAAAGGATATGTACCCATAATATTTACACAAGCATTAACTTTCTAAATCCTACTTTGTGACTTTCGCAGTTTATATTTTTAGCTTCTTGAAATGGAAGAATTTGAGGATGTGATGGTGTAATGCAGAGGCTAAAATTTTTGCTGAGCTCTATCTGCGGAGATGAACAAATAAATATGTTTAAAGTACCTGCAACCCTGCATGCAGTTTTCAAATGGGATTGTATATCATGAAGATATCCTGCACTATATCAACAGCGGGAAGCTGTTAAGTCAAGTTCAGATATACATAATGAAATGTTTTTCGAGAACAAAAGCTATCCCATAAAGGATGTTCCACACCAAATGGCTACCAGATGGACTTTCCTGATAACCGCATATCTCTCTAACAGTGACTCACTGTTTGAAATATCTGCTTGTTCATTGTATTGACATTCTGTAAACAGCAGAAGAGATGCACAGGGTAGAGTAAATGTCTGTCTAATCTGGAAACATAGCCATGCTACTTCTGAGGGATTCCTTAGCACCTTACCTAACAATGGCAGCTCTGCAAGGCTGATTAAAATGGTGACTATCCCTCACAGGCTGTGGATGTGCTACTACTGCATCAACATGGATATCTGAAGTGTTGCTTCACTGCTTCCCTTATCCGTCCCTCCTCCACCAGCCCTCTGCTCTCCCCCAAAGACAGTAAACATCCTGTCTGGGCAATCTTCCTACAACTCACTGCAGAGCCTTTAATAGCTGGTTAGGGCTAGGGTAGAAAAAAGATTCTCTCACCTGTCTAACCAGAGCAAATAGCCCAGGGAAAAGAAAGGATATCATCCTCTTCATGGTTATTACTTTTACATGTCTTGTTTGAATCTCACCTGTGACATTTCTTCCAGCATCACTCAGGCATTTGAATGGCTGCCATTTTAGTAAGTGTGTATGAAAGATGCTTTCATAAAATCATAGAATCTACAAAATTATAGAGTCATAGAATCACAGAATGGCTTGGGATGGATTGGAAGCGACCTAAAATCCTACCCAGCCCCAACCTGCTGCTGTGGGCAGGGCTGCCCCCCACCAGCTCAGGCTGCCCAGGACCCCATCCAATCTGGCCTTGAGCACCTCCGGGGATGGGGCACCACAGCTTCTCTGGGCAGCTGTGCCAGCGCCTCACCAACTTCTCAATGAAATGCCTTCTCCCGATATCTCATCTAAATCTCCCCTTTTTCAGTTTAAAGCCTATGTAAAAAGTTGGTTTCCCTTCTGTTCATTGTTCATTTTCTAAGCCAGATAGAAATGGTAGAGCAGTTGTTGGCAAATCTTTCAACACTGCAAAACCTTCATTAAAACTGCATTGAAACAATGCACAACTTTCCTCTGTGCATATGACCTCATTTTTTAGCAGACTGAGTTAAATCCTGATACGCTTTAACAAAATGGATCCCAATTTGTGCTATCTCTTTAGCTATTGCAAACCATCAATTTCTGTGTGAATTATAGGTGTTTTTATGTAACTCTTGCACACATGACATTCTCCTCAAACATATGTTTTGCTAACAGAGGCTTCATAAAGGCTTTGTTAGTGGACAAAAATATACTTATTTTACACAGTTAAAGTGTGTATGTGTTGCACAGGTAATGAACGGTTAATTTATGCTTATGGTACATTTAACTCAAGTCTCTATTGTAGCACTCCTGAAGTACTTTTCTATTTTCATTGGGCGCATTCAAAACAGTGCATTGCTATTCACAAGTTTTCTGAAGCTCTGTTACATTGATCACTATGTATTCACAATAAATAGCACCACATTTTAATTGGATTGGAGGAGGTTTGGGCTTTGTCATTTTTTTCCTCATCAAGAAGCAAATTTTACACAGATTTTCATTAAAGGCATGAAGCCAGAGCATGCTGATGGTGGTTCCAATTGCTTGTTGTAGATTAGATTGAGGCAAAGCACATGGCAAAAATATGATAGATTCGCTCACACGTGCACTTGCAAAAATCTGCTGCTTCTCTAGGATATCAACAGGCACTGTGATGGCACGAAGGACTCAGTGATTTCAGCACTCCTCACTCCAGCCTAAAATCTTCTATTGTTTGGTGCATTCTTCACCTCCATTCACTCCCATTTTTGAACTGTCTAAGAAAAAAACTATGGTTGTGGTTTTCTGAAGTTGCCCTCAATGAAATACTAATGATGGGTTATTTGTTCTGCCTTTCTATTTTATTAAGATGAGTGCATGCAGAATCTCACAGACTTTCTTTCTTCGTGCTGCACAGCTTCAACAAAATGTAAAGTGTTAAATGAAAAGAAGATTAAATTAGATTTGGGAAATGTGAGCTCCCAAAAAAGAAAAGAGAACAAAAACCCTAATCAGCGTATTGTGATTGTGGAAGACGATCTAAAGAAATATAGTGCCATGCAATACATATTTAAAAGGCAGCTTTTTGCAGCCATACATTTTTTTCCCATTTGTTTATTCATAGTAACAAGTATCACTGAGACACAAAATGCATTAGAAGCCACCTCACAGCACAGCCGCCTTCAGAAATAGCAGGTTAATTTAGCATCATCTTCTTGTCGTTTTAGACAGAGGCACAAATACCAAATTCTAGTAGTACCAGCCTGATGCAGTTGGTTGTACTATGTCATTTCTATTTCTCTTATTCCGTTAAGAGGCCATTATGGAAGTCACTCTGCTTGTTTCTCACTCTTTCCTCATCTGATGCTTTACTTGGAGCTCTGCACACTTTGTTCTTCATGCTGAGAAAACCATGCTTACATTTTCTGACAGACCAACGACGGAGAAGCAAGCACAACTTCTTCCATGAGTCTGTGACTCTTTCCACTCATGATTTTTAGGAGATGACCAAGGGCTAGACTGGCCAAGAGATACTGATGAAACATTCTGTGGTTGTCTTATGAGTACCTGCCCCAGCCAAGGAACTTGAAGTCTGAGTCAGTCTCACTAGTGATCAGCCACAGGAAAAGGAGTACCAATGCTACACTCTGGTCAGTGGACATACCTCTATATGAAGGGTCAGACTACACACGACGCTGGACTCCAGGCAGACACCTCACGTATTCCAAGATGCATGTAGTGTAGTTACCATCTCCCCAACACCCAAGTGGGTTTTTCTACACATCTGTTCCTGGTGGACCACAATAGGATGTAGACAAAAGCATAAGCATGATGATCCAAGCTATGCAGGGGCTTTATCCTCCCTCTGAGATTCTAAAATCCTCAGTTTCCTCTCACATGGCATGCTTACTCATGAATCACTGCTACAGATACATGAAATAGCCACAAATCTTATGCCATCTTTTTCCTAAACATATCAATGGCCAGCATAGATACATAGGAACTTCACATTCCCTCCAATTTGTGCAAGAATATTGCAGATGGATTTAAACTCATGGATTTGGTTCCAACGCTGCAGTCCCATTTCCTCTCCAAACTGAGCTTTCCTTTCTCTTGCATAATACCACTGGTATACGTATAAATATATATATGTGTTCTGAGAGATGTTACACTCTCTCCAAAAGACAAGAGCATTCTGTTCGTAATAAACAATAATTTCAAAGGATGTTCAAGTTTTTCTAAATTTGGAATTGAACAGGGATAAAGTTCATCCACTAAACTGTACTGTACTCTATCTGTGCAGCACTTTTCCTCTAAAAGGGTAAAAGATCACACATCCACTGTTACTGAGAGGCATAAAAGTCACACTTCTGAAATTTTGAGGATTTCCATCAAATCACTTACTGCTACCAAATGGACAGAACAGCTTTATTAAGGTAAAGAAAATAGACCATCATGTTCAATCAGAATCCTATTAATACAAGAGAAGACCATTATTCCAGTGACTCCACACCCTTCAGGAGAAGATAGGAAACTGTTTCTGCAGACAGATGGAAAAATGTTCATTAATGAGTCACCTCTCAATAATCAAGGCAGAAATTTATCTGGAGTTCAAGAATCATTAAGTTTTAAAAAAAAAGATGTTCTATTTCAAGAGAGTTTAAGACAGACGTATTACGCATGGCAGATTTTTAAAACAACAGAGTGGAAGCAAATGAGTCAGCCAATAGTAAAAACGAATCCACAGTACTACTCTGAATTCACCTCAATAAGCCTGGAGTCTTTTTGTTATTGATGGGTTGCAGGCAGAATAGACCATTATGCAAAGGTTTGCACCCCAAGAATGTAAAAGGACAGTAAAACAAAGGATATATTACCAGCCAATAAATCAGATAAAGTCAGGCAAATAATTTTAAACCTAACTCATGAAACCTTCCCATAAGAACCCCTCATTAAACGTGTTGATGTAAGAGCGCAGAAAACATGCATTTTATTAGCTGTCAAGCCCTCCGATAAATCTTTAAATTTATCCTCAACTAAAGCAGGAACTGTTTCAGCATGTGTAGGCTATATCTCGTCCTGCTCTGCAACTCTGTGTTGCAAGAGGGAAATGTTGCAGTGAGCTGAGCTGACAGTACTAATATTCCCTGATTGAACTCTAAATTGTATTTTCTCAGGGGAAGGGAGTGTGGATAATAATAACAAAAATCAGTGATTCCTGACGTGCCCCACATTTCAGCTCAAGCCACCTACAATTTTCTAGAGTTGTCTGCCTGCAGCCATTGCCTAAGTCAAGAAGCTATGATCTCACTAGCCTTGGATGGCACTTTCCATGCTGATGGTGGAACATGCATTGACCCACTGATCAACAGAGACTGTACAATCACCCTCTTCACCTTGGCATTAAGCAGTCATTCATGGGTTTTGGAGGGCAGATGACCAGCAGTAACATGGTCAGACAGTAATGAAAAGAAAAGCTGCTAATATCATGCTGGATGTGGTGGCAACGCTGATGGAGGGAAAAAACTCCCACACCCTGTGTGCCTGCCCATGTATACACCTACCACCAACACTCTTTATAACCCTAACAAGAAATCTTAAATAAAGATTAAAAAAATCTTAATCTTAAATAAATCTTAAATAAAGAGGGAGAAATTGCAATTTTTTTCTCACCTACCCCAGCCTTGGATTTCCTGGATCTAGAGATTATAAAGCTCTAGGCATGTGAATATGTCAAAACTATCATGGATGGAACCAGAACACCTTTTTTTTTTTTTTTGTAGTTCTTCTTTGCCTAGATGAGGCATTTTAACAAAAACTTTGTAGAGCCTGGAAGTGCCATGATATTCTCTGAAGCGATACAGAAGAGGTTAACTTGAAGTCTCTCACCACTGAGGGATTTCCCTTTTTAAAAAAAAAAAAACTTTCCTGCAGGGCTTACTTTATCAAATGCCAATTCTTACCATTATCATTCACAGAGATGTCAAAAATCAGCAAGCCTTGCTTTTCATTCTTTTGCAGCAGATATGCTTTCCTGGATAGACGCAATGGAAATCGTGATAAAATATATGAGTCAGATAGGACAATAGCCTGCCTCTTTAGAAGGAGAGCTGCAGAGGCCCATGAATCTCTTGATAGGTTCCAAGACAGCAGAAACTCTCTTTCCGTCTGCAAATTTATAGATAATTAGTCAAGGGAGCCTAGATATATAATGTTCCTCTTTCATGCAGTCTCAGCGCAGAATGCACTGTCTACTCCAAAATCTGATGAGGCTTTGGAATTTTTCCACTTGATTTAATTGATGTTTTAAAGAAGTCTCTGTTACACTTTGGGTTTTGAGGGTGATGTGTTGATTCTGCAAAGTTCATAGGAAGCAGATGAAACTTCAACTTACTCTTTGTGAATTTCCCCGGTGCAGAGCTTCAGAAAAAGCTACTTTCAGAAAATAGTTTAAATCAGTAAATTCTGTAAACATTTTCTGGATCACTTACTTCCTTGCTATCTATAGCTAAGGAATGAAGAAAGTGTAGTGGACCAAATAACCCAGGCTGGAGTCTTCCTGTACTCAGTATCTCAGTAAGGTTAATCAATTCACCAAGAAATAATTGAGAACCCAGTTTAGGGTGCTTCAGGCAGAACTCAATAGTCTCTGATGTAGTCAATGTTGCAGATTTCTTTTGCACAACTGCAAACATAGAACTTACTTTGACTAACTGCATTCATGTTCATTCTCTTCTGGAGCATTTGTTCTACAATTTCCTTGTTTGCACAGAAAAAGCAGAAGGACTCCACCATTTGAATGTAAAAATATTATCTGAGAACACATTATTTTATAGCATCATTTTTTCCATCCACAACACGAACAAATGCATGCTATCCATGTTTTAGTAGCAACTACTTTACATTAGCATCTGCCCAATATTGCTCTCTCTGTTCCCTCAAGGAAACATGGTTATGCAGTTGCACTGCCAATCTATCCATCCATCGTCTTGTCTGACAGTTTCTCCAGTACTTCCTAAACAAGTTCTTGGCCAATTCCAGTGACATTTGACAGAAACACTGAAAACCAAATATTAACTAGCTCTGTGAAAATGAAAATCAGGTGAAAGAGATGGACCCAAATTTCTGCCATTACTGTGAGAAAAGCAGGCAGAACTCAGTCATCCTGCACTTGGCAGCAGCTACCCGGCCAAAACTGCAGCACATCCTTGCCTGCCCATCAGCAAGAAGGGGACCTGCCTAGTGTCCACCACTGGTACTTGCCCTTTGTGGTGACACAGCAGCATGTGCAGGGAGGAGAGGTTATTATCACAAGGAGAAGGGCTTAAGGACACAAGCTTACAAGAAACTCAGCTAATGGAGCTGGAGGTTTCATCAGTTGTGCTGCTCGTGGGACCTTTCGTGGCAGTCGTGCCTGAAAGCCTCTTTTCTGTATCAGACCCCAATTACTTTCAATGCTGTACAATACTGTACATAAAAACAACTCTTTTTCCTACCAAAGCTTTAGTCATTCTTATGACAGCTTCCCTCTGCTGATTGTGTGTCAAATAAAACCAATTAAAACAATAAATCAGCAAGATAATATAGAGGGACAGAAAAAAAAACACATATTAAAATGTACAATGAAGCAAAACCATTCTTAGCACGAAGTCTCAAGTACAATTAGTAACTTTGGATGTCACTACATTTATTTTTGGCTCTCACTGAACACGTCACTGACAATACTTTCAGAGGGACAGTTTTCTCAGAAGTAGATGCTCAGCACTGTGGAATAAAATGAAATCTGTGTATGGAGTCTGTGCAACCACTGATCTAATGTGAACAGTTGAAATTATTGCTCCCTCAGCCAGAAGCTCCCTCCCTGTAGCTGAGATGAGTGAACTGACCATATGCATGCTCCTAATCTGTTATAATGTGAAACAGAATAGGTAGTTTTATTATACTCGGTCTATTTCTGGCTCCCATAAATGAAAATAAATCTGCCTTGTCACCTCAGCAGGCATGATTTTTCCTCTCTCCTGAGTACTAAGAGCTTTGACAAGAAAACTCTTTTATTTGAGGGATGGGGAAAGCAGCAAAAATAAACGCAATGTTTTAAAAATTCAGTCAACTGTGCAACTCCAAATTAACCAAGGAGAAGTAAAGTTCTTCACCCTGTCCTACCCCAAATCATTGTCCTAACTCTAGGTCACTTTGAGACACCAGGGAACTCAGTGGTCACCAGCCCCATGAGGTAGAATCCATCTGGGGTATACCAGCCCACCCAGGGCACTGGCACAGTTGGTGGCTCACCTAGGCTTTGCCATAAGGTCAGGTTTTATCCTTCATGAGGGTAATGCTGTGCTGGGCAGGTTTCTCATACCAAAGCACCCCATACTTCAAAATGACCTGGGTAACCAAAGTACCTCTCACATAACTTCTGCGCTCTGACCTGAGGCAGCTGGCATTGTGTGCAAGTATTTGGGCAGCTTGAGAAGTTAGGCAGGATGCTGAGGAAGGAGCTTCAGTGCTCTGTGCCACTCCATGTCAGCATAAGTTCAGAAAAAAAAACATTCAGGGACTTCTCCTTTTTTCACCAGTCCAAGGGCTAACTTCCCTTCCCCTATGCACAAATAAGAATAAATGGAAATGACTTTGAGAGACCTTTGCCTTAATTCTCTCTGCTGAGAGTTTTGTCTATATCACATCACCACAAGGCCTTATACCAAGGATTCTCTTTTTCAGGAAAGAGTAAACTCCGAATTCCCATTTTTATTCAGTGTTTATGTCAAAACTATTTGCAGGCTCTTCTAGTGGCTGAAGATTAAGAGCTCTTTCATCTACATTCGGTTACTTTGACTTAATTTCCTTCAATTCATTCCATCGGCAGTTGCAATTATTTCTCTTCACAGACACTCCTCGCCTTCTGTTATCAAATTCACAGCAGCGTTCATGAGTGGTGTCAGCTCCTGAGCAGAGCGCATCTCCTTCTAAAGGACAGATTAGTGAGTAGGCGCTGTTTGCTTCCAACGCTTTCCTCCCGAGGGTCATACAGCAAGCAAGTCCAACTGAGGAAGAAAGGAAACACCATTCATGCCGTATGGTATATTCCAAAAGAAAATTTCAGGAAAAAAAATAGACTACCAGTGCAGAGGGAAAGAAAAAGAAAACATCACCACTCACTTTTGGCTGCAAAACGTGTTTTCATGCTGCAGCCATTTAGTGTACCGCTCCCTGCTATATGCTCAGTATAAGAAAGCAGTGTGTTGTGGCGATGGAAATGGCACAGCAAGGGCAAGAGTTCTCCGGCAAGCATATGGCTAAGGCAGGTCAGCCTGCAGTCACTGTGGGCCATTTATCCAGCAGCTGGCTTTGCCTGAGTGCAGCAATACCATTGCTCAATACTTAGCGGGCCTCCTGCTCCTGTCCTCGGTTCAGCTGCTGCTTTCAGCCATATGTGATGATGGGGGGGATATGGGAAAACTATTCTGAACTACTTAGGCTCTTTTAGATGGATACAAGTTTGAAGTGCTTTTATGCGTAAAGAAAAGTAACAAACTCACCTTCTCTTATTTCAAGATATTAACTTAAATTTGGACTAAGAGATGTGGAGTCACTGTCACTGGAAGCGTTCAAAGCCATGTGGATGTGGCACTGAGGGACATGGTTAGTGGGTACAGTGGGGATGGGCTGACGGTTGGACTAGGTGATCTTAGAGGTCCTTTCCAACATTAATGATTCTATGATTCTGTAATTCTATGAAATCAGATGACAATAGCTTTGTTTCTCTGCTTTTTTCCCTTTCCATCTCCTTTTCTCAACTACTTTTTTTCCTCATATTTACATCTTTCTTTTCCTTTGATCTTTTCACCTCTTTTGTATTTTCTCCTTGTCTTTGTCCCCCTTGGGGCAGCACATCCCTCCCCACCATCTCTCTCCAGCCTGGTTCAACCCAGAGCTAGGACACAAAGCTCAGTGTGGCCTGAGGCTGATATAGACAAGATGTGCTGTACACTGTGTAGCATATAAATTCAACTAACCCTCTTCTTGGACACAGATGCAGAAGTCTTACAGTTCTTACTAAATATAAAGCTCCCAGGTTGCTCTGTGGAATGCAGTGAAATGTATTGAAGGGGCACAAGCCATTTTCAAGTGTTGAGGCAGACAGAAGCAGCAAACAAAATGGCGCTTTTCTATACACAGTTCTCATAGAAACCTTTCACACAGCAAACTGTGTGCTTCTCAGATGGATTTTGCATGGCTGTTCACCACCACCAAAGTTCACTCATCTCTGCTCCGACCTCTTGTTCTGCCCCAGAGACATGAAGAAAGATGGCCCTCAGCAGCAGGGACAGAGTAGGACTGCTCAGTGCTTCCCCCATGCACAAATCCAGTTGGCAGGCAGATCTGTCAGATTCCCTGAAAGATGTTTTTCCCTTTCGCAGGCGTTTGCATGGGAGCATATGGTCTGTATCAGTAGCACCTTGCTCATCATATAAAGCCACCAGAACTGTAAAACCTAATGTATTCTTCGTGTACATCTTGTGAGCACTGATGCCTCTGGGCTATTGACTCTTTTTCCCCTCCTGTTCTGTTCTACGCCAGTGGCATTTTATCAGGTTGATAATTCGACTGTTAAAGAATCCCCCGATATCAGCATTAGTTTTGTCAAATCCCTTTTCCCTGCATGAAGACAGACAGGCATTCTATTGAAACAATAAAACCATTATGTCAACACAATTAATTCTGTTAACTGATTAAAACATTCTGTCGAGGTACAAAAGGCATTCATCTAATATCTTCATCTAGTTGACAAAACACAAATCAGAGTCTTTGAAGTCGCCGTGTTCTATACCAAGGAAAATCTTTCCTGCCAACGTGCCATTTTATCTTTGCTTTGCAGGGAGTGGGGACATGTGGGCCCTACCAGGGATCTGCCCAGTGACACACAGAAAGCAACTGTATCTCCTGGTGCCTGTATTCCCATCTGCCTGCCTGGACAGGGGCTTCTGCAAGGGACTGCTTCTAATTGTGTGCTTGTACCACAGCGATCTTTTCCCTGGGTCAGGGACCATCATTCCTCGGTGCATTTATTTATATAACACAAAAGGAAAGGAATGGGTCCCCTCTCTGTTCTTGCAGTACTTGATTTCTCTTGGCACTTCTTAATGCTATTATAGAGCAAATCGCTTTCAAAGTCACTGGTGAACACATGGGGTTTCAGGGCTCCAAGTTTCTAAATGAGATCTGCCATCCGTGAGTGCCTCCATATGCCTTAAGGAAAGACCCTCTCTTCTCACAAGTAGGTTTTTTACTGCAACCATAGAAAATTAGAGGTTGAAATTCTCCATTTGTTTCTTCAGGGAATCATTTCATCACAAAAGGACCTCAAGTTCCACTCAAGCTCTTAACAGTGAGCTATGGAAGGAACAGAGGAAGGAAGTTTTATATGGGGATTATGTTTCTGTTTTCCCTCTTCTCCTCATAACAGGTGAGTTGTGCCACAAGATGAGTTTTTAAGTCAGCAGAGCAGTCAGTCCTGCTTCCCTGAAAGCTAAAATGCAGCCAATAGAGGTGGCTCCTCTGCAGCAGGTCTGGGAGTGCAATGTGCAAGAGCAGATGGCTAAGACAAACTCAGTCTGGTGTAAAAGATGGCCTCTGAGAGCTGAGAGAGCTGAGATGCATCTACGGGGCAGGACCACTGCTGCAGCTATTCCTTCACCACCTGTGGGTGCATGCATTGGCACAGCAGGCCTTCTGGCCATTGAAGAAAACCAGATGTAGCAGGATATGTTGCAGTGGTGGCTTGTCAGTACCCTGAAAGCAGCAGGATGCCACCAGTCTTTGAAGTACATGAAACACAGGCCAGGGCAGGGGCTGTGTCCATCACAGCCACCTGCTTGTTGGGAAGATAAAGTTGTCTCATCTATAGGACAGGCATTGGGAAGTAGATTTCAATAAGTTCATTTTAAAAGCAAAATTATAAAGAATTAAGATGTTTACAATAAACCTTCAAGGAAAACCCTCAAAGTACACTTTATTGCATTTAAATATCTTTTAGACTACGTCCCACATTTCTTTTTATAAGCACTGTAGCTGCGTTTTCCTCCTTATACTTTCTAAAAGGCAACCGTGTAGTTTCACATAACGCTGATAGGATGATTGAGAATTGTGTGGTATCAATAGATAGCTGATTAGCAATTTTTCTCCCATCTATATCTGCAGTGGTTAAGGAATATCCAGTTCATTCCTTCCTTTTTTTAAGAAACCTTATTTTTTTTCTATTCTGCTAGAAAAATAACCTGTTTTGGTTGATCTATGATTTAGCCCTCTGCTGTTGTCATGCATTGTTTTAGAGTCTCTAATGAATTGTGGTAGTGAGCTGAATTCCTAATGTATTTATGCATATGCTTACCTTTAAGCTGGTGAGTGATTCTTGCAAGATCAATAATGCTGTGTTTAAGTACGTGCTTAGGGGCTTTGCTGGACTGAAACTGAATTGTTCAGATTCTACAGTGCTGAATTCCTGCTGGACAAGTTCTGCAGTCTTTAGATTTGTTATAGATTTAATTCTGCAGACAAGCTTTTTTCATTTATTAGGCAGCTGCTGTCCCCTAAGCAAATCTGTTATGACATTTTTTTGAATAATTATCTCAACGTTCCCACAGTCTTCACCTGTTGTATCAGCTGAGACAGTCAGCTCTCTGAACCTCAGAAGTGGCATAGAAGTTATCGAAGTTAACAACAGTAACGAATTAAGTGATAGCTAATTTGCTAATTTGACTAATGAAATGCTTTCGCAGTGCGGGGCAGATGTTGCAGATACACAGGCACAGAGATAAACCTAAATCTTTGGAAATTTAATTCTTACCTTCAGGAAATATTCCGTTCAAAATACTCACAAGTTCTGATGGGAAGCCATCCTGTGCTACCTAGCTGAATAAAACAAGTAAGTGGTTAGGGATAGCCTATCTTCAATTCTGAATTTTTCCAGTATTATCTGAAGCGCTTTGATACTTGCTCTAGCAGTTGGCAACCCTTCCTGTGGCAAGGCGGTTGAAATTTGAGGATCTTTGAGGTCCAATGTTTCATAAGAAACACCAACTGAAATCAGCTGCAAAATCTTATTAAACCATCACTTGAAATCATTACAGGGTCAAAATCAATCTGCCAGTCTCTACAGTCATAATATTTTACACGGTATCTGCGCAGAGGCCCCTTAAAAATAAATAGTTTTAATCGCATATAGTTTCTTTTTTGTTGTTGCTTTTTCACGTGGTTGCCAGTGTATTAAATCTGCTGTACACAGATTTTTCATTCTTCCTAAACAAAAATCTAGGTTCGCCTTTCTGTACAAACATTTCCCTTCCAGACATGGAAATGTCTCTTGTTTTGCAGCAAATAAAATGTTAGAACATAATGCAAAATTGTATAAATACTTACTGCCTGGTAGAACAGAACCAAGAGGGCAACGTCAGTTTGAGTTGCTATTAATATATTGTACCAAGAGAAGAAGTAGAGAATTGCCAAATCACACAATGGTTGAGGTGGGAATGGACATCTGGAGGCTACGTACTCCAAGCCCCTGATTTAGCAGGGCCACACACGGGTGTTGGACACACTAGCATAAGAAGGGACGGTAACCTGTAGAAGGGCCCAAGAGAAGTAGAGCAAAGCCTGGAGTTGACATGACAGTTGCTCATTATACATATGTGACATGGGGTCAGGAGGAATGGAAATTTCTGCCTGACGAGTGGTGCCATAGTGCTTGGTTTCTGAACACCCTTGAAACCTCCCTTAAGGAACACAGCAGGCTTGCTTGTGTGGCACATCCAGACAGCCACCAGATGGAAGGCATAGTCATGTCTGTCTTTGAGTCCTTGTGCTGCCCCTGAGATCCTGAGCGTGGAGAGGTGTTCGGATCCACAACATCCCTGGGATGCAGATGGTGACAAGTCAAGTACAGAGGGGCACAGCCATGGCACAAGATGTTACAACTTTGCCATTGCTAAACGGTATTTTGGGAGCCCATACTTGCAGACAGGAGGATAGCTGCTGCCCTCTGAAGACTGATGACTTCTCTGCACCCATCAGTCATTAGCTAACCCACTGGCAATGACAGAGTCACTACATACATGATACACTGCATGGCTCCACGACCTCCCTCCAAATTACCAACTTTGGGCTATGTGGCAGATATTCAGCAGATAACAGTACAAATCACTCAAGCCTCTGCTTTCCCCAAACTCCACTTTGGTAAGGCCCAGGTACTAACCCAGGGATTACACAGGCCGCACAGCACTTGTCCCAGACCTACGGCAGAGGATGTTAAGTGGAACATACCTCCAGACCTCTTACTGAGAGCTGCCATGTGAAGGGTTGGAGGCAGCACAGCAAACACTGCCCTGCACAGCCTCCCATTTTGACCAGAGCAACAAGGACCGGAGTTTTGGCAGCCATATGCAGTACCTTCTATCCCCACAGCACAGGGTCAGTTTGGCTGGCTGGTACTCACACCCTGGCTGCCATCCCAGCCTGCATCAGAGAGGAGGGCAGCAGAAATGAGTGTTCAGGGAGGTGCCACATGAGTATCCAGATTCCTCTGCAAGATGGCAAATGTCAGCAGATGACTAAAGAACACCAGATGGCTTGTCAGGTTCTTCTTTTCATCCTCTTCTCTCACTCCCCAGCTGCACTTGGTCACAGTAGCTTCTAGGCAAGTGTATTGCCTTTGCCTACACCTCCCCAGCCCTGTCCCCAAACTCTGTGCTATGACCCCACCATTCCTACAGACCCCACATAGGGATGGATGGATATTGAAAAGCACATATCACATGTGGCTACACAAAGGATGGTAGGATGGGGATTGCTTTCTCCCCATTTCAAAGACAGAAGACAGAAGATTTGAGGCCTGTGAGCAAGGGAAGATCAGTGAGCAGCTGGATGCAGTAGCAAGCCTCAAAAAGGTTAATGTGGCAGTTAAGCTTTAGGGAGATGAGCAGGGCTAGCTGATAGTCCCTAGAGCTTTTGAGGTAGGGACAGACTGACTTGGAAAGTAGGCAGGGAGGGAAGAGAGCAAATCAGGATAGCAGCAGAACATCACTCACTGTATCAGCACGTCCTAGCAGAGACTATCAACAACAAATCCTGGACACATAAACAGACTGAAGCAGCAGGTGTGATGTTCCATGCTGCAGAAGAAGCTCCAGCCATAACTCCCCATGCAAAGCCTGCTGCTGAGCCTCAGCCCAGAGGTGATGTAGGTACCCAGGGACCATCACTGTGGGTCAGTGCTGAGAGAGGGCACAGTCCACTCTCAGGGGCAAGGCACCTTTCCCATCCCTCCTCCTACATATCTGAAAGTACATCTGAAAGTACACTTGGCTTGTGTATTGCTGAAGAAGTTCTTCAGAGTGCTGCATAACCTCTTGCTCTTTCAAGAGCATCTCTTATCACATGCATCCATAACAAGTCCTGGAGGCCTCAAGAGCTCCCTGACTGATTCATTGGCTCAGACACTCACATCCCCAGTAGGGCCAGAGTGCACAAGGTCTGCTCCTGGATCCTCCAAGTTCCACTCAGTCGCAAAGGACATCACGTCACTGGCACCAGAATATATCTGCAGTACGAGACATGGCTGGACATGACTGGGCTTTCACTTGAAAAGAACACCCCAAAGCCAGTTAGTGCTAGTGCAACTGAGAGCTCTGGCCTGTATCTGTTCCTTGTCTCATCTAGCATGACAGCTTTTAGGTGAAATCTTATTTTTATATTGTCCTAAAGCAGCAGTGATAGTTTTCACTGAAAAACTATGAAAAGCATCCCTGTCATGGGGTAACATGGGAATGTCCATAATTCAGTATGAGCACTGGCAGGGTAAACTTAGTTTCAATAGCAGCAGCTGGAAGAGCTAATATAACACCCCCTCATCACCCTATAACCCATTGCTGAACTTCCAAACCTACTTTTGCTGCCATCGAAACATAGAGCAGGCAATGGAAAGGGTTGTAGGGGGTTTTTGCCAGCCAGCATCTAAGCACAAGAGATGTCTGTAAGCGTTTCTGTCTTGCCCTTACACAATTACAACAATTCCTTCAGGTTCAAACTCAAATGAATTTGATTATGTTAGCAAAATGACATTGACCCTTCAGATGACTACATCAGTAGGTTTCAGAAACACACAGTGTGTATAACGTCTCAAGGATGTTCACAAAATAATACACAAGTGAGGTGCCAGCCCAGTGATGTTAGAGATATAGGAGGAAAATCTCCACTGAAAAAAGATGTCCCGGTCCTCTGAGATGGCCTTCAAGTTACTTTTGTTTGTGTAGCTGAGGAGATTTTTCCCATCTGTAAGGCCAACATAGGTAGTTGCATTATGGGAGGACCCCTCCTCCTTTCTTCTTATTGTTTTCAGGACCAGAGAGTCCAAAAACTTAGTTGATAGACTGTGATACCCACAAGTACATCTATTCTCCAGCCAGAGATCAATACTGCACACCAGTGCTGCAGTTTCTACACATAGCTGTGTATTTACAGCTTGTTAACACATACTTGTCTCTGTCATGATACAGCTCTAAATTTCTGCGTGTTTAGGATCAATGTTTTATCATCCTGAAAGTGTCTTCCTCATTCCCCACTGTCAGACAAGTCAGGGATGGGCCATTTCTGTGGCCGGACAAAGCATTTAGGACAATTAATAGTTTTAGAAAGCATTAACTCCTTTGATTCATATTAAGCACACCCTTCTGTGTATGTTTTGTGCTTATGTATCAGCGTAGAGCCATAAGCCATCAAGCTAAAGCTCACACAGCTCATAGAATTATAGAATCATAATCATATAATAGCTCAAGTGGGAGGGGATGTTAAAGATCGAGTACCAACACCAGCTGTGGGCAGAGCTGCCCCCCACCAGCTCAGGATGCCCGTTGTTGTTTCTACTGTCATCATGGAGAACTCTTGAATGCTCTCCACTTGCCATCCTTAAGGACTGTGAGGCAGTTCTCAAAGCAAATTTCAGTGGTGTTCAACTCTTGCATTGATCCACCCAAGCACGGCACAGGGAGGCTCTGTACAAAACTGGAAAGCTACTCCCTGGCTCTGCATACCATGCAAAAAAGCAACAGCAGCAGTGAGAAGTACAAAATCTCCTTTTGCATGCAATATCTGCATCTCTAAACCAATGATACAAGTACTGTGACTGCGCTGAGCAGTCCACCACCTTCAACACCTTTGCCTGCTAGGAGGAGCTATCGCAGCCCTTCCCTCCTTCCTAATACCCTGATGGTCTCCTCCAGTCTTTTTGGAGAGTCAGTATGAAGTGCTGCCCAGGAGTCAGGGAGAATCTCTGCCCTCCTCAATCAGGGACCATACTTGCATACTTGCTGCTTGGGAGGATCATAGAATCACAGAAACATAGAATTGTTTGAGTTGGAAGGGAACTTTAACAGTCATCCGGCTCAATTCCCCTGCAATGAACAGGGACTCCTACAGCTCTATGAGATGCTCAGAGCAGCGTCCAGCCTGATCTTGAATGCCTCCAGGGATGGAGCATCCACTGCCTTTCTGGGCAACCTGTTCTACTGCCTCACCACGCTTATTGTAAAAAACTTCTTCCTTGTATCCAATCTAAATCTCCCCTCTTTTAACGTGAAACCATTTCCCTTGTCCTGTCACAGCAGACCCTGCTAAAGAGCCTGTTCCCTTCTTTCTTACAGCCCTCCTTTACATACTGAAAGGATCAACCCCACTGCAATTAGTGGTGGGATGACCAAAAAGATATGAACCTCTCTAATACCCTTTGAGGAGTTAATTAAAGGGGTCTAATCTCCTCTGAGAAGAAGAGAATCTCAATCTATCTCTGGAAATTACTTTCTCTAACAGAATGACGTAAAACCAAATAACACCCTACGCTGGGTTGATAGTTGCCCCATAACTAAACACTTTGCATAACACACAAAGGGCACAGTGCTCTACTACCTACAGAGCACATGTATTCAATATGTATATATATATATTACTGTTTGTTTGCTTTATTAAAGCCATAATCCCCGGGCTTTTAAATACAGCTGAAGAAAGGGCAACCGGGAAATGAACACCGCATTTGCAGGGGAAGAGGGACCTCCGCTGGCTGCAGAATGAAAGGAGCAGGGTTTGGTTCTGCGCAGAGCCTCAGCTCCAACCTGTTATTTAGCAACAGCCCCAGCAAATAGGCGCAGCCAGGCGGCTCAGCTCCTCACCAGCTTGGGGTGCTCCAGGCAAGGCAGGGATATCTGGGCTGGAGTGGGGCCCAGGAGGCAGGCAGGCACTGTGACAGACACAGCCTGCAGCCAGCCCCGGGATCTGCCCTGCATCTGTGAGGAAAACCAAGGAGCAAGACCTACACCGGGCCTGCCCAGAGACTGCACAAAGCTGGGCTTTTCTCTCTGAGAAGCCAAAGGAATGCTTCTAGAACCACGTCTATGCTATTACATTCAAAATGCAGTGCCAGAGCTTGCCCTCTGGCACAGGGGGTCAGCCCATATCCGTATTGCAGAGCTCCGCACACCCCCACAGCATTGCAGCCACAGGCAGATGACTCCCGCCGCCACATGCTGTCCCACATCAGCACAGGGCGTGCAAGGCCTGAGGAGCATCTGGCTGTGGGTGGTGTCTAGAGCAGCTCTTGTCCAGCACCTTTTTTCAAGGTGAGGCCCACGTAGGCCACAGCCACACGTGTGCCCACGGCACGGAGCAGCACTCGGTGCCTCCCAGGGCCGCACGAACTGCCCGGTGCTCAGAAGTGCTACAGATATCTGCCTCCCCACACAGCACACACAGTTGCAGGAGGAGCTTTCCCTCTTTCCCCCCTTGTCACACAGACAGCTGGCTCCCAGTAATGCTGTGTTTCCCTGCCAAAGCAGTGGGGAGGATTTCAGATCTGGCGCAGGAAAGTGCACAGCAAGCTGGCATGCACCAGCCACTTGTCAGTGCTTGTGTGCATGCTTCCTGCCTGATGCCCTCGCTCTTCTCGCTCTACTACTTCACTGCAAATATTACAAACTGCAAGTAATCCTCCACTAAGTAGCAAAAATTAACTGGCTGCAGGAGATGCCACCTGAAGCTGCTGTCTTCCCCAGACGCTCCCACATAGACAGGGTCTTGCACCCTTGGGATGGCTGCAGTGACTGTGGCTGATGAGATTTGAGCAGCAGCATTGACCTTGGGTCGATGGGATGCCACCATCTTATGGAGTGCCATAAGGTTCTACGCCATGAAACAGCACCGTGCAGCTGCATTTAGGCAACTGAATCCCACTCGTTTTAGTGGCATCCCATTGAGAAAGTCCCTGCAACTGCATGGCAGCAGGAGTACAGTCAGGGAATCATCACAGATGTTTGCCCTCTTCTTCTCTAGAGGCATCTTTGCAGGTACTGCCTGAGGCACAAGGCTGCACCTCCTACTGTCCCCTGCACTCAGCGCTTCCCAGGGGGTCCCTCCTTCAGCAGAGCTGCAGTTCAGTCAGGGTGCCCACTTCAACCAACCCCAGACTCTGGGAGGGGGGAATAGAACTTTTAAGTCTGTTGCACTAAAAAATAGTAGTTAAAGGGAGAATTTCTCATTTCAGGTATTTTTGCTTCAATTGGGAGAAGACAGAATGGCAGAGAACGCGTTTTTGTATCCAGAGAGGGAGTTTAGAAAAAAGTCTAGTGATGTTTCTGCAGAAAGGTCTCAAGGATTAATGGCAATCAGCCACTGCTGCCATGTATTGTGCCCAATGCACTTTGGGTGCCCCAGGAAATGCATCTACATCAGCACCAAGCAGTCCTCACTGGGGTGAGAGGACCAAGATACTGTGACTTGTGGCCCCCATTGTTGGCCCTCCCCCCCCCCCACCACTTCTTATGGAAGGCTGTTGGCTGTTATCAAGCTTCATCTTCTGGGAATTTGCCTACTTGTTCCATCACAATATTGTCATCTTTGATACAAAATTGAAGATACATTTTTCCATTTATTCCTGGTCTGAAAAGAAAACAATACAAACTTTTCCTGTTTGACTGACTGGGAGTGGTGCAGGGGGGTCAGGACCATAGGACAGTGCTGGTGGGAAGGGCCCTCAGCAGAGTCTCTAGTCTGGTGACCAGACCAGGCTCTGAAGGCTTTCTCCACACCACCCTTTCAAACCCCCAAAGAAGGACCCTGCCCAGGCTCTATGAACAATTTGGTCTCATTTCAGGAGCACTGAGGCATTCCCCCAAGGTTACATGCAGCCAGTATCACCTGTAATGTCAGTGCACAGGGGTGAACAGCTGCAGAAACCATGGTTTTATTTTGAAGGTCAAATGGAAAATACTTCATTGGTTAAAATTATTCCCTGGCTCATCATCGTTCCTCCCATGTTATGAAATTGATTGGAAACAGAACTGAGAGGAGAAAGCAAGCTGGATACTTCAGTATTAGAGGATTCCCAGGTGTATCCGCTGGACACACAATTCCTTGCACTCCAGGCAGTCAGTGTGACTTTTCTCACCTCTTCATCACTCTGCCACAAGAAACGATTACTTACTACATCTAATTACTTCTTCACATTAATGAAAAGGAAGCACCAGCCAGCTCTGCCTCCCACAAGCAGTTCACTTGCTCCATGACCTTGTGTACTCCTCCACCTGCCTTCATTTGTCAAACTTAGACCAGGAACAATTTACCCAGGCCCCAAGGCTACTGTAGGATCTCATTATTGCAAAGAGCTCCTGTAGCCCATGCCCATGTACAACACAGTATTATGTATTATTAACAGCATGCGGCCACAGGAAGAGAGAAACAGGGGAAATACTTTTTCAAATGTTTTCTTTCCCCTCTTCTCCCCTTCTCAGAACAATGCAGAGCTACAGCAGGCTTCCAAAATTCTGGGCTGGATTCGTTCAGCAACACTGACACACTGACAGTTCTCAATATACATGCATGACAGCTCTTCTAATTGAAAAGATTACAAAAGTCTACTGCTCAACTGAGTTTCCCAGCAACTGTTAAGAATAAAATTAAAGGGAAAGGAAAACCAGCTGCAGAGTACCCGAAGACATCTGCAGTGGGAATAGGAGCTGTGGGATAGGCGGCACTCCTGTCCCCATTTAATTTGGCCATATTAAAACTAACAGCACACAGGCGGCAGGGTCACAACATCGGCACAGTATGTGCAGAGACAACAACCACAGGAACAAAATACTGCCTGTGCCATTCCGAAGCAGGTGCAAGAGGAGCAGGTCTGCTAGAGAAGACAACAAATAACATCTGACCGGTGAAAAGAGTTAAGAAAAGCACTTCCCAAACCTCAGTGCTAAGGGATGCCTGTGCTTTTCCCATGGATAACTGCTGCTGCTCTTCTACTGCAGGCAAAACCTAGGGGCTGTGCAAGCTTCAAGAAACAACTGCAGTAAAAGCTTGTTTTCTAATAAACCAGCTCCCTGCTCTCCCCAGCTCATCTTTAAGGGCCAGTCTACCAGAATCTGCACACAAAAGCAAACTGCTTGTGCTCGAGGAGTCCTAGGTCCACTCTCCTATGAAGCAAAGCTGAGGGAGCTTGGCTTGTTCACTCTGGAGAAGAGCAGGCTCTAGAGAGACCTCATTGCGGCCTTCCAGTACTTGAGGGGAGCTTATAAAAAGGAGGGAGACTGACTTTTTACATGGTTTGATAGTGACTGGGCAAGGGGGAGTGATTTTACACTTAAAAGAGGAGAAATGTAAATCCTCAGAGCGTGGCGAGGCACTGGCAGAGGTTGCCCAGCTGTTCTGCGATCCTACGATTCTACGACTCTATGATTCTACAACAGTAAAAAATGGTGGGAGCCTGGGTATCACCCGTGGGCCAGGGAAGCTCCTGTCAGTCTGCTGAGAACAGCAGCTCCTTACCCACAGTGGATCCTCACGTCTGGACTGAAACTCAGCATCCCGAAGGGGCTGGCTTTGGCCAAATAACTGGCCACACCTAAACTGAAGGGCTCTTCTAATAGAAGAATTCTGGATTTTGCTGCTCCCCTTGCCTCTCTTATTTAAATATATACTTACATTTCTTGTGATCATCACTGAAAAAGAAACCAATCTAGCTGGTTATGGTTATATTAAGGAAAATGGCAATTGTCACTTCTTCAAAATATGAAGTGAGTCCTACCCACATAAAGTCTGCACAGTTCAGGCCTTACGTCTTTCCCAAGCTATAGTGGTTGGCAGGTGAGAATACAAGCACTACTTCAAAGCATTGCACCTTCCACCTACCAAACTTTTTATGTACGACCTCATACGAGACAAATTAACTACATAATGTTAATTCCTGAAGCGAGGCATGATACAAGGCTCTTTGTATCTGAAAGCTGAAGGCAGTTGCTAGAAGCACTGTAAGTAATCACAGAATCATAAAACAACCTGAACTGGAAGGCACCAAAAGGATCATCAAGTCCATCTCCTGGGTCCACACAGGAATATCCAAAAACGAAATGATGGAGAAAACACACATATGTAAGTGAAGGCAAACACCTGAACACATCTGAAAAAAAGGTTATGGCAGTTGAAATGAAATTTCATACTTGTTCACATTCATTCTCAGGTGAATTTACGAAGAAGCACTAGAAGTCTTTGCTCTAAGGTTTTGTTGGAAGTGGATGCGGTTTCACAGACTTGGGGGAAAAAGCTGTTAGTTGCAGACTCTAATGCAATACTTTACTGTGCTGTAATTAGTCACACTGGGCAAGTATTTGCATCCAGCATTTGGTATTCCAGTTTGTTTTCCATTTTCTAAAAGGCAAGGCTCCAGACTTGGATCTTCTATTGGGAAAATAAATAAATAAATACATAAATAAAATCAACAAGCTTGCCCTGGCCTTTCACTCATAGGCAAGCTGAAGTTCTGCACCCATGGCCAAAGGAGCAGTTCTTTACCCTACAGTCCAGATTCCACTGAAATGCAGATATGAAGGCTGTGCTGAAGCTGCAGCTGAAGGAACCCATTCCAAAGGGACATCTGCACAAGACCCAGAGCATGCAGCATTAGAGGTGGAAACCTGACAAGTAATGAGACTCCACAGGCTTCAAAGGCAAGGAGTGGATCCCGCAACTTCAGCTGCTGTAGGACTTGTCTCCTACTTGCTTTCACTGAGAAGGGCACCCGTCTTGGAGAATATGTACACATATACCACTATTTCGACTGTTTTTTTCCAGTATTTTATTTCTGACAGGCATTTACAACGTTCCATTCATAGAACTAAAAACATAAAAATAGACCTTCTTTCAGCTTATAAAAGAAATATATAAGAACCTTTGACATAGACATGTCATGACATTATGTACAAGAACAACGGTACCTTCCCAGTACCAGCCTTCCAGTATTCCAGAACTGACTGTATTCCACTGGGTACAACATTGGACAGCTAAAATCTCTGCTCTTCTAGTATGCTGGAACACAACTGATGGGTAGATGATATAAAACAATGATGTGATCATACAAAGGGTATAGAAACCTTTCTAAAGCTTTTACGAAAAGAAATGAGAAGATAGCAAAAGGTTAAGAGAGAAAGCTTTCATAAGAACAAGTATAGTGCACCAGAAACCAGAAAGGGGTGGAGGAGAGGGGGATATGCTAAGTGGGACACAAAGACAGTGATGGATTTGGGGGGGAATAGTTTTCGTTATGTTTTAAAATATAGTCAGAGTGGATTTTATAAAATATAATCCTAAAGTTATTATAAAATTTCAGGTTTTCAAAGTACCTACTGATGTATCAAACATCAATAGATACCAAAAAAAAAAGAAAACTTCATATAATCTTCCTTTTTTTTTTTCTTTTTCCTCATAGGTGAAACTGAAATGGGAAAAGCTATATAAATTCTTAAAAAAAAAAAAAAAAAAAGTGCTATTTGTGTTTTGCATTTGGAAGTCTACTTAAAAACCATTTTAGTCACATTTTACCCTGTTTCAGATGCTCAAATAAACAATTTAAAATGTTGAAGAGGTTTAGAACTTGCTCGTATTCTGTTGCGGTGGAAAAGCTTTCATAAAGGAATTAAAATACACTAGTTTCACCCACAGTAGGAGAATGGATGAGGTCAGTTTATTTGGCCATGAATTCCCTGTCCCCTAAGCCCAAACTGTGTCAGAGAAAGCAGACCAAATGAATCCACAATGCTGCTGCCCCAGCGGCAGCGAGGTTGCACCACGGATCAGTTTGCTCCACTGTAATTCAGTAATGTCATTTTATTCGTTTTATTATCTAACTAAACTCCAGCTTCAAACATATACAATAATCCTTTTCTTGAAGAAAGTCATATCTAAATAAGAGTTTCCAGTTCATATTTTAATATAAAACCCACCATTCCTAACCCTCTGCAAAAAGCTAGCCTTGTATCCTAGACATGGAGCTAAGCTAACACTGTAAAATTCTTATCCCTTTGTGCCCCTGCATCTCAGGTAAAATACAAAAAAATATTTCTTCAAGTGTTAAATTTGGATCTCTTAAGAGAGTTTGGCATCTTTACAACATTATGCAAAACTAGAGCTTCCAACATTGACATTAAATTAGACCAGCCACAGACCAAGAGGACTTAACACAACATAAATCCCAAACCTTTCCTCACACATTCCTAAAATACATGTATAATCTTTTACATTTAAAGAGGGAAAAGTAATAAGAATACTGCAACTGTACATGTTAAAAAGGCAGTTTCCTCATTCAGGAGATGAACCTACGGTTGACATTTTACGGCTATAAAACCCTTTGTTCGTTGTGCTATTGTATAAGCTAGTTTGCTGTACGTAGGTTAAGACATCCAGAGTAATTTGTTTTCCAGTGATTATATTTTCCCCATACTTAATTTCAGCCCCTGATTATGTTAGAATAAATAAAATAGTGTGAAAGCCCTTGGTAACGTAAGACAGGACCTTAAGGTTATTCCGTTCCAAGTTCTGAGCGTTTTACAGTTGCCTAAAGTGTGGCCGCATGGCTTCAGACCAATTCAGCTGCCATAATGGTGTGTGCAAGTGTGCAATCTATGGGGACTGGTTCTCGGCGGTGCGCCGAGAGCGGGAGGGAGAGCGGGCAGGATGGGGAGACCTACGCATCTGGGCAGGGAAGGGGACCGGTTTAGAGCTCCGTGTTCAGTTTCCTGCTCGGGACAAAGTCTTCACGCCTGACCCAGATGACCTCCTCGCCGTGGCCCTCCACGTCACCGTTGATGCCGGTCAAGGCCGCCTGCTTCTTCAGCTGGGTCATCCTGGAGGCGTGCGTGTCCATGGCCGCGCGCGAGCGGTCTCCACGGCACGTGATGGAGGCTGCCTGCAGCCGCTCCCGAAGGTCTCGGTCGGCCACGGCACCCCTCATGGCCTCACAGTACTCATCGTCATCGCTGAGGATGTCCGTTTCCTTGATGTCCTCCTGCTCCTCATACTGAGCAAGGTCAAACTGTTCCTCTACCCAGCGGTCAGTGTCCCCACCGTGCGTGGGCTGCTGGGGCTCTTTTTCGGGGCTGCTTGTGAAGACGGCATCTGAGTCAATGGTAAACCTGTTTCGGGCCAGCCGCCGCCTCCTCCTCCCAAGAGACTTGCTTGGGGCTGACACTGTGCACACACAAAGATAAAACCCCAGAGGCTTTTTACACACGGTACAATTCTCTCTAGAAAGTTAGTCTTCCAAGGGCCCTTTATTTAACACCTCTAGGCACAAACCAGGCAGACTCCCAAGAATGACCTAGTCATTCCACATCCTCCCCGTGGGCTTCACTCAGCTCCTTGGCACAAATCTCTCTCCAGCTGAAAAAGGGGTTTCTGCTACTCAGATCCATGGCTGGGATAATGGCCCACAATTACTGTTCCTCCTAAGTGGTAGGCAGCCAGCCAGCACAAAGTGCATCTGTTCAACTCAGCTTCTTGCAAGAAGCACCCTGCCATCAGTACACAGCAAAACCCAGCTAGCCTTACACTTTACATCGCAATACGGGAAATTGCTTTGTCTCGGGTAAGAGCAACATTACAGGTTTCCAAACAGCTACCTCAGTACTGAAGGTGCTGGAATTGTTGCTTTACATATGGCGTGTTTTCTATCCAAGCTGTGCTAGCCTTTTCTCCACTTTCTCCCTGCTAGGGAAGGGGGAGGGGGAAAAACAAAAACAACCTTTTCAGAAGTTCCTGACTCAGTATCAGCTGGTCTGCTAGCTTTTGCAAAAGTCCCAATTAGCAAATTCACATCTTCTGTGTTGGATCATCATCCTAAGAGGCTCGTGAGACAAAAAAGCAGGGGATGAATCCTGCAGCTGGAGGACCTGCAGCATCCCAGTACTTTACATGCATACACTCAGTTCCGCTGCAAGCAGATGAACTGTGAGGTTATGATTTGTTCTTCTTCACTCAACAGCACCTTAGCACTTGCAGAACATATTCATTAAACTCTAGCAGCCTGGGGAGCATGGGCTACATTTTAATATCCCTGAGCCTCAAAACATGCACAAAGGATAACAGCTAAGCTGTTGCAGATTTTAACTATAGTGGAAGATCTGGACTTCGAAAGATTTTCATCTCAGCAGAGATTGTCATGCAAATGCACTGACAAGCCAAAATAAAATAAGGTTTGGCATCTACACATCAGCCCCACAGGCTGACTGAAGAACCACTGTTGAAACCATTGCAATTTGGCCTTCTCTTGAATCTTCTTTCTTATGATTTTAAGCATCTGCAAAGCAGATGGCTAACATCACTTCAAGTGAGAAGTCATGCTGCTAAAAATGCTATTGGTCTGGCCTGCCCATTACAGAAGAGGAACAGAAATCCTGACTGTCTACACTGCTGGATTTAATGAGCAGAAAAAAAAAATAAAAAAAACAGACCAGAACAAAACACGTAGCAGTGCCGTGTATTTTTTCAGTTGGAAGCAAGTGTTTCATCCCTCCATCATCTAGTGTTCTGAAAATGAAAACCTGCTTTTGCCTGGGATTTTCTCACTGCTTTTGCCTGAAGTCAACTGAAAAGGAAAATCCATGGTTTAGGACAGACCATTACAATAAGAATATCAAGTGTATGCCTCTCCAAGTGTGAGAAGTAGAAGCTCGTGCCTTTAGCTATAAAGCTGAAAAGGCTAAAGTGGAGGGCATAACAAGCTGTCTCTTCAAACCACATCTCTCACGCAGATCTTTCTTGTGCATTTTACTTTAAAAGTGCTTGGGTTAGTTCAAAAATTCTGTATGTGTTTTTGTTTAAAAAAATATGCAGTGGGCTTCTGCTTTCTTCAGTTGAGACCCATTTCCAGATTAAAGTGCACAGCCAATTGGTATCAACAGGAATCCCTTTCTCCCCTCCATGCCAGGAGGACTGCTCTGAAGCTGAGCCTTGAGTGCAAAGCAAGGTAAATAGAGGCAATTTAAGGCTCCGAAAGAGATGAAGCATGGAAAAACAGCAGGTTTTTGTTTTTGTTTTTTTTTACATACACAAGAGAGAATGCAAATGGTAATGTGCAAGTATCAAACACCACCACATCCTACAACGGTGCTGGGGTTACTGGGATCTTGAAAGTCTGTAGCCCTACAGTACCTGCCCTGTTCATGGCTGGCCTTGCACCCTTTAGAGCACACAATCTTTTTCCACCAAAAGGAACATATTGCTGGGATGAGGGCAAACTTTCAGTTTTAAGAAGCTGCCTTCTGTGCTTATCCCGCAGAATCGAATGCACTGCCTTCAGAAAATCCTTCCTGTGTTCCGGTGAACTGAAAAAGAGGAGAGAATACAATAGGCAGAGTTACCTCTTGCAAACTGCAAAAAGCTCACTGTAAATGAGATAATTAACAACCAGTACTGTAATTTAAAACTGCAAACTAACTGACACACATTTACTCCCAAGAAGATTCAATTTAAAATAGTATTTCCAAGGCAAAGCCAAATCTATAGTTATTGCAACGGATATCAAAGAAAACAAATACACTGTTTATTAACAAATCATGTTGCCATGCACTCATTTTCTCCAAAACCAACCACACACTTTGCTTTGTCTGATAAACATCAAGCTGAGCTGTGATGACTAATTAAATCTCAGTTTGTAGCCTGTAATCACATACCAAGAAGTCCTGCAGATCTCTACTGCCTAGTAGTGGGAACTGGCTTGATACTGGCTCTGCTGGACCCTGGCAAGTTTGCAAGTTCTCGTTTTTGAAGTCTAAAACGCGGCAGGGCAACAACCACAACAAAGACAGACAAAATTCATCTAAGGACAGTATGCCCTAAGTAGTTGGAAGTTGTTGGCATGAAAGGTACCAGCTGAACGAGACACATTAGCAGCTACCTGGCATAAAGATACAGAAGTTTAATTGGATGTAAATTTGTGAAAGGGAAAGTGTAATAAGGACATTCCTATAAAAGCATGAGGTTGATCAAATATATGCCTTTATCCTAGGTATAGTTTCATAAAGGTTCTAACACGGTCTCCCTAATTTTCCCCCAGGCAGTTCCCAGACTGCCATAGATGAATGATATAGGCAAGATGGGATCCAGGGATGCAGCTGCCATTGGAAGACTTGGAAATACACTTACCTACAGCAAAGGTGAAACGTTCTTTCTGGCCTGCCTTCAGACTCAGATTTAACGTGGACAATCTCACACACAGAATTGGTCTCTGCATCTAAAGCAAAAGCAAACAGCACTTCATAAAACAGGCTCTCATGCTTAACCTCAGTTAGAATATTTATTCTATAACCCTGAAAAATTGTTAAACGGTGTGTGGGACAACACATCATGTGTTCAAAAAAAATATATTAATTCATGGATGAAAAGCAGTAGTGGGCAAGTGGCTAATGAAACAACACATAAATTGGCCAAAGTCTAGTAAACCTTCATATGCACTCACACAGTACTATAAAAGTAACAGAAAAAAATGGCTTTTTGGGTACTCCATATATTCCAGTATTGCCATATCTTAGAGGTGTAACTTCTGCAGACAGCTAAGTTACATGTTCCTTCCACTTTTACTTATGTACTGGGAGAATATATTAAAAAAATCTCAAAGTCTTAAATAATGACCTTCACTGCCATTTGTCATCTGCTACAACAAAACCAATTCGCTAGCTCTGTTGTTTCATAGCTGCAAGATTTTCTTCAAGTCTCTAGAAGAGGAACAAAATGAACCAGAGCCAGGAGCAACTTTGTTCAGGTTTTCTAAAACCTTGACTGCCTTCAGGAAAAAAAAAAAAAAACTGACAAGGTGAGAATACAGAATTGGAGCTTTTGCCCCTTTGTTTCTCTCCAGGGTTATTACTGATGTTGTGATTGTGGATTCCATTCTCAGGTCCCCAGAGCTGTACATATATGTACTAAGGACAAACACTGGTTAGTCAATGAATGTCTCCAAAACAGAGATTAAAAGGATTACCTAATTTTTGCAGCTGGAACATTACCTGCACTTGCCAATGCTCGAACCTGCAGTGCTTCCAAGGGTATCATGTGACGAAAGCGGAATGGATCCCAGTCTTCATAAATTGAAGCTCTATGTGATCCTCCCTGGGAGAATTTCAAAACACCATTAAGAAATTGGGATATTCAGATATCACAGTTGTCACTGTTATGCACTGAAAATGTCCAGCTAAAGACTTGTTGCAGTTTTTTCTCTACATCATCTCAGTAACTAGCAACGTTGAAGTGCCGATCTATGGAAGTCTTGTTAACTTCTGGACCAAAGCAACCATTAGACCAATGAACTCTTGTCAATGCTTTCAAAAATCATTTAAGACACTACACTACACTCACACTTCCCATTGCACATACACTCATGAACGTGCACTGATCTTGCTTTAGTCACTTCAGAGTCACTCCGTGTCCAGTCAACTTAGAATATAAAAATTTCAGATCACACTTTTGGTTTATGCTGTATATGGGAATCAAAGTGTTTCCTATAATATTATAAATTATATTCCCTGTTGCATTAAGTCACATGTTCACTGTGAAGGATAGCTTTAAATTCTGACTCCAGAAGGATCTGCTGATATATAGTGCTGGCACACCTTATTTTCCAAGAGCAGCTAGCACTTGCTCAGTGGCATTTAAAATGTGCAGAAACTAACAGCCAGGATTGAAGCAAAGGCATTGTGTTTCACTGAGACAGTTAAGCCAAACACAAGAGACATACTCAGGGTGGTACCTTGTTCCATGAAAGTCCACTCCACAGGCATGGAGTGGATGTGGTAAGCAGCATGAAGAGCCCAGCAGAGAGTAAAAGATAAATTAAACAAACATTTGCAAAACACTGGCTTCAGGCTGAATAGGAAGCCACTCAGAATTCCTCAAATCCTTGTTTGCATGGTGGTAAACAAAGATTACATATGCAAAAGCACACACAGGCAGCACAGCTTTATGGAAAGCAAATCTGGATTACTGAACTACTACAAATGTATGCAGCGGCACAGAAATGGCCCACACAACTTACAAGTTTCTTCTTCTGTTTGGAACCATCCTTGTACACAAGGACCACAGCAGTTTTGAACACTGGAGAAGAAAGTTAAAAAAACAAAAGCCATGTAGTAAATAAGATTGGGAAAAAGTTTCCTATATGCCCAAGCACACAGACATTTCAGCTCTTCAGAGAGCCCTTAACTGAGTCAAGGAGGCATTAGTCATCCTACCAAAAAGCCCAAGCTCAACAGCTTTTAGCACACCAACACAGATTACTACACGGACACTTAATTGTAGACATGTTATTCCATCAGTTTAAAGCTGTTGGGAGTACTTAAGGTCGCTGCACGTTCCCAGCAGCTTTTGTGAGGCTACTCAGCTTCAAGGTATGATCAGGTTTCCCAGCTTACAGTAATGCAGTCAATTTTTACATGCTCTTCAGAGCAAAGATGAAATATTCTCCATTCATAAGCTGCTTGGTATAAAACAAAAATAAAATCAAAATCAACGGCTTTCTAACCTGCATAGCTTTCTGAAAACAGTAACATATAAACCCATTGCTTATGAAGAAGTTCAGGAACAAACAAAGCCTAACAAGTAATGCTTAGCTTGACTTAACTTTGAAAGTAACAAGCAGATGATTTGCCAATATAAGCATTCCAGTAACTTTGCAATGTATCGTGCTTCAGTGCAGTGGAAAGACCTTGAAATCTATGCCAACAGCATCTTCAACTTCTCATCTGGCCACCCAAGAAACAGTACTTGGGAGAAAGACAGACTACTCTGAAGCAACTCTCTGGGAGTTCTGGCTTAGCTTTAAGTACTCTCTAAAGTTTAGACGCTCAAAACATTTTTGGCATGAGGCATGAAGAAAAAAGGCAAAGCCTCATCAAGCTTTAGCCCTGTCCAACAGGATATAAAGCAGTTACATAGCATATATCAGACTACCAAAATATATCTTTTCAGATGCAAATACCGTTCTGCATAGTTCTCAATATATAGCCTGGAATATGGGTCTAAAAATCTCTTGCACTATTACAGCAATCGCCTCCAATTTTTTTACCAGATTTAGATGAACACAGAACAGAATTTGACCATAACAGCAGAGACACAAGTACAGCTTTAAGATCCAGCCAATGTTACAGAAGACAATGTTCAACAACCTTGAACAAATAACTGGTAAGGAACGTGATACAGTTTCTCACACATCTGAAATAAAATTACTAGGATACAAACCAAATGCTGCCAGCTCAGGTTCCTTCTTCCATTTCCCTAGCGAAGCAGGAGGATTAAGCCATATCACTGTGTTATGCAAGAGCAAATCCCCCATGGAAAGGTCTGCAACCTGCCAATCACAAACACATGCACAAAGAAACAGTGTATTTCAATCCAAAGTTTTCTTTCTTGAACTTCAGTTCAAGAAAACTTTCCTGAACTTAATTCTAAAGCAAACAAACAAAACACAAGTACATTTTTGGAATACGTTATTTAACCAGATGACTGCAAGTGTGTACAAACAGACTGACAGATGGCAGTAGATGTGTGTAAATCTTTAATTGGAGGGCATAAATAAGAAATCAGACTCAGCCTGGCTCTCAAAATTTTATAGGCAGCCAGGACTGACAAAATGAGAAAAACAAACACTTTCCCTTGTGTTTTTGTCTGCTCCTTTGCCATCCTTCCTCATACCAGCTTTGTGATATTTTGTTTGAACATCTAGGCAAACTCCCTCACACACTCACACACATGCAGTTTGGGATACAGTTCAAAGATAGCACCAGATGAAGTAATTGCAGCAACTTCCCCCCCAAATTTGCCATGGCTTGTGATTTCCCCCAGAAAAAAAAAAAAAGTTCATTTCTCCTTGAAAATCATAATGATGGAAATGGACTAATGACGGAGTTCTTAAGGTCTGCTGGGATATGCATACTAATGCCATTGCAGCAACCAGGTCTTTTTCTTTGACTTCTCCCAAAGTGATAATTCAAGGGCGACCTCCAGTCTAGGGGCCATCTTACACCATTCCTCCACCCTTGTCTCAGTGAAATTTGGCTTTTGCAAAAGGATATCACAGATAACATGAGCGAAACAACCTGATCTCTCCCTGATAACACGAGCAACACTAAGATACGTTTGTTGTCTCCTCTCCCACATTAACACCAAGCCACAGCTGTTCTGTCAACAGAAGTCCTAACCCATTCTCCCAACTCTTTACCAGGACTACCACAGCTTTACCAAGGGCACCTGGTCTCTGCTCTCTCTCACCACTTGCTTCACGCCACTGCTGTTATATAAGTTGCTCACCCAAAACTTTCCCAGGACCGTTCAATCCCACACCACCTGTACCCTGTATTTGCGCACCGGCTCTTAAGCTTGATCTTCATCCCAGTGGTTGGCAAAACCCTACTACCATTACTTCGTGTGGTCCTGTCTCTCTTGCATTCCCCAAACCACAGCTCATACTAGCTCTTCAGCACTCAGCTTCAGCATGTCTCCACCTTTTTCTCATGTCTCTCCTGACCTTACCCAATACTTCACATTACTCTCCTTCATGGCACTGTTGGACTGCAGGCCTACATTCTACTCAGTAAATGAATGATCCAGGTCTCAGTTTGAAACCTCAACACATCTTCCACAGCTTTCTGCACCCAAGACTGAGCACATTAAACCTTCAGGTGTTTCAATAAGCACTCTGCAAGATCTGGACTGAAGTCCAGCACTCTCATATATCAAGCCCACTAACACACTTTGTGAATTAGAAATTGTAGTTTCTCACATTTTGATCTCTTTGAAGTGATTAAAGAGATAAAGATAAACTTGCCTCAGGACGTCCATCTACTCAGACTGGTGGGATGACATTGTGTTGAGAGAGAAGAGCCAAAATATGGACATTAAAAAGTCAAACATTTTGAACCGAATACAACCTTCAAAGTGAATTAATGCACTTCTTTACATTGGTTCTACTCACTGTACTGTATACAGAGAAACAGTTTTTTAATTGGATTGGGATTTACCTCTTTGCACAGGAACTACTTCAGTGACACAGAAGGAAATCTGGTAAAATTTAACATTCACGCTACAGGCACCAAAAGAACAGCCTAATTATTTTCTTTAAATATTGTTTGTTACCTCTTTTTTCTCTCCTGTTTGTTCTGCAATGAGCTGGTCAAACACTGCCCCGTATTCTTCATGGATTTTTTGCATTTCATTAATATGGCTGGCAACTTTGTTCATTGTTTTTATGGCCACTATAGAAGAGAGAGAAAATGGGAAAGAGATGAAAAATATTTTTAAACCTTTGAGAGGAAGAGCAGGAGAAGGGCTCCAGACCAGAAGTTAAACAGAGAAGAGGAATGTAGGTTAGCTCCGTACCATCGAGGTGATAATGTTCTTCACTGTCCACGTCAGTCAGAGCAAAGAGCTCCTTCAGCAAGAGAGGGTATTTCAGTATCCTCTGGATGGGTTTGATGAGGTAAGACTCCAGTGTGGAAGAGTGCTGCCGCCTGGGATTCTGAGCATCCAGAAAAGCCTTGAAAGCAGTGTCTGTCTTGGCTAAAAAGATTAAAATGAAGCAATTGGATCAATCAAAAATTGTAACAGCTGCCCCAAGAAAGTGACTTTTTCAGCACCGAATTCATTTATCTGTAGATATTTTGCAAGGAACTGCAGACTTAACAGATGATCAGTGTTATTGGGATTATGAATTTTAGGTTTTGTGCTATTGTCACTTTGCCACAGATAAGCTATTTGAGAGTTAATATCAAGCAATACCCACTGTACCAAGACAGGGTACACTGCATCCAGTGTGATTTCACTATACACCTCATTTCTGGCCCTGCCACTATTTGAGAGCAGCATAACCCCTTTTAATCATTTTTTCCTTTACAAACAGGCTCAAATCAGAAATCTGTAAGAAATCACAGTAATCATCTAGTCTGACAGTCAAACCCACAATATTGGCAAATACAGTTATTTTCTCACATCATTATACCTTAAGGTGCATAAAAAGACAATAAAATGCAATAATAAATAAATCAAAAACTAATACGGAGGCAGGAAGCAGTAAATTTATACACCAGATTTTGACAGCGCAAGCAGACTGGGTAACTGATTGCTATCATCTTTTCTACCTTATTGCTACCAAATGTATAGAAATACCATCTTGACTGTTCCTTCTTCTACTAGAACATAAAAACAGAGAGCAAAGCATAGATAAAGTGAAATTTTTAGACATACAAGTTATTCAGTGCAGAAATAATCCCCACAAATGCTTTTATGAGAGCTGCGATTCCTGAGAGCTGAGGTTGGGCGTTTTGTTTGTGAGGTTGGCTGACTGCAGTTGTGTTTTATTTTTCCTTCCTCCCTCAGACAGTCATCTGATTTCAATAAACAACTTCACTTTCAAATCCAAAAGCCACCTGCACCTCAGCTGAGGACACCGCTTTACACTTGAAATACACTACCAGGCTTTTTAAGAGATTTACCTCTGGAATCAAATTTGAAGTTCTGTTTGTGTCATAATTCAAACACAATCATTTTTCATTCATATATATAGCCAGTAATGAAAAAATGACAAAACAAAACAACCAGAACTACCTACTCTTTGCTCTTAGCATTGAGGTCAAGCAGATTGCAAAAGAAAGCAAGAATGTGACTAGCAGCAAATCATTTATTCATGCATTCCACTGAGCTGCCAACCATTCTTTGCAGCATGGCAAATGAGAGTTTACAAGAAGAAATGAAAAAAGAAACCTGCACAACAGAAACAAATGAAACAAACAGTCCACATAAGCTTTGTATTGACAGACATCCAGGTGTTCTGTAAAACCAAGAGCTTTCCTTTTAATGGCATTGGTGCTACAACTGGAACCATCTATTTATTTAACATCTCAGCCAGAAATTAATTGCATGAAGCACCGCTAACTCTAAGAGATTAACACTTTCATGGGACAAAAGCATCCCTCCAAGTCAAGGAGGCCCATGATCACCTGTATGCCAGACCACAGTTCATTTATCTCCACCTCAGGAAGCCAAACTCTGGTAGGAATTTATACATGGAAACCTCTCAGGCAAATTGGATTGAAAACAAGAGGAGGAAGAGAGCGTAGAGAAAGCACAGCTAAGTTAAAATATTTAGACAGCTTCCATAAAACAGTCTCACAGGCTGATCTTTTCCTTGCAGCTGTCACCATTCAACCACATTTGCTGGAGCTTTAATGGAATTGTCATGAGCATGGATTCACTGCACACACTCTAAAAGGAACCAGAGGTCATCACCAGTTCCAGTTTCAAAGTACACGGTGATCCATTAGTCCAAGCCACATTGCCCACTGATGGGAGACTTTTCACTCCCTGTATGACTGAGGGGGAATTTGATGTGTTGGAGAAGTGGAGGAAAAACTGCACGTGAGGTTAACTGCCTCTTGTAATGAGCTACTTGGGAATGATTACATCAGTGGTGGTCCACAAACATCCATGGCACAGAGCTCTCTGTAAGCCTGTCAAGCCAGACGGGCTGACTTCCTATTGCTGTAAGAACTCACAGAGAGCAACCATACACACGTCCCCAACTCTCCATCACAAATCTCTGCGTGGTCTGGTGTGCAGTAGCCACATTTCATCCACCACACAGCCATCTGTGACAGCCCAGACCAGTGCATCACTGCCACATCTCTCTCTCTGGTCTGTCTGTCCAGCACACAGCTCCTACCTTTCACCAGTACTTTTGGGACTTTCGTGTGGCTGGCACAGAAGGCACTGTACAGCTTGAAACGGTCGGCGTAGTAAAGGAAGGATCCACCCAAGGAAAACAGCACTTTCTAGGATTAAAAAAGAAAAGCATGTGAAGACCAGTTAGTTGTTTTCCCTCCTGGCAAGTCACTTAAGTCAAGCTATCAAGAAGATAGGGAGTTTTCACAGAGAACTGTGTGAAAGCACTGCTTTTCTAAACGCCGCCTTTAGTATCAACTGTGGTTCCCAACTGTGGAGCCTCCATCAGCAGAGAAAGGTCAGAGCAACAATACAGAGATGTCTTGCAAGGCTGATGGGAGGAGTGAGAATGGGGGTTTCCTCCCTGACCCTACAATGGGGTAGAAGCACGGGGGAAGAAAAGAAACACAGGAGTGGGATGGAGGGTTTTCATTTAGCTGTCAGATGACAGATACTGCATTTTTAGAGTTTTCACACCACGTAACAGAAAGTAAGACCAGCCTTGGTGCCAGAGTCCAGCCTGGATACAGGCTACATGGTTAACATCATTAGCTGCATTTCCAGTTAGGCTGATCTGCAGACACCACTGACTAAAGAGGAACTAGATTCACAGCTCCAGAAATATATTTAAATGCCTGAGCTTAAAATGTTCTTGTGGCCAGACACCATAGGAGGGACTGGGTGCGTCCAAATTCACGATGGATCAGACACTAAGGAACTGCAAGCAGGCTAGTATCCCTCTGCACAAAAAAAAAGCAAGGTCCCAACTCTGCTGAAAATTAGTTTGTGTTATGGTCCAATATAATACAGATGTTTATGTCACAGTCAAGCCTTGGCTCCACCACCCACCAAGGAACAACAGCATGGGGTGGAAGGAGACGAGACAACATATAGGCAGTTTCCCTACAGTCAGCAGAAGGAAGCAAACTGCAGAACTGAAACCAAGTCCAGACATTCCGTTTTGCAACTGCTTTCAGACCACGCCTATAGGACAGAAGTGAAAAATAAATTTGATGCATACATTTTATGTAGAAAGATAGAAATAATCTTACTCAGAACAGAATTCTCTCCATGAGAAAGACTCTTCCTAATTTCTCTCCTCTAGCTAAAAAGCGCGATCAAACTTTTTTCTTTTTTTTTTTTTTTTTTAAAGTGGGAAAGCCTGTGCCTTTGCATTCTCCATTAAAGGCACATTTTCTACAAAGCAAAAGTTAGGATAGCAGCATTCATGATTGATGCTGATTTTTAATGAATACCTGACAGCAAGAAGCACAGAAATATACACAAAGACAACCTTTTTCAGCAGTTTTTCCACGTCTGTAAGTTGGTCAAAGTGCAGTCCCAATGGATTTATTATTATTCATCACAACATTCTGTCCTCCACCAAGGTGAGCTGTCTAAGCGTGAAAAAGTTCCCCAAAGACAACACTGTTTGAGCTGCTTGCCAGAAATCTAATACATCACGTACTACAGAAGACACAAAACTATTTCTGCATTTTCCGTTTTTTTTTCTTCATTTTTTAATGAAATATATATGTCTCTAGTTTACAATTCTAACTTTCATGCACAAGTGTCGATACTTGGAAGCAGTTGCTGTATAGTTCAGCTATGCTCAAAAAGCCTAACTGCAGAACTCAATTTATATTCTGTACCATAGCCCCAGTGGGCTTCTGAACTGCTATATTAGACTTGTCAGAACAAAGATGTTATGTAATATTCCATTCCTAGTTTTTCTTTACAGCTTGAGACAAGAAATCTGACAGAAGAACAAGAATAGTATCTTTAAACACATGGTGTTACATACTTCTAGTGCTCTGTACAGCTCAATGTAACACGAAGCAAAGTAATAGCAGGATGGTCTTCCAACAGCCTCAGTATTAGCTAGCAACCAATCTCAAGCATAAGTAGATGCTGGTTTTCACAAAAAGAGTGACAGTAAGTAAAACAAATACAATAAAGAGTGTTAGAGGACAACTTCTAAGATACATTTTATCATTTATTATAACATTAAACTGTGAGCCTACTCTGAATGTATATAGAATCAGAGAATCACAGAATGGCCTGGGTTGAAAAGGACCACAATGATCACCCAGTTCCAACCCCCTGCTGTGTGCAGGGTCACCAACCACCAGCCCAGGCTGCCCAGAGCCACATCCAGCCTGGCCTTGAATGCCTCCAGGGATGGGGCACCACAGCCTCCTTGGGCAACCTGTTCCTGCGCTTCACCACCCCCTGAGTGAAAAACTTCCTCCTAAATAATAGACAATGAGTTTACCTTAAATTGCTCAACTTTTTCAAGTTTTTCCAGGTCTGGAACCAGCCTTACTCCATCTTCAAGAGTTTTCAGGAACTCCACCTGAAATGCTACCATTTCAGTCAGATTCCCAAAGAGAACATCCAGCTAAAAAGAGGGAAAAAAAGCAACATGCTGAAAATACCAGTGTCAAGATCACTTCACAACTAAATCATGTCTTCTAGAATTTCAGCAATTTTCAGTCCAGTCATATAATCAGAGTGATGTCTAGGATAAAAAACACAAACTATCCATTACTGCACCTTTACACTCTGCTCAATGAGCTATTTTAAAAGAAATGGAATTCAAAATTTCTATCAGAGCTCACTAAGACAAGCAAATTTAGGGGTGTGGAGGGGTGCATGTATGTAAGCTATCTAACAAAAAGATAAGCACTAGTTAACATACCTCATCTGGTGTGAGGAACGTTTCTTTTTGTAGAGGCTTCAGGTATCTCTCCATTAGACAGTTTAGGTCCTAAAAATTCAGAAAAAGATTCCCATGTTGGTTCCTTGAACTCCCTGAATGTTTATTGAAGTAGCTAAGATCACAGTTTTCCTCATGTATGGATTTTTCCTTCCCACGTATAAGACAAGTCAGATTTCACTGAATCTATGACTGTGTAAGAGGAGACACTTACACAGGTTTACTAAGAAAATCAATACAAGATTTCACAGACCACCATTTCTCTGCCTTTCTGTCAAGTAAAGAAATCTCAAAATTACCAAATATCAATTTTGAATGCCTACTCACTTTCAAAGGGTTGTTTAAATTACTATTCTAGTGACAGATTGTAGAATCCAATAAGAGATACATGCACAAAATAGGACTTGAAGAAGTGGCTAACAAGGTTTTCCAGAAGGAGAAACATTAGCAGACTAAAACAACGTATCAAAATTCCCTACTTTGACATAGGTGCGCTCTGTTTCGAGAAGTTCGCAGATGACCTTTCGCAGTTTATCTGCATCTGTGAGTTGTCTCATGGTGGCCAGCTGGGGTCCTGTGAATTCCTGAGGATGAGCACTTGAGTCAGAAGGGTTCATTTCATGAAGACTGCGACAGAAAGCAGCGACCTGCTCTGTACTCTTTAAAAACAAGAAAGAGGAAAGGCCAGTGGTAATAACTGAGGCAGGAGTTACAGGAACAAAGGAGTTGAGAAGCCTTTGCTGTTATGAAGTTGCAGTCACCAGTCCAGAAGTACACACATTATTTCATACATTTATCTAGTCATTCTTTCATTGTCTAAGGGTAAGCGAAAAAAGAGTTGCATAAATCAAGTTAGCTAAAGTGTTGTCTGCTAAGACAGTTTCAAATAAACACAAAATTGAACAGGCTTATCTAGCATTTGGGATTGAAACAAACAAACTAAAGGGCCTGAGAAGTGAGAACTAAAAATGATAGTGCCATCAAAACACTCAAGCCCTTTGCAAGTTTCCTAATCTAGTTAGCAATAGTCCTGTAAATGGCTGTGTCAATACAGCCAAAGAGACAATATGGAGATAGAAACCCTGAGTTATTTTACAGGGGAGGAGAGCCATCTGGATAACCAAAGCCTTGGGCTTCAAAGCTTTCTGGAAAGAAACTGAGTTTTTGTTCTGGGTCTGAAAACACAACTCGCAGGGTATTATTTCCCCCTTATGCATCAGGTTTTTCAGAGCTGCTACATCTCCCTGGTTTCTTTAATGTTTAATTATGTCTCTATATAAAGAGAATTATCCTCCCTTCACCTCCTCTCCTTAGATCACCTGCTTGCATCTTTCATTTCACTGCGAAGTTTGGAGCAGGTACAGTCTCCGGTGTCAATGACGACAGTCCCAGGCTTCTAGGATTGCCAGCACAGCAGCACGCCTTATCTCCTTCCATCCCCGAGACCCGGTGAGAGCTCAGGAGGGAAAGGGGCTTCTTTACTTGATCACACCTCTAACCTTCTGTGTTTAAACCTGTCAAACTATCTTAAACCAGATTTGGAGAGACTTCCCAGCACTACCTCTATATCCCTCCAGTCCACGCTGAAACAATTTACGCCAAATTATCCTGTTCAAACAGAAAACATGCAGGGAAAGGGGAGAGAAAAAGAAAAAGAAAAAAAAAAAAGCACACCATCACTTCTCAGTTCGGAGAGAGAGCCCTGCCCACTGGGAGACCACTCCCACCAGCCAGTACCAACAGCAGCATCAGGAGCCTGAGCTACCTGAACCACCCCACCCCTTTGTGATGGTTCAGTGCCAAAAAATCTCCGCATTTGTTAAGCTGCAACACTTGCTCACACATCACTGTTTTCCTACCCGTTCACTTGCTAGACTAGAAGGCCACGAAGCTCAAGAGGAATATTAACCATTTTAGTAGCAAAAAAAGGGATATCCTCCCGTAGAATAATAGATTAAAAACATTAAGACTGGAAAAGACCCCTAAGATCACCCAGTCCAATTGTCATCCCACCCCCCTACGCCCACTGCCCACGTCCCTCAGTGCCACATCCACACGGCTCCTGAACACCTCCAGGGACGGTGACTGCACCACCTCCCTGGGCAGCCCCTGCCACTGCCTCACCGCTCTTGCTGAGAAGAAACTCTTCGTAATATCCAGTCATCAAACACTTGCTTTCCCTGAAGGTGTCTTATGGCTGTAAATGCTCACCTAAGTGTCCCACTGCAAGGCATCTCAGTAAAGATACTTATTATGCAAAGGATAATTTTCATCAGGACAAAACTGTAAGCAGTTAACAAATGGTAGCTGACTGTCTTTACAAAAATGCCACTTGGACATGGGTGCTCACAGGGAAAATCTTTAAAAAATCTTTAATATGAGATTTAAGCTCAGATCAGGCAGAAAGGAAAGGTATGGTTAGAAAAAGAAGAAGTAGTGAGTCAAGTCAGTTCATTTCTAACTAATTTAGCTTCTGGTAACAGAACATGTCAGTGAGTGTCAGATTCATTCATCAACGTAATTCCACTTATTTCTCTCTATGTTTGCCATTCCATAAGTACAAACCAAACCCAAACCTTTATGGTAAGTTTGCAATACGTTTCAATACACACGATCTTGATCTCAATAGCTTCAAATCTAAAAAATGCAGTAGGTTAAAACCTGGCTTCGGTGACAGTGCAAAAAAACAACTACCCAGTTACCTGCTCTGCTGGAAAGGGACAAAGGGCTGACAGTTAGCAGTGGTGAATGAAAACCTGCAGAGACCCACAATAAGCTGGGTTTTCCTCAGAAATTCTTAAAAAAAAAAAAATTGAGGAAGTCACACCCAGTGGCATTTTATTTTAAGAGTCAAGTGTGCAACTAAAAATAGTTACAGTATATAGAAGATGGTATAAAATCAAACTCCACAAAGCCCCAGGTGTTTTCAGCCGTCTGTGTGTGACAGCCTGCAGACAGCTCACTGTGCTGTGCATTCACTTGCATTAAGCCGCAGGGAAAGATGGGTCACCCAGAAAAAGAGAGTGCAAATCCACTTAAGACTATGAAAACACCAGCAGAACGCTAACAAGCAGCTGACAACTGGATAACTGTCGTACAGGCACAGGCTCTGACCCGGAGGGAGCGCTTACACCTATGGGCCAAAAATGAAGTCCAGAGACTTGTAGAAGCCTTTTTTCCACGTGTGCATGCTCTGTACAGTGCTCACTGACTTCACCCAGAACCTGCTCCAGCCAGCAGCAGCTCTCACTTCTGCCTTGCCATTTTCATGCCATGCATCTTTTGCTCATTCCCCCACAAGTATCATTCATCTTGTACTCTCCAGGCAGACAGAAAGTCTCAAGCATGTTTATCTTCCCTTGCTTGTTCACTGAACAAACTGTTTCATTCCAGAACACAACCCTTTCTACCTCATGCTTAAAAATCTAGACAGAAAGCAGGTGCATGTTGGACCTAGAGATGTTCAGAACACAGATGTTTGCGTATAACTCTCAACCAGCACAAACAAAAGCACCTCTGTCCTCATTTTCCTAGAGCAAATTGAAAGAACAGAGAAGGCCTGGAACAGAAACAGATCCCTTTGTCTACCTACACCAGCTCTGTTTGCCAGCTGCTACTGAACAGCGATTTCTCCAGAATTAGTGTCATTACTTTAGGCACAGTCCTGCCAGCAGTCCCATCCAGCAACCTTGACATGGGCTGGACTTCTTGCACAACAGGGCTGCAAGGCGAGGTTTGTTTTGCCAGTGCATTAACCCCTCCTCTGCAGGAGACTCGGCGGAGGAACTAAGCTCACATCCTTCTGACACAGGAGGGGCAAGTCCTTAACTCACTGAGCATGTTAACAGTGCCCACAGATGGGAGGTTTGGCTGCCTGCCCTACAGTTGTGGAAGTGGAATGCGATCTCCTCTTGTGCTCACCTTATAGAAAGACACGGGTGCAGAGGCATCAAACAGAATGTCTTGTCAAACTGCATGCAGCACCTCCGCTCTGCACCACAGCAAACTCGAAGCAATACTGATCTCCCAAACAAAATTCAGGCAAACTGCACTCTCATGCACTGGCAGAACCATTAATGACATTGCACAATAACAAAACGCCTCTGCAGGGCATATGCATAACAGTTCAGCCTCAAATCCATAACCTTACAATTAAAACAGCACGAGAATTAGTTTAGCTGCTAATTCCTTAGACTAGCAGTAGATTTGCTCACCAAATACAGCATACGGTACAGAGAGTCGCCGGATCCCACAGCGCTTTCGTTCTTGAGTTTACGGTTAACTCTCCGCAGAGCCGACATCGCCAGGAAGGCAGTGCTAGCAGCACTGTCACTCCGTGCTTCCAGTCTCAGCTGTGAGAAAAATCCCAGCTCTCCACATATTCAGCTGATCTGAAATGCTCTCCCACTCCAGAGAGATATCCTCACTTGAGACACGCAGAAGATGGCCACACTTTAACAAGAAGGGGCAGTGACTGTATTTACCCAGGCAGAGCCTTTCCTCGTGTGTCGTTTGCCGTGGGCCTCATTCACTCACCACATCAGCTGGAATTAAGGGCTGGCCAGGAGTCGCAGCTGAAGATGTAACGCTGCTTTTCACGGAAACATGTAGAGGATAATTTCAGCAGAAAGGCTGAAATGCAGCAAAGGGGAGGTGAAGGCAGCCCTGGAATATAAATGTCTCTTGCCTGTGGCGGAGCATGAGCCAATTGGCTACGAACTGCACTGCCTAAGAATATTAAGCATCTGAAGGGACAGAGGCAGAGAATTAAAGGAACTTTAAAAAGCCAGTTATGCTGCTGGCAAACCTACCCCCCAAATCCCCACTTTAATCCTTTCACATCTATTGCAGCACACTGAAGGTTTTGAGACTTAATAATTTGGTCTTCAAAAATGTTGCACAGAGAAGATGACCTATTTTCTTCAAAAAAATATCTCTAAGTAGTATGAACATGTACACACACACACAGACATTACAGCACACTTCCCAAAGCACAAGTGCTGCAGGGTAATTAGCTCCAGTTTCAAGAAGCAAATGCCTTAAATTAAAAACAAGGAGAAACGGATGTCCTGCAATATTATAACTGATTACCAGTTTGTTTGGTTTTGTTTTTCAAACATCCTCATCATTTTCGGAGGACCGTTATAGGAAAAAAATACTCATCTTGTGATGTACCACAACACGTGTCCTAGCTTTTGGTGACCTGCAGCATTAAGTGCTTAACACATATACTCAGTTTTCAGGGCACCTCCTTAAAACCTTCATTTATTCTACAAAATTTTAAAGGCCAAAGACTTAATTACTCTCCTCTGAAAGTATTCTGCTGACTGATAGAGAAGAATCACCTAGTTTCCACATAAAGCCTGAAACTTCGATTCACACGGTGGATGAAAACAAGTCTAAAGAGGTGGCAGAGAGTATGCTGTCCTCTCCCTGCTACTCCTTCCCTGCTATCTCCTCCCCAGCACTGGCTCCCACACAAAATTGAGAGAGGGAAAATAAGCAGCATATCCTAGGGAAGAAGCAACGAGGAGTACAATTCAGGTCACTGTTGGCTGCATCCCTTAAAGGGATGCTCGCTGCTGTTTACAAAGATTAAAACCCAAGAGGTCAAGTTGATAAAGAGAAGGCATTGTGAAATTGGATAGGGAGCAAGCTCAGAGAACAGTGGCTATCCCATACCACTGCACTGCCTCAGAATACTACAAACCAATTTCCAAAGTAAGTTATCAAAAACACCTTCACAGTCACCTTACTTTTGCTTATAATAACTCATTTGAGGATAACGAAATCAGTAAATCCCATGTTATTGGGTCTGTAGGATACAGAGGAAACAGGATTTTCAGAAAAGGGAGGAAGCCTTAAAGCTATGGGTACACTCTCCAAATCCACCGCCACCAACAGCTTGGAGGCTTTTGCAGATTATGAAACAAATACACCTGTACGGAGCAAACACACACCCACACGCACACATGTCAGGCTGGGGGAAGGGAAAGAGACAGCTGGAAGGGAGGAGGAGGAGGAAATGAGCCACATTCAGGTACCTCCTGTGTTACTCATCCATGTATCACCTACATGGCAAAGCAAACAGTAAGGCAGGAGGGACCCAAGCACGGCTTTTGGTAGGATTTCACACCGCTTACCTTCATAAAGAGCCTACCTAGCATGTGCTACAAGAACACATGAAGGACAGCTGCAGCACTGTGTTCCTCTCCTTTTCCCATGAATTATTAACTCCCACCTAGAAATGGCAAGCTGGGAAATTTCCTTCAAGGAGCCGGCAGCTCTCCTCCTCAGCAGCACTCTGCAGGCACCAGCAGACCACCATGGAGCGCGGATGCTTGCAGGATTAAGCCTTGCCTCAGAATCGTGCTACCACGAGGCACAAAGCAACCCAAGCACTATTTTAAGATCTTCAGTTGCTAATGCTGCATCTGTGCTGAAGGATGGGGAACTTAGCATTTAGCCGGGAGGCTCCAGCGTAGCTCAACTGGATTTCCTCAAACGCCAAGGGGTGAATGGATAAGAGCACTGCTTTTGCCAAGATGGGCAGTAAATAAAGAATCACGAAGTCTCTTTGTCACTCCACCATCTGAGGGAGCCTGGAAATTGTGGTGGCAAAGGTGATACAAGGAGCGTGCCCCTCCAGGTGGCAGGAATTCAGCGTTTCACTTCCCACATACAAAAATAACCCGCATAAAACAGCACTGAGGACACCAGCTTAATCTTCTGCTCCGTAATCCTATGAGCATGGGAACGGTCAGCAGTGTACGAACAGGAAAACACCTTTGCTGTTACCCTCACCGTATCAGCCAGGTGCTGATTTTCCATGGAGGAAAACACATCGAAGATTCCTCACAGCCCACACAGATCAGCTTTTCCAAGCACACAGAAAGCAAAAGGATTTGGAAAACCCTCCTGTGGATTTAGCTTTTTTTGGTTGGGTATTAGTTTTTTATTTCCTCCCACTTACAGCACCAGAAACATATTTCTGTTTTTTAAAAGAAAGCATGCACTGAAGTTAACACTTCATTTACAGAAGGATGGATTTCCTTCTCACTGGAAGCTAGGGCTTGTTAGAGTCACGAGTTACTCTTCCATTATATGAATATTAAGTATTAGAGCTGCTAGCACACATTTCTCAGTTTAACTAAATCTGCTGAGCCACAGAGCTAATCATGTAATCCCTACGTCTCGCTTCAGGCAATTACAGCTTTGAAGACCCAGAAAGCAAAATGCAAAATGGAGTCCCACAGCCTGGCCCAGCTCAGAAACAGAAAGCTATACAAAACACAGCAAGAACACTTATTCCCTATGTAGCTATGTGCTATGCTCAGCACTCTTCCACAGCTACAGTGCTAAACAGAAGAGACTCTTCACAGAACACGTGAAATTCCCACACACATAGTTAAAAATAGAGAAGTATCACCAAGCACTTCGCTTGAGAAGAAATTCTTTGTACTTACGAGAAAAAGTTCTGCAGCAAAACCTGGAAGCAAAACGTTAAGAATAACCTCCTTCTCTGCCTGCAAGATCTACATACATTTCATGCAGAGGAATGTTTTCTGTTATCTGACTTCCACTGTCTGGCTATCAAAGCCAGAACTACAGGCTGGAGTGACATAAGAGACAGGAAACCAGAGGCCAGGGTCTTTTCCTTTTCCTACAGTAAGCCAATAGCATAGAACAGGGACCAATTTAGGACTCCCTGTAATATACCGTAGCTAAAACAAGAGCTAAGAATAATCATCTGCATATAAGTACAGACTGAACAAGATCTCATACTCATTAGATCAGGAGTTCCGTGGAAAATTAGCTATAAAATCTCACCACCACTTACTCATGAAATACCTAAAAACAATCAGTGCTTTTAAAATAATCTCACTTGTTTCTGCCTCAAAAACCACTAATCATCACAGATAATGTTGTGTGAAGCTCCCCAGCAACAGCCTAAAGCAAACTACCAACTGCTGTGAAAGCCACCCCCTAATATACAGCAATTAGTAATTCATTTGCACAACCTCTTAGCTGTAATTGAAGAGTTATGCTTCAATTTAAAGTAGATTGGGCATAATTAGTTTGCATTTAAAAACTAGCACATGCACTATGCTACTGATTTAAGGAAATACTGTTTAATTTACAGTCCTCCTGTGCCTTGAAATCAAGAAGGAATAAAAAATCATAATAGTACACCTGATCTTCTGGTTCAGCTCTGGTGAAGAAGATGATAAACTAGCTCTTTTAAAAGCACATGGGAATACTGTCACAAGGTAATAATGATCCACCCCCAGAAAAAGGATACAAGTCTTGTTCAAGAGATAGTGAAGTACTATACTGAAAGCAGTAATCTGTTACATTCAGTATCATCTGGAAAGACCTTAAAAGTAAGATTAACATTTTCCCAGGAAAGACATTCTTGTCGTGTACAGCTGAGAAGTCAGCACATCAGCTGTGAGCATGCTGTGCTTTCACTCTTAGGCATGTGAAAATGAAAACTTCTCACCTTGCTCATCTTATCGGCCTCATCAGATGACTCCAAGTCTTGCACTTCTGCCTCCTCTGGTGCCGTCTCAACAGAGCTGTCCGGGTCGCCACAGAGTGAGTGCCCTAATGAAATTGAGATGTGTGTCAAAAGCCAACCATAAGGTTCAAAAATTTAACAAGCTGTTTGCAACAGATACAGAACTCCCACAGACGGCCAGGCCTCATCCTGAATGCAAGTATACGCCAATTGACATTATGCCAGAGGCACTTGCTGACCTGAAGGGACTACCTTGGTTTACAACAGGGACCACATTCAACAGCAGGTAAAAGAACCAAACAGGTTATGGCCAGACACGCTATTTAGTTGGAAACTAAAAAGGCTGATTCAGAGATAAGGCTAAAATGCCACACTCAAACTCCTGTGATTACTGTTAAGTCCTTCTCTAGCAAGCAATTGTCTGCCTTTATACCTCACTGGTTTCAAATGGAAACTGCAGTATGAGAATGGGTGGACAGTGCCAAGAACAAGGCCTTGGTCAGCCCTTCCTTGAGCAAGCCGAACGTGGTGATTTTAAGTTAAGTGCAGTAATATAACTGCTATCGAGTTTCAACACTGATTTTGTGGGAAAGCAAGCCTATTTTAGAAGTTGTTAGAAGCCTGTTTCTTCTAAAAATTCCACTTCATTTGTGTCAGTGCTTGGAAACAACCAAGCACAGTATGCCTTCACACTCCTCTGGAGACTGTTTCTGCTCTGTGACACAACTGCTTTGCAACATTTTGTAAATAAATGATGAATTACCTGCAAGTGACAAAGGAATGAGTCAAAGAAACCCAGCCAAAGCATTTAAGTCCCATTTTTTTTAGGAACTCACTCTGTGACTTAAACAGCTGCAAGAAGCAGCTTTATTATACTATAACCAGCCTTCACGGGGAAAAAGACATCACAAATTAGAACAAGCACTGATGGAATGGTCTCTGCTAGGAAACTCCTATATGCCTCTTCTGAGCTTCAAGTCAGCATACAGAGACTTCCCAGAAGCCGAGTCCAGATGCCAATTCCTTTTAACCTTCTTCCCTCAAAGCCCAGAGGGAAGTTTTTTCAGTGGTGCCATTCCTGGGGCTGGACTAGGAAGGTTGTTTTCTGGGTACATCTCCCTGCCTGCATCCTGCCATGCAAATAAGACAGTGAACGTTCCACCAGGGATTATATTCTTTATTCCATTATGCTTATTCTTCAGATAATGCAGAAAAACCTAATCAAAATTCAATGGATGTAACAACACAGAAACTCCATTCTAAATCAGGACTAAACAGCCTACATTAGCACCTTTCTTGGGGAAAATGCTGTTGTTAGAATGTAGCATTTAAACATGTAGGGGAAAAACTGATGTTTTTCCATTACAGAACAGATTTTTGTGCAAGCTAGTGCTTTTTTGGCTTGCCAGCCCTATAAACACAGGCAGCTCTGAATCCACTGGTCCAGCAGCCACTCTCTTTTATTCAATCCCAGGTTGAAACACGGGCTTTTAACATGGATTAAAAGTAATTTAGCACATCAGAAGTAGCATCATTTCTATGTTAGTCCCATGCTGACTCTCATGTTCCTTGCTATTTTCAATTAGAAATTTCAATTTAGGTAAGTCACATATATTTGTCTATAAGGAGTGTTTGGCTAGATGGCAACGCTGTAAAGAAAAAGGCCACAGTGGTGATAACACACATCTGTCACACTGATACGCTGCCATTAAATATAGTGTGATTTGGCCTAAAAGGCCAGAATAGTGTGGATGGCCTTCTCATTCAGCTAACACTGCTGCTGCTGAAAAGGTTTAAAAAATGATACTGATTAACCATGTCTATTTGTTTATATTTGTACTGGTCTGAAATATGTCTCACAGCACAGAAACAATATCCAAGAAACGTGTTTCCTTACTGAATAAAAAAAAAACCTGCAGCCCTTTTGCCACAGTGGAAAAGCCATTGCTCTTTTTTCACAAAGCTTTTACATTTGCACATAATGCTAGCTCAAGAATGCATCCTAGATAAGGCTCTCTGCATCTAGACTGAGATCCAGGTCTGAGTTCTTCAGTACTCAGCTTTCAGCTTCTATTATTGCAAGGTTCCAACCACCATTAAAAAAAGCAAATGCATATTTGTACAAGATTTCCACTTTAATGGGTCAGGAAATAACTTGGAAAATCTGTATATAAATTCAGAAAATATCTGTATACTGAGATGGATCTAAGCTGGACATCAAATAAAATGAAAAAAATATAAAATATTGTTCATAGCTGAGCTTTCCAAAGATATGCCTTATCTTTCAAAAAGATGTGCTTGTAGGAGATGTTTGGCAAAGTAAAATCTACTTGGGGAAGTGCTCTGTCTGGAAGCAGCTATGTTTTCTGAGACTTGCTCACAATTTCAGGAACTTAGACTACCAACTTTTTCGTGTCTCTATTGATGTGTAAAAAAAATCTTAAAACCTTTACATTATCCATTAAAAAATAAGAGTTAAATGTGCTGCATGTCATAATTTGGTTTGAGCAGTCTGTGTTCACTGCTATTTATTTTTCATTACTGCATGAAATATATCTTACAGCTGTTTCTTACCCCCACACCAAGGCAAATAATGTTTGCTTGGGGGTTTAGACTTTGGCTTTCAAGCTATCAGTTTTTCTTTTCCTGTGTATTAAAACAACACTTAATCTGTTTCCTGCAATGTAAACACTTCTACTCTGTAGAAAGCAGCCTTTCACTTACATCTTAATGAGCAGTCACACACTGGATGTGCTTAGGATATTTCTAATGTCTTAAGCTGCCACAGCCAGTGTCAACCTTAGTAGGAATCTGCTGGTTGTTAAAACACGGGCAATCAGTTCAATACTGCTGCAGATTCCTGGAACAGCCTTCTAATTAATACCTTCCACTTACTGTCCTAATTCTGTTAGATTCATTACATCGTTCTATTTTTGCTTTGTAAACCTTTATTTAGTTCTGCAAAGAGCTCAGAAGACAATGTGATCACTTCCTCCTATAACACCTGAATGCTCCCTAAAAACAACCGTTTGTCAGGAACAAAAACACGTGGACTTCACTTGATATTAATGAATTAGAAAAGGAAATCCAAGAAACTGCTGGAAAAGGGGTCAAATCCATGTGCCACAAGCACAGATGGCGGTCACAAGAGCACCCAGGTTGCCTTGGCAGTGTAATATCCGTGACATTATGACTCATGCCTGTTAAATAACTTCTACTTATGACTTGAATTAACAAAATAAAAGGAAGTCTTACATCACCAGAGCAGAGGTGCTGGGACTTAAACGCTTGAAGAACCACATGAAGCTTAAGTACAACCACAGCCTATGGCTGTTGTTCCCCATTTGCGGGGCTGCTGTCATCTGAGATTTTAACGAGAATTCTTGAATATCTGTTACTGCTATTAAAACCTAGTTCTTGGAGCCAGACAATTAACGATTTTTTTTTAATGCAATGGAAATAAATATTCCTAGCCAAGCTTTGACAGCAGTGGTACAAACCTCAGAAGTGTCATCCTTCTGACTTTCTGAGTCACAGAAAGCAGCACAGAAATAATAATAATTAAAAAAAAAAACCTCCATGTTCATAATTTTCATATCTTGATGTTCTATTTCTGCTGGCAATACTGAATTTAGTCCCCCCACTGCCCTCCCCTGCCACAGCTCCATGCCGTTCCCTCGGGCCCTGTCGCTGTCACACAGAGCAGAGCTCAGCGCTGCCCCTCCGCTCCCTGTGAGGAGCTGCAGCCGCCATCAGGCCTCCCCTCAGCTCCTCTGCTCCGGGCTGGAGACTCCAAAGGGCCTCAGCTGTTCCCTGCAATGGACACAAGTGACACTGCACATCCTATCCCTAAAGCACTGGGAAGGCAACTGGGAAACAGCAGACACTGGGTGGTCACCCAGGAAGGCAGATCTAGCTCTAGCTCAGACTGCACCACAAAGGGAACTCATTGCAATGCTCAGGTTGGGATAAAACTGAGATGCTGGCATGCACAAAGCACAAGGTACTGCTTTGAGCAAAGTGGAACTTGGAAGTCAAAAAAGGAACTCACTTAGTGAGCAAGGGTATGGCTTCATAAGCAGTTCTTCCAGCTTTGCCATGCCCTATTTGTTCTTCCCCTCACACCCAAGTCATGCAGACACGGCTGACAGACAATTAGATGAATGGAAATAACCAATTTTTCATTTAGGAGGGCTGCTCCAAAAATACTGCCTCCTATTCCATCATGTTGGCCCACAACATGAAAGGCAGATGATGGTGGTCATGTGGCAGCAGAGGTTGAACTTTTCAGCCAATATCCCATTACATGCTGTACCTGTGTGACAGATGGCAGCAGAGGGGCAGTCTGACACAATGGCATCTGACACGGCAGTACATACGAAGCAGAAGTGTGGAACTGAATTCCTCCATGTGGAAAAAATGGCACCCATGACACACACAGCTCGTATTTGACTTCTGCCTTGAAAGGAATATGACTAACTTACACAGTTCAACAGCAACTTCCTTAAAAAGAAACAGAGGATTCTCCAGAAGAGAATCTGTAATTACATGGAAGAACTCTAAAACAAACTCTGAAACAAACTGCTAGGGATCTGTCTCTCAGATCTGGGTTTTAATTGAGATAAAATGTCACTCACAGACCCACAATTCAACAGGTAGATATGGGTATTTTCTTATTTAAAATCATCATGTTTAGCTTTGAAGTACTGAAACATAAGAGAAGGAAACATTTTCTACATCAGGATGGTCTGTCCAGGGAAGTTACATAGAGTTGATAACCTCCCCAAAGATCTGTAAAACTGCATTGCAGTTATCTCAGTCATAGTGACCAAAGAACTCACAGGAGCAACTAGAAAAACCAGCCTCTTCTGGAGAGCTGCAGAGCAAGCCCCACAAATCTCCCTTCATTTTGCCAGGACTCTATTGCTTCCCATTCCATTTCAACTAGATTGCTCAAGCATCAAAAAAATCTATGCTGAATGTTATTCAGTTCAATCACTCTTCTTAGGGAAAATTCAGATTCAATGAAATCTTCCCCGCTTCAGTTGCTTTTTACCCTCCCCAGTTCAGCTGCCTGCTGAAACACTTGCACCACACTTTTAGTTGCTTGTTTTGAATGAACAGGAATATTCACAAAAATGAGACATATGCTCAGAGACCCTGGAAAGCAGAGAGGTTGCAATTATAAAATACACCCAGTCTGTGGTTCAAAGGGCCAGCAGAGGGAGTGACAACACAGCAAGTATATTAAAATTACAAATCTGCTGGTGATGAAGAAGGTTTGCTTACTGCAGCTAACATGGGAAGACCTCAAAATCCAAAAATGCTAACAGCCACAACACTTATTTTAACAGCAGCTCAAGGTAGACTTCTGAAGAGCCAGGAAGGAACGAGTCCTCTAAACACAGTTCTGACTGGGACAACTTCCATAGGCTTTTGCTTCTAAGGTTTGAAAAAGCCGATCTTTTGGCAACCTGTTTTGCACATCTATGCTTGATTATATGCAAGTACTTCACTCACTGCTGAAGTAAATGCCTGTGGAATTGTTAAATTCTGAGTGCTAACAGCGGTTGTTGAACATTTTACAAAAAATGCAGAAGATACAAAATTAGTTGCTTTCTCAAGAAAATAACCCATAAGAAATTAAGGTTACTGTTTGTCTCAGCTTGTTCTGAAATCAAAATTACTTAGCCTAAGGGGAACTGTGGCTATACAAGGATGCAATGAAAAACAATACTAATTCTGACAGCATAATGCAAGTTTGTTTCATTTTTATGCTATTTTCTTCTGAGAATTAACTGTAGCCTCACGTTCTCCTGCCTACTAAATGACACAATAATAGACTACTTAAAAATGCCTATCTAGAAGACTGATACACTCATTCAAAACAGGGACTTTTTTTTTTCAGTCAGTTACATCCTGCACAATGATTTAGTTCTCACTCACCCCTGCAGACTTATCTCTCACACTAGAGGTCTCCAATGTTATAGAATCATAAAATCATACAATAGCTTCGTTTGGAAGAGGCCTCCCTTCTGCTTTTTAAGTACTTCAGGTACTGAAAGGTTACAATGAGGTTTCCCCGGAGCCTTCTCTTCTCCACACTGAACAAGCTGAGCTCCCTAAGCCATTCTTCACAGGAGAGGTGCTCCAGCCCTCTGATCATCTTTGTGTCCTCCTCTACAAACATAATAATACAGGAGTATACAAAGCCTAAAGCTCAGAAAGTCCACTCCAGATTAAAAAAAACATAGTTAACGGTGGGGAGAACACAAATATAGATAACACATCCCACTCCCTTCCCAAATTTGAAAGCCCCTCTAATAACAAAATATCTCATTTATGCTTCACTGATTTGGAGATGTGACCCTGCATTTCCAGCTTCCAAACTCTCAATGTCTGGATTGAGTAGAGACAAACCACTTCTCATGAGAATGGGAGAAATCTCTCACCAATCACTTTAGGCAGTAAGGAAAACATGTTGTGGAGCTCCAGGCAGAATCAGAGCTACTGCTCCCTCACTGGGCCTATGCAGGTTGCATTAGGAAAAAAAGATTGACAGCCAGGAAAAATATTAATAGATGAATGGAAGAAAACCTGTGGCTCTGCAAGCCTGACACAATGTGAATTCCTAGGGGAAAGTACACATCATATTCAAGATGGTATTTTTACAGCAATTAGAGGTGTAAAATCCAAGGTCATTCAAAAAATAGCCCGTTAAGACAACACAATGAAGTAACAGCTGCCAAAGAGTTGATTTGCAGGCTCCAGCCCCAACCTCTGTACATACAAGGCAGTTTTAGGTAATAAAGCATCTGTAAGTCACATTGCATTTAACAAACACACTGGCAGGCACTTCATCAAGGTCAAAGTTGAAACACATGCGGGTTTTGCTCCTGGAAGGCACTAGCAAAGTTTCCTTAAAAAAAGAATAAAATTGTAACACAGTATTTTCTATTGAAAACATACAATATGTCATGCCTCAAACAAAAGCTCTGCCCTTTGCTGACTTCACAGGGTATGAAGAACTGCAGCAGAGACAACAACAATGACAGGACATCAGCAAGATCAGCCAACTAGACTGTGAGTTTCTGTGAAATGGCTGGGGTCTACAGGTGATTTATACCTGCTAGCATGCTGGCCCAGTAATGCTTCACTCCCCTGCTGAAATGGAGGCTATACTAGTTCAGAACCAAAGGAAAAACCTTCATGCTATAAATAAGCCTTAGAATAATGGAGCTGATTTGCCTAGCCAGCCAAACTGCCAGCAATCAACAAGGACACAAACAAACAGGCCAGTGGGTATTTCGTACTTGAACACTTTCTGAAAGAAGCTGCAGAGCAGAGACCTAAAATTTAAGGTGCAGCTATAACCCCCCAAATCAAAGCATCTATCTCTTTTTTAAAATTTCAAATGAATCCAGTTTTAGGTTAAAAAATAAGAACAAAAAACTAAAAAAAACACTGAGCCAGAAGAATAAAGGCTTCAGTAAAACACAGTGTTCTATTAAAATCTAAGTAGGGAGAAATTGATGGAGAAGATCAAAACACCTGCCTCCAAATCACAAAGCTGGATGCAGATCGTTGCTTTCATTCCCACCCCAGGGTAAGTCATTTCAAATTAAAACATTGGTGTTGTTTAGCTTTAAACACTGTCTTAATGTCGTTCTTCAGAGGCATATTTCATATGGCAATTAGAGCGCTTTCAGAAGCTGCCTTAAACACCTGCACATCTGCTGATGAACTATTTTGCTGCTTCTTTTGGTTAAACAAGCATTCCTCCCGCTCTGAGGATGGATGAAGGCAACTGCCACCTTAACAAGTGCTGTATTTTGAAGGTAAGCAAATGTCAGGAGAGCTCTAGCTTCTTTGGTGCCTGTCACGTGAAAGAAAAACCAAAGGAACTGGCTACAGCCCACCAAAAGTAATCATAAAATCACAGAACATCCTGAGTTGGAAGGGATCATAAGGATCATTGAGTCCAATTCCAGGCTCCACAAAGCACAACCCAAAAATCAGACCATATGTCTGAGAGCACTGTCCATATGCTTCTTGAATACCAACAGCTCAGTGCCATGACCACTGCCCTGAGAAACCTATTCCAGTGCCCAACAGCTGGATCAAGAGACACCTGAATGGAGAAAGAAGCCATGTCCTATGTCTTCATTCCATATGGTGCCCACAGCTTTTTTACTGGGCAATATGAAAATGCCAGTTGGCAAATCACACACTGTCTCTCAGTAAGAAAAAGGACCCCTCTGTGACTAAATATTTGAAGAAATGACACAGAGCACTGAGAGTGGCAGGGAAGCTGCTTAACAAGATCAGCTACTGACACCCTGTGTTACTAAGTATTACTCCTCTGGCTTAGAAATCACCATATTGCATAAATATGACAGACCCAGCTTCCAGTTCTTTGCACCCAGGGCAGAACTCCGAGGGGTAAGTGTAGTCAGCATGGGTTTCACTGGAAAAGCACAAGGCAAAGGCAGAAGGATGGGCCACAAAGATGTGGTGTTATGTAGGAAATGGGGACATCTGGTGGCCAGCTACTAACATTTACAGCGTGAGCTTAAGAGTTGATTTTTGAACACAGAACCCTAATTTGAAAAATTTCAATGAAAGGAAGACAGTCCTTCTGAAATTGTTTAATTTTCACTGCCTCGGGGGATTTATCCCACATCTTACACGAGGCTATTTTATCCCTACTTTTAGAGGTGTTCGCAAAAAGCTGATGTTAAGCCTCCTTCTTGTTTGTGCTACTCTACTTGCTATGAATATCACCCTCTAAAAAGTCACACTTGAGGTTCTATTTTCCACCATCTTCACTATGTGTGCCTGTTATCAGAACAAGGACATTTTTGCTAAATCACTTTCAATAAGTAGTTTCAACAGAACAGAGAAGCAGCCAGAAATGATGACAGGCAGGCTCTACCCACCTCATACTTTGCAGGCGGAGATGGACCAGCTTGGTCCTAGGTCCAAGCAAACAAGCTCTCACAGTGGCTTGTTAGTTCCGGCTCAGCATCACACTAATGCACTCTGGGTCAGCTCAGGTGTGCACACAGACCCACCAAAGAAATCCCTGTACTGGATGACTGTAACTATCAGAGAGACACATGCTGGGAGAAGGCTGAAGGCTGACCTGAGCCCCAGTAAAATGCAGGAACAGCCCCTCCTGTTCCAAATGCCCAAAACAAAACCATTTCACAGATGTCAGAACAATTATGTTGACATTCATGAAACCTGTACTCTGAGGCAAATACTAAATACTTTGACATATTCAGAAACCATTTACTTTTGACTGGAAGCCAAATTTGCCTCAGCTCTGAATAGATTGGGTTATCCAAAAACGACTTGGTTTTGGCCATTTCACATATTTTTGCAGATTTTTAAACTATTTGAAATAAATAAATAAATAAATACCTTAAAGCACACAGGTATATATGATATCCTCTTATCTTCTGAAATATGGGGGACATTTAGAAACACACAAATATGAGGAGACACAATGTGAGAGTTTTCCTGCAATTCTCAGCACTGCTGTCTCAGACACACAGTGGCTATTAACTGCCCAAGATGTGGTCCTACTACCTACTCCCACAGCCACTTCTCTATTTGTCCTCATCTAGTTTAGGAAGCCAAGCTACTAGCAAACAGTTTACATTCTCTAGAGGTTAACTGTCTGCCATTCAGTTCTCTGAACATCACAGTACTATGCAGATGTGCTCCTTCCCAACCCAGAGCGCTGTGAGATCAAGTAGGTACATTTGGCTCTAACACCAAGCTCTACCTCAAGGGGTTTTGAACTGTCCCTGCTAGTTATTCATGTGTTCCATCAAATACATGGGGCTCATAGCTGATCCCAGAGAGGATTAATGCTTATTCCCTTTTCTTTCCCTGCTATGCATATTCCTGAGGGCAAATCTAGAGGTAAAGATACCTCCTGTGCAGCCCAGAAGTAAATGAGCAGTCAGGTAGGTGTGTGACATGCTGGATGCACACGTAGATGATGGGACACGCATGCAGGGATTACTTATTTCACAGTCTAACTGTGTACACAGTCACCCTTAATTGCTAATGCAGATTATACCTTACTGCTTCCAGATCTCATTTATTATCTACCCAGTGCACTCGGACTGTAATTCTTCTCACTTTCATCACAGAAGTTACAGACAACAATCAGTGGGACTGCAACAGCATACTGGAAACACCAATCCTCTTCCTGGTAACTCCTACATTGAATTGTATACCTTGTATTTTAATTGTAATTGAATACCTTGGTTGCTTCCAGAAAACACCAGTGTGCTGTCACTCAAGTCAGACGGGTTTTCCAAGCGACGTGGTGGTGGCTGCATTAATTTTTGCCCTTCCTCTATTTCAGGATAGGTACGCACAGTAAGACACAGTGAAGGCTGAATGAGGACATCTTTCAGCAAAGCTGAGTCCAGATCTTCAGCAGCTTTCTTGTTAATCTCCACAATTTCATCACCAGCTTTCAGGCCTGAAACATAAAAAGGAACAGGTAAGACTTGCACAGTGACACTACTCACAGGCATCAAGGAGCACAGCTCAATATTTATAAAGTGCCAGACAGTGCTATGTCTAGACATTAAATAAATGTGTATGATTGCAAATTATATTGAAATTGGATGGACTTTACACAGATCTGTTGTTAGGCTGGTATTCCAGTATCCATAAGCATGTAATGCCCATGAAGTTCCTCACAAGGTACCAAGAGGAACATATCCTGTCCTTCTTCACATTACTCTGCAAGGGGACAGCTGCTGTGCATCAAGCCATTGTACTAAACATATTCCTCATACATAGGTGCGTGCTTAAGGACAGAGGCAGACCTTGAGGCTCTGCACACAGGAGAGAGGAAGGACTGGGACAGGTGAATCAATGTGAGTTAGGTCTGTCCCTCTGCTCAGGGAAGCAGGGGTTCTCAACAAGCAGCCCAGCTAATCTCCCAGAACTGCTACACCAGCTGTGTTGCTGGACAGAGTTGATTTTTGCTTTTAATTTTCTGTACAAGCGCATGCTTTTATACAAAGTGGTCACTACTGATGCACCTAAGAGGAAAGACAACATTTTGCACTCAACCTGTGTGGGAGTTCAGACAGCATCCTCTCTGTCCCTATCTGAATAACATCTCAACATACAGATCTTCTACAAAGGCAAATCTTAGCATTTGGTAAGTTAGCCATATTCTTTTCAATCTAATTTCAGGAGCTATTTATAGCCCCAGCACCCAAGGGAAAAAAAGGGATCTGCAGAGGAAGCAGCTGACTCCCACTGGCCTCAGGGTGATGGAGAAATGTGACAGACAACTTGCAGCCCTCTCAGGTCCAGCAGGAGACCTGACCTTCCCCTTGGCCTGCCTGAAAATGACAACAGTGGGCTGGGCCAGGGCTTAAGCCCAAACAAATTCCAACATCAGTCAGCCTTTAGGTCAGTCTTCAGGATTGCACTCATCACTGAGGGTAATGGCAGCAGTCATCTGCAAGCACCTGCCCCAGAGAAGATGGAAATACTCTGCAATGGCCACAAAAGGGACCGTTGTGGCATCCCAGTCACCATTCTTGTACATACAGGGTGGAAAGCTGGAATTTATTAGGTCAAAAGAGCTGCTCCTTGCAAGTGACCTACACTATCTGACCTGCCCTTGCAGGTTCTATGTCCGCCCTTAAGTCACAATGAGAGGTCCAACTCAATGAGCCTGAGCTGCAAGTTACAACCATCCTCCTGGAAAGATTACCTATCTTCATTTGAGAAAGAAATGTGGTGGAAGGGAGGAGGCTAAAGGGCTTCAGCCTTCTGTAGGAAAACTGAGATCCCTCTTAAATGCATGTAATTGTGCCCAGAAACTATAGCACAGAGCACAGTTTCAGAAAGAATAAGATGAAATAGATAAAATAGCTTCAAAGTAAATGGACTGTAAAATCGTATTTGAAATGAGGACAAAACAAAGCAAGTCAAGCATGTTGCATTATTTCATTTATTCTACTTAGTGATGCTATCTCATAATAGTAGTGCATTAATATGTCTGTAACCATAAACATCACATCTGGGGCTTCACTTACTCCTTGTAATTCTTGATTTGAATCATTTGGGATGAAGGAAGATGTATAGCTCCATACTGTCAAGTATCTCAAATTCCAAAAAGGGCCAGTCTCATGCATACCAACAGGAAAAATAATCACAAAAAGAACTAGGAGAAAATAAAATTTAAGAGTTTTCCATTTGGAAAAAAGATTGAAAAGGAAATACTGGAACTCTTCTTGTTAAATTTATTATAGGAAGTGCAGTCAAATGCAAGCATAAATGTAAATAATGGGAGGAAGAGAGAGCTTTCCTCTCTGCTAACTATGCATATCTTCTCATAATATCCTGCCAAATACTGTCAATACAGAAGTGGCTTTTTATATCTATTATGAAAAGCAATGTAACGCTGAAAGCATGTTTTAACACTTCAGCCCTACAGGAGGCAGTATGTATCCATGTATTAATTTAAATTGCCATTCAAACATTTCCTGAAGGCAAAACAAGAAAGCCCTGTTGCTGTACCCCCAACCTCCTCCTCATTTTCTCTTTGTTCTGCACAGGAAGCCCACAGAGGTTTACTTCTCCAGTGCAGGCTGGCAGAGAGCTGATCTCAAGCTCTTGTTCAGGGCTGTTGGCAGAATCTTCATCCCATCCAACAGGGAATTACCACCCACTGTGTGGGGCTGAGGTGGAGTGAAGAGGGACAAGACAGAGAAAAATGGCCTTCTCAAGCTTTACTGACATGCAGAAGCCTCCAGAACCCCTCAAGTGGTTTTCTTCGGGTGAAGTTAGAGGCTACAGCTGAACAAAACTCCAGGCTCCCTGCAGCCAAAACCGCTCCCCTCAGTTGCTCTCAGCTTCAGTCCTGCCCCTCTGCCACTTTTGCCACTTGCTTCACTGCAGTGTGAGCCAAATACATTTGCTAGTGGGTCAGAAAACCAGTCAAATGCTTCTGCCTCAGCAGTTTTCTAGCAAGACAGTGAGCTGAAGCAGTCAGCTCCAGTTTGGGAGAGAACAACTCCCATTGCTTTCAGCAACTGCAAGCAGTTGAGTAAGCTCTGAACTACCACAAAACCATTCTGCCAGAAAACTCTGAAGGTGTTTTTGAGGATCTGGGATACTAACGGGCTATGATGAGGTGAGTGTCCTCCTACTCTTCTTGTTCTCTGTATCACTCTTTAAAATTTGCCTGTCTCCCCAGCAAGCCCCTCCTGTGACTGTAGGAGCAGCACAGCCAGCACACTGGAGAGAGACATGAACAGGAAAAAGCAGCAAGGGCATGGTGTTGTCAGGGTTGATTTCAGCTTAGGTAAGGTATGGTGGAACCATGGTGGTGAGGCACTGGCATAGGCTCTCCAGAAAGGTGGTGGATGCCCTGACCTTGGAGATACTTAAGGTCAGGCTGGACAGGGCTGTGAGCACCTGATGGACCTGTAGGCATCCCTGTTCATTGCAGAAGAATTGGATCAGATGGCCTTTAAAGGTCCCTTCCAATTCAGGCAATTCTATGGTTCCTGCTCTGTGCTGGGATGAGCCTGACAGCCCAGTTCTGTCTGCAGGTTTCTGTTGCTTTTATGCTTTCTGAAAAGGCTGGGCACAAAAATAGAGCCAACAGCCCAGCCACAGAGGATAACAGGATAGCTTCTACTGTACCTGTTCATTTTGCAGTGACTGACTTGAGAGGGCTCCTGGTCTTCTTTCCAGCTGCAAAGAACCCTCCTACATATATAGTAACTCAAAATTAAAAGAGGTTGACTATACAGCACAGCTGATCCCAAAGGCAGAACAACCAAGCACCTGGTACCTCAAGTTCTTGACAAAAGAGCATGATCTCTTCTAGACTGGGATCCTGAGTTTGGTGTGTTTGTAGAATTTCCATCCCAACAATCTCATGGTCTATACCAGGACAAACAACAACAGGACAAACAAACAACAGTAAATGTAAATTATAAATGTCTTTTACCTTTCTTGAAAGCTAGGCCTGTCTCTTTGACACCATTCACATACAGACGGCGAACCCCTTCTTCTTCCACAGAGGACAAAGAGAAACCTAAGGAGATACCCAGTCACATGGTTAGAAAGCACCAAGCAACTCCAGTGTTTCCTCACAACAACATGCACTAAAGGGAAGGCAGTGCTGTGCCTGTTCTTGACAAAGTAGTCACAAACTTTTCCTTTCTTCCTTTCCTTAAACCTTTACAAATGCTGAAAAGTGAAAAAGCATCTTTAAGAAAAAACAGAATTTCTAAGTTTCGACATCAATCATTTGCAGTTTTATTTAAGTATACCACAGCTGCAAAATGTTGGAACACACTTATTCTCTTCTCAAAGGTCACTTCAAGAAGTTTGCTGTTTGCAGACAAAAGCTGTACAGAGCTGTGGTTTGTGAACCAAACCAACAAAAGCCAGGAAGCTGAAAGTATGTCTGACATGCCATCCTTAACTCATACACTGTACAACAACGTCTGCTACAGTCAACTTCTGCTTTTAGAAGTTTTGAAATGTTGCCTTTCTCTCTCCTCCATTCTTTTCTCAGTTTCTCCTGGCATGATCTGTGTAACTTGCCAAGTTTCAGCACACATTTTTATAGCTGTCCAAGAAACCCACTGAACAACCTTATAATGGAAGGACTGACAAAGTCTTAATTTTAACAGTGCAAATGGTACTGTTACATTTGGTTTTGGTGATCTTCTTTCCATTTGTGTTTGATGTTGTTTAAGATAATAATGTGTAAAGTAAACAAAGTGTGTTTAGTTAAACAGGTCTTGCTTATTTACTGTTGAGTTATCTAAAGCTGAACATTTGCCTTTCTGAAACTTCACTGCTCCCTAAATGGGTATAGGCGACCATTTGCTCTGCTTCCAACTAGGAAAACATTTGCAAATCTCGAGGGGGGGAGGTGCTTGTTTGACATGGAGCCACCAGCCAAGAGGAAGCAGATGCGCTGGGAGTCCATTCTGACTTTAGGACTCCCTTCAAGTTGATGGTTATGGACGAGAAGTCATTTTTTCTATATACCATTTTAAAAGAAAAGGAGGGGGAAAAATGTGTCAGCCTGGAAGCTAGCAGCATATGGCCCTTTGTGGCTTACTGAGTTCCTCAGCCTGAATAAAACAAACTTTGTGAAGCTCACTCAATACGCTTGCTTTGGCAGAGAGAAACTCTTAACTAAACGAAAGAGCAGATGTAGAAAAAAAATAGTAGCTATTGACTGTCATCACTGCAAAGCCTACCTGGAAAACCTAAACCACAGGCATGGTGGTGCGTACCCAAGACAGCTGTTTGAGTCAGCACAAATGATCAGCTATTAAAATAATCACTATTCTGCAACCAAAATGCTGTTTCGCTGTACTGCCTTCACTCCAACTACCATACAGATAAAACAAAGCCGAAATGCATTTCACATATTTGTTGTAGCTAACTGGGAGATGATATCCAGCCTGTATCAAGCTCCACTCTTCCATGAGAAAGCAGCTTCCCCGTAAGAACTGTCAGGGCTGTGAACTTAGACAGTTGTATTTGCATTTTAATTCAGGCAGGGCAATAATTACTGGCAGAATGTAAGGAGCCATTACACGTCAGCTTTAGGAGATAAGAGATGGGCAACCAGCAGCCCCAGAATGACCATCTCACAAGTCTACTTAACACCTCTGCAGATAGGGTGTGTGACCATACGCCAGGTATGGATAAACAGAGCTCTGTTGCCACACTAGCAGCAGATCCAGTGGCTAGATTTGGTAAACAATTTGGAGGAGCACTCCTGTCCTTCTGCAGTGCTACTGCCAGTGCTTTCGCAGCCAGGCAGAAAAGCAGAGCAGGGAAAGCACACATATATGTTTGTGTGTGTATGTATGTCTAGTCTGTATACAGACATGGTACAAATGTGCAGCTTTTGTCTGAATTGACTTTCCAGGTGCTCCACACAAACACGTGGACTAGCACTGCAGGAGGCAGGAGTGGGTGGAAGTGACAGTGATTGCATAAGCTGGCATCACTGCTAAAAAGATTATTATCAAACTGTGCATGGACCCTGAAACACAAGTGTTAAGAGATGAGTGGTGACCCTGACAGAGCCTTTTCTTCACTGAAAAGTTTTGATGACAGGAGAACAAAAGTCAGCATTGAAGAGTGCACACAGTCATGCCAAAACAGCACAATACCAGAACAAACCTGCTTCCACAACACCCCACCCCCCCCCCCCCCCAAAAAAAAAAAAAACAAAAAAAAAAACCATCCCCTGGGACAGACAGTTGCTAAAAAAGGATTAGTATAGGGATGCTCCATGATGCACACATGGGCTGGAAGCAGTGGGAATACTCTCTGATTTCTGCCCACCCTTGTACGAAGAGGCTGGTACTAGTGAAAGAGGCAAGTGTGGATATGCCAAGACAGCACAGCAACAGCAACCAGTTGGCAGATGTCATGAAGGCAATGGCCAGATACTTCAGAAGTGTCTCTTATTACAAACACGTAAGCCATCAGAAACGTTCCAAAGTGCCCCCCAGATGAGTCTTCCTTGAAATGCTGTGCTCTGTCCTCTTGGTGTCACTTCAACTCTAGTTTGCTCAGACACGAGAGCAAAGCTGCTCCAAGAGCCTGCTAATGCCTGCAGAAGCAGCTCTGCCACCTTGCTGGTACCAGGATTTCTCACCTGGTTGTAAACAGCTTGTAAAGCCAGCATACAGCTGTTCACTTATTATTTTACCTTTCTGCTAGGCTAGTGAGCTGGATTGGCCAGTCTAATTGCACCCTTTGTGAAAGCATTTCATCTCCCCACCTTTGATGCTATGTCTGTTAAGTGGAGATAATAGCTCTAAGTCCACATTGTCAGGATTAAGTAACAGCTGCTTGTGAAGTATCTTGAAAATTCAAGGTGATTTACAAACATTACTGTTGATATAGCTGGAATACTAGGAATAGCAACAGGTAATGTCACTATTTTCATAATCTCATTTATTTTCTTCTCATTTTCATGAAGACTTTTCCAGTTCTTCTGGAGGAATCAAGGCAGAGGGGATTTGGACACTTGTTCTAAAAATTTGCAAGAAGTATGAGAAGGGTTGAACAAAGCTGCACAGAAAAAAAAAAGCAATCAAGAGAACGAGAAATCCCTCAGTACCACAGATGTTCAGCTATGGTGCTGGCTCCTGACCCTGTTCTCAGCACTTGGTGTGATGCCCGGCTGCCTAAGAGCCAGCATGAGATGTAAGCCTTCTCATATACAGACCTAAGCAGAGATGACTGGAGACATTACAGCCATGTTATCGATTTAGACTTCTTTCAAAACAAAAGTGATAGAAAGAAATCTTAAGCAATCTTGTTAAAAAGAATCTATGCTCTAACTATAAAGCTCTGATCTTTGTATTGCCATAGGTCATGAAAGTGCTTTTCATTTACTTTCTGGTTTGTAGAAGCCTGTATAGGCAACACTAATTCCACACAGAGACTAAAAGGACTAAAAACTCCCATGTACTTAACAATACAGCACTGGAAAGGATTGCAGAATGAAACACAGCCTACCCCAGCACCAAGACAGGACCAACACAGCTATTTCGTCCTCTTCTGCTCCCCTGCATGCAAGTATTTCGGTACACACTTGTCACTGAGTGACCATATAGTACAGACACATGCAGACTACAGAAATCCTGCAACCTTCTAAAGTCAATGCAAGTTTGCCATTTTCTTTCAATGAGAGCAAAATCAGCTTTTTTGGGGGTGCATTTGCAGTTGCTCTTTGCAGGGTCAGAGCTGCTGACCAGATACATCCCGTGTCTCATGCAGCTGATTCCCTTTCACAGGATGTGACAGTGTGTTTCATTGTCTTTCCCATCTATCACAGAAAACAGAAAGGGAAAAGGGAAAAGAGAAACGGGAAATGCCACAATACCCCTAGTTCTTGCAGTGCTTTCAGCCACAGTGTAATTATTTAACCTAGGGCCATTGCTGTGCTAGTTCATATTTCTTTCTCAAGCCGTCAGCATTCAAACCACAGTCAGCACCATTGCTTTGTAGCAGAGCTCAATATTCAGAAGGCCAGCAGCTGCATAATAAGCAGTTTAGGGATTTGGAATTATTCTAGTCATTAAAAGACAATATTTAGATAAACAGTAGAAAGATGCAGATTGACTCCCCGCAGGGTAGGTTGCTCAAATAATGTTTAAAAACACTACCAAACTATAACTTCTAGACCAAAGGGCAAACTTGCCAGGCTGGATATCTGCAACTTCAAATACTGAAGAGATAATATGACTGCCCCCACATAAAGATTGGGAATTTTGCTGAAATTACACAGGGAAGACTTCCTCCAGATCTATGAGACATGTTGGATTCCAGCTCCAGGAGTTCACAGACGTTCCTGGAGAACCTGGTGTGCACTGGGGCCAGGCTCCTCCAGCCTGGGAGCACCGGGGCAAGATGCGGACCCACACAGAACTACAGCAAGGGGAAGGGGGGCAAGGAGCCTGTCCTTCACCAGCTGCCCAGCCACAGAGCTGGAGGGGCCTCCAACCCACAGCAATGCTCCTGGTTCTGTCCTTCATAGTCAGTGGCACTGGGAGAGGGAGGGCTGAGGAGGGGAAGAGCCCGCTGTCAGTCTGTTGGCAGCCCTTTCTCAAACCCCAGCTCCATGGCAGGGTCCCTGTGAACACCGCAATGCAGGCATTCTTGTAAATGTGACAACCAGCAAAGGACGCTGCTTCCCGCCAGCGCTCAGTCCCACAAGCTCCGCATGTGGTGCTTTGAGAAACTACAAAAACAAGAAAACATTCATTCCAAATGCCACCGTAGCTCTCATCAAAGAGCTCCATATCCTACAGTTTGAGCACCAGCAAAGAAATGTGTTCAGTGTGTCCCACGTAAAACAACGCTGCTTCAGGGCAGGGGAGTGAGCTTTCTGTAGATGGCAAAGGAATGAGATGTGCTGTCCTTATTTTGCTCAACAGGCCTCTCAGGTGTGTCAATCAATGGCAAGCACACGCACTAGAACTGACTCGGTAGGAAGATAAAAGCAAAAGGAGAGAAACTTACCATAAATATCAGAGGACGTATCAGACTTCTCTATCTGAATATGCTGCGTAATTTTCTGACAGATTTCTATTTCTTTGTAGAGCTGAGCAGAAAAAAGATACACAGAAAAAGTTACTGTGAGAGAACACATTAACTATAATCATCTTGAATAGTCTTCTTTATCAGAGGAGGGAGAAGCAGACTGTGGTCATTACTTATCAGGCAGTTTTTCCCCACGTGTACGAAACATTGGTTTTGTTGCTATGCTTGACTGTTAGAAACTAAAGAGGAATAAGTAGTGCTTTGCTACTGCCAACATAAAAGTAATAGTACATTTATTTCACTCCATCAATACAATTTTGAGTGCACAAGAAAAAGAACTTCCATTCCTCCTTCTGTATTCAATGGGAAGTTATCATTTAATGTTAAGCATGTATATTATTTACATTAAGGCACTGCAGGAATTCAATTATTTTATAGCACTAAAATTCTAAGTAGGAATTTTCCTTCTTTAAAACAGTTTTCAATTGTTAGAAGATGATTGGATTTTAAATGCAGTTCCTTTCTCACCTTTCATACATTAATGTTTATTTCTACCCAAGCCTTTGAAATCATCATTAACATCCTTCCTGGGAGAGCAGCGCCAATTCACACCTCTGGGCAGCATTCAGACACAGTCTGTGTGATTCACTCTGCCTTTCAGGAGCTGAGCAGCCCCCCAGCTGCAGCCCTGTACTCTGCTTACACTGTCAGCAACCGAAATTATGCTTTTAAATCTTTTGCTTCGTGCTACTTACTCTTGTATCCCAGCCCTGCCGCTCAGCTCCTAACAAATGAGGCAGCACTGGGGCCTGTCACAACAACCCAGGTAGGGAAATTCCATTTTTCCAGATAGTCTCTGAACTCATATCTCTGGGAGTCAGCCCTAACTTTGCCAAAGCCATACTGACAGCCATGGTCTCAGCACAAGTTTGAAGCTGCTTTTTCCATAGCACACGCTAGAACTTCAGTAACAAGCCATCCTTCCACCTTTGGAAAAACCACCTTTGGAAAAAAATCGTAGCCACAGAAGAAAGAGAGCTCACGGGTAAATGTTAATTCTGTCAACGTGGTTAAGACTGTAAAAAAACAACCACAATAATTAAGTGACGTTTTGAAATTACATGACATGAGTGTTTGGACTGAAGCATTTAATCCATTCCCTTAAAAAAGTAAAGTAACTCATTAGGAAAGGTTTCTCTCCTGCTCCTACCAACACTTACTCATCTGTTTAATGCAAATATTAGGCATAATGGAACAGCTGAATACCCATTTAAGTGGCTGTGTACAGCAAGATAAATGTAAAATTCAATGAGGATGCCATGCTAACAGTACTTTTAAAATGCAGTTTTCAAAGATAGGAACATATTATTCAACACTTGAAAATGAGTCAAATGACATTCACAAAATCTCAAACAGATTTTAGTAAACATTTTAAAAAGAGGAGAAGGCAAAAACAAGTGAAAATTGCATTGTTTCCAGAACAAAAACTGATTGAACTCTGCAGCCATCCCAAGGAGAATTTAGCATTCAAGGGCAGTGCTGCCCCCTCCATCCACTTCAATCTCTTTGCTGCTCCTGGTGCTTCTCATGGCAGTCTGGGGATATTCATCATTACCTTCATTTCCTCAAGCCCTTCACCTGCTTACATTTTTTCCTCTAATACTTTGGTCCTGTCACAGCATCCTTTCCCAATGCCTCCAGCCTCACCCCATCCTACCAGTAGGATTTTCAGAGGGGCCTCCAGTCTCCTTCTCCCATCTGCAAGTGTCATCAATATCTTACCCAGAGTAAGAAGTCTGGCATGTCAAGCTTCAGCCCAAACATTCCAACACTTCATTGACAATAAAAGGTGCTTAAACTGCCTGGTGTAGCACCTAAGGCTAAATAGCTGTCCCCTAGCCCTTAGTAACTATTATAACACAAAAAAACAAGCAAATGAATTTTTGAAAGGCTGTGTTGAAACACAGAGCGTCACCATGAATGTTTTGGAAAGGAATGGAATATGGTTGTTTAATCTCAGCTTCTTACTTAAATCATCTGTTATACTCTTCAAGAAAAAAGGATTATCATCCTAAGAAATTACCTTTCCCACAGTAATGTATTTTAAAAGCATTTCAGGAGGGGGAAGATAGCTCTGGCAAGATGACATCAGCACTAGCTTGTTATAAACACTATTTGGGCGACCACAGAAATAGAGCCATTACTTTTATCACACTGCAAGAGAATCATCTCATTTAACACCTGAATAAAAGTAACTCGTATTTTCTCATGAAACAAGCACGCAGGCACACACACAAACGCACAGACCTTTAACAATACTGCATTAGGTACGGTCCTATCTATACTGTGATCTTTCAGCACACACATACTGCTACTGACCGTAGCGTTTAATTTCAGTTTTCCTCAGAACAAACAATAACTGATGACTCTGTCAACCATCTATCACCTTAAAATAAAAAAGTCAAAGCCAAAATCTGTCTCCTCTGAGTTTCAATCTTTCACAGAGGGTTTCACTTCCCACTTTCGGTACTTTCTAAGTGGTTTTTTTAAACTGTGATAATGGCAAACCACAGAAGTTCTTTAGCACACGAACAAAAGCATCCATAACCAGCAAAGTTTTACTTTTTATTAAAAAAAAAAAAAACAGCCACCAATAAAAAGGACTTTGAAAAGCTTTACAGCATGCATGCAAAAAATCACAGAGCCAAAGCATGACACTAATTCTGTTTGGTCTGTTTTTTTAATCTCTGATTTCAGAATTCCTTTGAAGTCTGCTTTTGAGATTCATGATACGAAGACTTCCAAATGAAGCAATTAGGAATGTATATTCTCACACAGCTTTTTAACCTCAACATTTACCTTCCCATACAAAAATATGAAAACCACCAAAGACCAAAGCAACAACAACAACTTGCACCCTCACTCTCTCTCTTAAAAAAATCAAAGTGATCTGAACAAGAAGCACTGAGGTTTTAACATGATGCCTTTAAAACAAACAAGGAAAATATAAACGAGAGGAAAAGGCAGCCTTGAGAGAAATTAAGCTTCAATGTAGGTTGTTCCTTCTCTCTTCCACGCAGACCTGTAAGTGCATAAAAGTAAGCAGAACACAACTCTTTCCTCAAGATGAAATGGTTGGAGGGATTATTTTACTGCAGGCCAATTGCAATGGCCTGCACAGCTCCATAATTGCAAGTTAAAAAGCATAACTGCATATTACAATTACCAAATGAACACTAATTAACAGTGTCCTACAGAGTGTCATTTAATTTTGTTTAGGAGGTAGCATTACCAGTTCATAGATATCCTCATCTTGCTTTGGTACATAAAACTGCATCTGGTTTTCAATCAGGAATTTAAGACGCAGGTAGTGAGCAGAGTGATCCAGCTGATGTGTCTGCAAGAAATGGAGAAGAGGCTTTGTAAGACATGAGCAATGGCTCACATTATCTCTAATCAGAAAATGGCGTGACATTCACAGAGAGAAAAAAAGTGTCCCAGCATCATCTGTCATAAGAGACCCATGCTCTCCTAATTTCAGCAAGAATCTGAACCTTCCCCTCTTCCCCAGAAGTAAGAGTTTAAGGGCAGTGCTCTTACTCTGGCCAGCCTCTTCAATCCTGTTTATTTTGCAGTTCTGCTCCATCCCATGCTATTGCAGAAATAAGCAAAAACTATTAAAGCAAGGATATGGAGCATACCCATGTATACAAAGTGCATTTAAAATTGCAGGAAGAAAACCAAATGTTCTGCTAACAGAAAAATGTGACAGGAAAGTCTTTTCTGTGGATTTTTTTGGTTGGTTGGCTGGTTGGTTAGCTTCTTCATAATTTAGCAAGTATGTATGGTGTATAAATATATATATATACATGCATCCTCTAAACTGAAAACAACACAGGATAGGTTGGCTTAAAAAGCTGGGAGTTCTATATTGGACTACATGCTAGTGGGAACAGGTCACACCATTTTAATGAGTCAGTCATAATTAGCTGAGGATATAGCATTTGGTCTGGGAGATGTTAATGACCTTTTCTCAGCACGATTAATAAGTTCAATTTAAGCAGAGGTTAATGCAGTGTGTAATCAAAACACATTTGGAATGATGATAAACACAAAGAACGTCATTCAGAAGTTACTTTCAAAGTTCATAAACTGTTCACTAAAGCTAGTGAAAAACCCAGAAGTGATTCAGAAATACAGGAGGTAAATTCACCTCACTCACTTCAGACATCCCATTATCATAAGCTTTTATAAGTCTGCCTTTTTCATCTTTTATCAACCAAAATTCCCCAGGCTGCACAAAAAACAGTGGCTCATCTGAAAATTTATGGAACAATGTCATTATTTCCTACTGGTTATGTGTCAGACTACTGTTTTTTAAAGGCTCACTTATCCGCCTCAAGCCAAGATGATGATACACTGAGATTCAACTGACTGATGACACAGTACAGACTATAAGTAATGTACACCAAGTGACCTGTGGAGAAGATTGTGCCTCGATCTAGCAAACCCTTCCACAAGTATTCAGAGAACAGGGAATGTTTTTGAAGGTCTGGATTGGTCAATGAAACAAAACAGCAACCAATACAAAAATAAAAGACAGATCTATTGCTGTATTGCTGCATTCAGACCTGTCCAATTCAAAAAACACGTTGTCCTTACATGGAACATCTGAAATGGAGTATGCTCTGTTGCAAATACCTGCTTAATTAAATAAGCAGCTTGAAATCGATCAAAAGACAAAATTAAAGAACTGAATATAGGAGAGCCTCACATTCTCTCTCGTTTTTCTTTTTTGATACACATTTTACAACCTTTGCTCATTGTTTACTAACCATTTTTGCTATTTTTTTTCCTTAGTTTTCCTCCTGTATGCACATCTATACAAACACCTCAGAAACTCAAGGGAAGCAGAATTGGTTGTAGCTGTCCACAAATGACACGTAGGAGTGCTAAATTACTTTGTGGCCAGATTAGCATGCTATACCTAGACATAAATGGAAGAGCACCATGCACACAAATTAAACAAAAACAGGGAGGAGACACAAAAACACAGACAGCACAAATGAAAAGTGGAGCACAAAGCCCGTGACAAGGCTCACTGAAAGCCTTTGAAATGCTTGAGCCATTTAAAGTGGTTAATGGGGAAAAAGTGCTACATGGAAAAACAGTACTAGCAGAAAAATTAACCATAATCATAGAATCAGTAAGGTTGCAAAAGTCCACTAAAATCACTTTGTCCAACCATCTAACAGGGCAATCTGAGAGGCTGGTCCTGCCACTAAGCTGCATCTTCTGTGATCTCCTGTGCTTAAGATCTCATATGTCTTCTCTATTTCATACAGCTTCAGGTATGGCCAAGTGAGAGTCACCCAGCAAATGCTAGGTTGGTCAGATTGAGGCTGTATAATTACAGCCTCATTATAATTTAATGAAGTCCAGGGTTTGGCAAGAGCCCCCTATGCAGTGCTGTGTATTTTTACTACCTCCACCTCCAACCACCTTCTCATTGCAGCAGACATCCAAAGAGACACTCCTTGGTGTCTGATAGGCTCATCAGAAGGCTGGCAGGAATCACAACCTGTTGCAGAGGGATGAAACCAGCCCAGGGCCTCGAGGCACTTTGGAGCAGAAAGGCCGCAGGCTGCACTCACATCTTCCTGTCTCACACTGCTCCTCAACCCCTGACCTGATACCATCTAAAACAGAGGAGCCTTTGCTGCAAGTGGGTGGCTTGATCTTCTATTCCCAGTGGTCCATAAAAGGGCTGCTGCTGGCTTTGATACAGGTGCAGGAAGAGTTGATGGTGCCTCTGGACTCACACCCACTGGTCTCTGAAGGGAGATTTGCTTGCGAGAAGATTATACAGGCCATTTGAGAGAGCAGGAGGAAGCCAACACAAGATGACAAATGCTACACTGAGGCTCTGAGCCATTCCAGAGAAAGGCACTGCCCTAAGAGGCCACTGGATAAAACATAAGGCATTCACTTCATCTATGAAGCACCATCAGCTGCGGTGGATGCCATTCATCCACTGCAGTGCAACCCCCTCCCCCCCCCCCAGCATCAGGAAATGCAAGTCATCACCATTAAGGCTGTGGTGGTGCAGCACATGAGCCAGAACATTTAGTTAATTAAAATACGTATACTGCAGCAATGCCTTGTATACATCAGAATTTTACATTAGTTAAACTCTGAAATAGAGGCACAATTGTCTACTGAAGTGAAAGGAAAGATCATCTTGAAGTGGAAACAGGCAGTCTGTCCTGAAAGCCATGCTCTAAACCCACTTTTTTTCTGTTGCTGGCCTAAGCTGTGCATCCATCTGTGGGGAGGTGGGAGCAGAAACAGTGCAGCTTTAGTATTACTAAAGTATTACTTTCAAGACTACCCAAAGCACCTTTAGCAGAGCAAATAAGCACCTTGGTTTATTTATTTCTCTCCTAATAACTCTGGCTATATCTGGACTAAATTAAGCAGCTAACCCAATTTAAAGCCCAACCTGAAAGGTTAACTGATGTGCTCTTGAAGAAGAACTTACTGTCTAGGGTGGGAACCAATTCAAAAAGCTCTGAGCAGTGCAGTGGGTCAGCACCCAACCTGAACTATTCATCCATTTTGGCACCCCTCTACTGAAAGAGTAGACAGCACTTCCAGAGGGCAACTCAGCCTGACATGAGACATGTCTTCCATGTCTTCTGACTTAGTGAAGGACCAGGACATCCAAGAAAGGGTGTATTTTTTCAGCTTGGTGTGAGAGACTGAATTAGCACTGAAGTTACAGCATCATGGAAACATGCCGGTGAGGCCACTGTATTACTTTGTACTTGTGTGGCCCAAATCTTTTTGGCTGGAAAACACCAGCTCAAAATCAAAGCAAGCTCAGAGAGCATCAGACTTAAGTCAGTCCTCAGAGAATCGGAGCATAGATCCAAAGACCTAACGAAAATCTGCTTCTTGTCCCTTTCAAAAACATAAATGGTGAGAAAATAGGCTTTTTGCATCTCACTTTTTATGTACTTCAGTCAAAAGACTAAATGCCATGTAGTCTGCTATGCTCAATTTTGGTGTTATTCTCTCCATACTGCTTCTGCCTACATCCATATGTACCGTGAGCATTTCTACTCAATTTTAAGACATACCATTACACAAATTTTAGTAATACATATATTCACACCAATAGCTATTATCCATACGAAACAATTTAATGCATATATACTGACTTTTCCTGCCTTCCAAGCAATGCTATTAGTTAAATCTTAGAAATCTTCGAGAAACCACTTTAAAATGTGCTTTAGACTCAACTCCCACCAATCTTGAATCATAAAAGTGTCAGCAGCATCCAAAACTTAACTCACTGTATAATAACAAGCAGCAATGTTAGTATAAGAACACATTTTCTTCAATGACTTGAGTGCACTTCATGTTCTCTGATAGAATAATCAAGCTCAGTTTAATAGCACAGACAGACTTATCCGCATCTACAAACATGAAGAGGTTTATATGAAATGTAGATCTTGAAATGTTTACTATACCAGAACTTGACTGGTTCTCAGATGGCAGATGGCAAACTGATGTGAAATGATGTGGATCAGATATTAAAGGGGAAAAAATGAGCTGAATGCAAGAGACAGAAGAAAGAGATTGATTATTAAACATGATAGAAAAGAAGGCATCCATCAGTGTTTCCCAGGCTGAAAACTCTGACAGAAAGGAAAGAAACAGAAACAGTTCTTCAAAAAAACAAACACTCACCCACCTCCCCATTTCTTTATACAACACCACCCACCAGAATAAAAAGCACAGTGAGAAACCACATCCTCAGCAGGACAACACTGAAACCAATGGAGCCACATCAGTTTACTCCAGCTAAGAATGTGGTCCACTGAGTTAATCACTCTTACCGAAAGGAAGATAAAAGTCCTAAAAATAAATCATTACTAATAATGTGTCATCCTGTTTCCCTATCATGTCTCTCCCCAAAAATGTCATTTTTTCCCAAATACAATGAGGAGCTTTCACAAGCTGTAGCCACCTTTAACAGTGCACCTGGCATAGGGATGAGCACACTGTATCATTATTCCAAACAAACGCCTTTCTCTCACCATTCTTCTCTTTGGAAGCACATGCAACATGTTCTGAAAGTCCCCAGAGTTAAGCTCCTGATAGCAATAAATGTTTTCTTTTCTTTTGCTGTGTTGTTGTTAAAAGAGGACTCATTTTTCAAAGCAGCACGTGACATGAGTTGGGTCTAGATTGCAGTCAGCTGGTTAGTGGAAAACATACATTATGCGGATGCCAGAACTGAAAGCTTGTATTTAATTTGTCAAAGCTTTAAACTTCTCTGCTGAGAAGCAACTGTTTTTAATGCCCAAATGGCTCTGATATTTCATATGGCAAAGAAATCCAGGTGGTTTTTCTGCAGATGAAAGCTTTCCCCTCCCTTCCCTCCCACCACCTACGTGAGGCAAGTTTGTCTCTGCAATGCAGGCAGCAAACACTGGTTCCTACTCCTGGCATTGCTGTTTTCTCTCCCACGCCAGTCAGAAGGGAGTAAGAGGCAGGGGGAAGGAAGGAGGAACAGCACCTGGAAACAGGGCAACCTGACATGTGAGAATGGGTGGGATCTTCCATCTGGCAGTGGAGGGAACAGGTGATAGGAAAGCTTGGAGACTGGATGCAGTGAAAGGAAGCAGGCTGGGAAGCAAGGGCCAGAGAGAGAGAAGGATCCTGCACACAGCTTGGCCTCCAGTGGAGGGATGGCAGGTAGGTGGGCAGGTGAGAGACATCAGATGATGTGAAGGCACTTCAGAGACTCATGCACAGGGGCCAGAGTGTAAAAGGCAAAAATCAACCCACCTTCTCATGACAAGTTTAATTCCAACTGTAAGAACTTTTCTTAGTTTCATTAGCATGATTTTCCTGCACAATTCAGTGTAATTCACATTTTTCATCTAACATACAGCTGATCATTCAAACAGTGCAGCCTGAGCACTGGCATAGGAGAAAACCACTACGAGGTTCATCTGAAAAGGCTGAAATGAAAGGGCTCATAGTTGCAGACGTTTGCCCTGCTCCAGGGCACACCGGCAGCTTTTACCTTGCAAATCATCTCCAGCACATCTCGAGTGGTGTCCCCGGGGCGGATGACTGTCAGAGCAGGCTGGTTGTTCGGCAGGCAGAACCAAGAGGGCGTAAAGTACTCATGAACCCAAATATCACAGTCAGGGTTGTGCTGATGGACGCTGCTCAGTGCCACTTCTTTTTCCCTCTAAGCAGACAAAATCCATTATGACTATGGGAGCCAAACAACATCTTCTTCACCATGTAAGAAGCATCACATACTGTACAAAAATAGCCCTCTTATAGTAAAGACATTTTGTTCATAAACATAGACTGAGGGCTTGCCTGGACTGGAAAACTTTGCAGTTCTACCTGAGCAATGTGAAGTGTGCCTCTCCAAGCCACCCACACAGCTAAACTGGTGCAATGTGTGTATCCTGGGATTTCACCCTATGGCTACTGAGAATGCTAGGAATGCAACAAAAAAATGAGAGTGATAAAAAGAGTTCTAAAATTAAAACTTGAACGCACTTCATCTCCCAATAAACCAATCCAAGGCCAATAAAACTGAAGTGTTACATCCAGAAATGCCAAAGTAGCAAATCTTAGCACTTATTTTAAATTTCCTGTCTATTGTACATCCAAGTTAGACTATAAGCTATAAATCTCTATGAAGTGATGGGGCTGCAAAATTCCCATTTGTTTCAAGTGGGCTCACGCAGCTAAATCCGTATTCACTATATGAAGAATGTGCCCCTTAGCACTGTCTTAATGCTGCTTTATAGATGGCTTTCTCTGGGGAAAAAGGATGCTGTCGTAATTGTTTCTGCAAATGCAAAAGCTTGCAGAAGCACCTGAAAACAAAACAGAGAAACACTGTGCTTCATAGCTGCAGTAGCCCTAAGTTATGAAAACCCCGTATGGCCAACACCGCAATGAGCCACTTCCCAGACCCAGCAATGACTGCTCCTCCTGTGGGCAGGCACCTCGCTGGTGTGCAGTGCTGATACCCTTCTTGGTCTGGCGCCTTCTCTGAGCTCAGGATGCCATGCACTGCAAACAGTTTTGATGACAAGCAATCAGTTCAGACCGACTGCGGAGCAGCCACCAGCCCTACAGCATGCAGAAGCTGCTCTCTGCTCCTATCCCAGGGGCTTTGTGTCTCCTTGTGTCCCAAAGCCAATTCTGTATTTAAGCTGTGAATGGGAAGGAGGCAGCTGGAGGTGTTTTTTACCTTGCCATCCGGGACTGTATCATCAAAGATTCCTTCGAGAGATTTCTTTACTGAATCGACTCCTTCACCAAACACCTGAGGAACAGAGCAACTCTGTTTTAAAACACAAGTGTACATCTGCTCCCCGTGCAGGACAAACTAGGGCCTGACAAGACTGATGTGCTGCAAAGGTTGGCCACGAACAGAGTTATCTAATGCTCAACATACAAATCAAGCTGAAAAATAAAAACATTCATCTCAAAAACACAGAAAATGAAAATATCAGCTTGTTAGAAAGGATGGGGAGTATCGGACAAGCTGGTGACTGGGCACCACACTGAAAGATGTCAGCTGTTTAGTGCTCTGTCACTAGCTTACACTGCAGAGCTAGACACCTTTTACCTCCTTTTGCGCTCAGTTGCATGGCTGCATCACACTGTACCAGGCAGGCACCAGACAAAACACACCTGCAAAAAACAGCCTGCCCTGTGCACAGCTCTTACTTGACAGCTGAGTGTGGAGGGGAAAACAAGGTTGGTACTGCAACTGAAACTTAAGCTTAGAAGTGGAAAGCTAAAGTTTGACAGCTCTGCATCACCACAGGTTTATGATTGAGTTGCTGGGTTTGACTGTTAAGTATACTGCGCCTAAAATGAAGCAGGACCAATCACTCCACTTCAAGAATTTAGAGCTCACTCCAACTTTGCAAACAGCTGCATGCTGCTACATATGAGCAGGGGAAATACATTCAGACATTACATGTAGACTTTCCCACGCTTTCTCCAAACTTCATTTTTTCTTTGACTTTCTCCAGCGCGACTGTTCTTTAACTTGGAACAAAATCCCTCTCCATGCCTGGGAGTAATGGAGGAGTTATGGGGGTGAGGATGGAGATGGGGAGGAAGCATGAAGAATGTATTTATCCCCACCAAAAGAAAAAGAAGGGTGAGCTCAGAAAAGACATGGCACTGAGGAGACAGCACAGGCGGGATCATAGCTAAGGACAAGAGATTGTGCTTGATGTGGGAAAAATAAGTGCAAAGCAACATGGATGCCTCAGCACCAGCGTGAAGAATTGAGAATGTACTCACAGAGCATCTGATGCTTCTCAGCAAAAGCCAGAGCTCTTGCTCAGGCACTACATGCTAGGTGAACATCTAATGTCTTACTAAAAACAAAGCTAAACAATTTTCCAGCATAAATCCCCTGCTCAACAAAACAAACACCCACTGCTGCCTTGAAAGAAGGAAGAAGTAATCACAGTGCATGGAACAAAATGTGTACCAAGCCTTTCCCCCACCTCAGAAAGTGAAAGAAGAAAAAGAGGAGAAAAGCCTTCATTTCCTGCAATTAGATGAGGTATGGCTCTCAAAAATTGAAAGCTGTAATTAGAGATGTTTGGAAAGAATAACAGGGAAGTACCTTCCTACCACACCGTAACACATTTTCTAGAAACATCTGAGGAGTGAAAGGTTTCAGCTTTTGCTTTTTAAAAATTCAATGCAAAACAGTGACTGACTCTCCTAAATACAAATCTTGTTACTTCAGAAAGTTTTCCCCAAACTTAGCTACATTTAAAATATTTTACAAACACATGCTTTTAATTTAAGGAAATGAAATCTCCATTTTTTTTCTTTTTTTTTTTTGTTGTTACCAAAACTGTCTTTCTTTTATGCTGTTGCCTCATTGTTGAGTTTTGGGGAACTATCTCTAGCAAAAGCAGAAGCAGCAAAAATGCAGCAGTAGTAATGCAACTTAATCAGCAAAGAAGGGTATGAACTCCAAATTGCACTTCAGGATGCTGAGGTACACTTATCTGTAATTAGTCACTGATTTTTGAAGAGGATATGGAATGTGACGGCTACACACCGTGAAAAATTAAGCAGACAAGTTTTAGGTTGGATGTGTAAGCGCTTGGTGTGACTTTTTGCATGAGCTACATTCTGCATGATAACAAGTCAGCTTGAAACCGACTGTGTCACAAACTCCCACACGCTTACCTGATTAATGCTTGGCCTCCCTTGTTTTTTCTTCGAGGTAGTATCCAGCCCCCAGAGAGAAGAAAACCTGCTTCTCCGTTTACTGGCAGATCTGGACATGGCTTGCGTCCTCCTCCTCACACCGGACTCCCCTGTGCGAGCCGCCACCTGTCAGTGCCACATGGTTTCACAATCAAAGGTTGCAGCATCCCACTGTACCACTGCTTACATAATCTAACGGTGAAATATCCTTACAAAAGAGGCAAAGGTTTTAATAACAATGCATGCTCACAACAGGGACAATCTTGCTGCTGCCAGGCTACTTCCTTCTCACTGCAATTTAACTCATTTCTTCCAATGTCAAGAATTAAAAATTATTACGGATGGCATCGCATGTTTTTTGGCATACAGTCTGGGGTGTTTTAAAGCAGCTTTCTCAACCCAGAGCAAAACCTCAAAGTCAATGAATGTGTTTTGTGTTCTTTTTTTTTTTTTTTTTTTCTATTTTATTTTCTAAAGCAATGTCAAAGCTAGACACGCAAAGCCTTCAGAGGGCGGTGAGTCACTGGCACAGCTGCCCAGAGAAGCTGTGGTGCCCCATCCCTGGAGGTGCCCAAGGCCAGGTTGGATGGGGCCCTGGGCAGCCTGAGCTGGTGGGGGGCAGCCCTGCCCATGGCCAGAGCTTAGAGCCTGATGATCTGCAAGGTACCCTCCAACCCAAACCATTCTGAGATTCCATGATTCTATGAAAGCCTGAGATTTCAAAAACTTAACTGCTACTTACAGAAAGTTCGGTCTTTTTCTTTGCTCCTTCCTGTGAAAGAACTCTGGGCACCTTGAACTGATTTATAAGTTTTACAAGGCCAGACAAAGGCTTGCAAATATATCATGGTGTTTAAAACCTACACTTCTTTAAAGATACACAACATCTGAAGGCGTTAGCAAAGCACAAGAAAAAAAGTGAATTGAAGTGATCCTTTCTATCAGAGCAGTGTTAATTGCTCAGATACTTGACAAATGGACCGAAGCAACTCCTTCAGAAGGGAAAGCTATTTGCTTTCACTGAGAACAAATATTTGGGGAGCATTATCCAAATAAGGAAGCTCTGGTAGAAATTACTGCAAGTTTACTCAGAGGTGCTGTGCTCAGGCCAAAGTTTAAGCAGATTTCCCATCCAGAGGTGGAATCAGGAAAGAGAGCTCCTCTCTTGTGAAAAAGGGAGTGGCAGAAGATGGCAGGTACAAAGGGTAGCAAAAGGCAAAGCTAGACAGACAGACAGACCTACCCTGCAGACTTGGCCAGGCGCTTTCTGGAATGCCTTTGTACTTTATTCCCACACCCAAAACTCACAAAATGCGACAACCCTAGCTGGAACAGCCAAACCTCTGAGTGATGCCTCCAGCTAAGGAGCTGAGAAACTGGTTGTTTGAGTGCATCAGATAGAAAAACCTATATAAAGATGGGAATAACAGAAAGCTGGCTTGTGTACCCAGGGAACCATCACTGTGTGAGTAATGGTGATTCTTGTTCAGGAACATTGAGAAATCAAGGAAAAGGAGAACTTGAAATAACAGCTTCTTCCACAGCTTGGTTTTGTGAGACATTTCTTAGCTGCACGTGGGACACTGTGCAGAAGGGCTTAGCCCATCCTCTGCCTAACACAGTAAGGAACATCAGGTGAGCCAGGGATGTGGTGCTATACACAGCATGCAGCTGGAGCCTGAGACTCACTGCACCATATCCACGAGGGCAAAGAGGGACATGAGAGTGTGCTTAAAGTAAAAGCAAGCACGTGTCTTTTCCAACACAACATATTCAAAACATTTTTTTTTTCACTTGGCTCTCAAGAGACGCCAGCATGAAGAAGCAGATTGTTTTTCAGGCTAACAGTGCTTTGCTAGATGCAAAAAAATAAGCACAAATGTAAATTACAGCCCACCACTTAAAAAAAAAAAAAAAAACATAAATCCACCAGCAATTAACAAGATGATGACGCTAATCTTTTCATGTATAAAAGAATAAAACGCCCCTGACTGAATTACAGCTCTGGTTTCAATTGAAGGGTACAGCTGACATCTACAAGACAACAGTGGAGTTCAGCTATTTCTCTGAGGCTCCAGGAGCCCAAGACAAAACTACAGGATTATGACTGAAATTCATTAAAAACCCCACCATTTTACAATGCATTTCCCTGTATTTTTAAAAGCTGGGTTGTTACATTATTTACATTTAAACAACCATTTTAAATATGTCACACCATACAGAGCAGAGAAGAACACTTCCCCTTCCTTCCATGTGGAACATGAGGTGTTGATGACTAGAGACAGGATATTAGACTAATTGGTCAGTAGCTTCATCCATATGGTAGAAAGTAAGCCATGCCCAAGACAGTCTAAGCCAACACGTGCTGAGAGCCTCAGAAAGACTCTCATTGACCTCACAGGGTTTTTGGATCAAGCCCAGGAACACAGACATGAGCCTGCTCTTTGTGACAGGAAGTCCTGTTTCTAGAAAGCATGTTCAGTGTGCAGAGCTGGAAATGAAACATGGTTCTTCCACTTTCATAACATCATGGCTCACAAGCATCTGCTTGTTAGTTTACATCCAGGACACACAACACATATCTTTCAGGAAACAGAATGATCTGCATGCTAAAGTAAGGGCTCACCCCACAGGTACAGACTGCTCTTTCTCAACACGATTTTTGTAATGGGCACGTGAAGAGATTTTCAGGTTGGCAAAGATGACCCCTGGCTTCTGTCCAAACTTACCAGTGCGTGGAACGAAGAGACTGAAAAGATTCCAAGGCGGCCCATTGCAACTTTAGTTGGACGGCTGGCAAAAGCGAGCAGTCTTTTAGGGTTTGGGAGCTCCCCACCTTGGAGACTAGCCAAGTAACAGCGGTACCGAAATAGATCCATCTGGAACTGTTCGAGATTTTGTTCCCAAACAAAAATCTGTACACAGAAAAGACCAAGTGAAATGAAGAAGTTTGAAAAATGCCCACTGTTCCCAGCAAAATATATTTTTCACCAATGCTGATCTCATTTTCAAAGAAAAGAAACCTCGATTCACTCTTCCCTACGCTCTTAATTCCAAAAAGGATAAAAAACCCACAATTTTTAAGAACTTTTCATTGGATGTAAAACATTTCTTCAGTGTTCAAGGCAGAAGCTTTCTCCTGGGATAACCACCCCCTTGATACAATGCTAATTAATAACACTAACATTCCATTTTTAATTTTCTTTGTATTCCAGGATTCTTTACTGAGTATTCCCTTAAGAGGCTTCTTTCACACATCAAGGGCATCTAAGAAACAAGAAGACCAAAAACCACCCAAGTTTCACAGAGTACCCCAAAACAGCACTGCTGTAAGCACAAATGGAGCTTGCTATATTTGGAAAAAACATAGTACACTGGGAATAATTAATCTTATCAGTGGAAAAGCACTGTAATCAGCCTATGTGAGGAATTAAATAATTCGAACTGCTGATAGGAAACAGTCTCAGAGTGTTTAGAAAAACTCCTTTATGTCGAAGGAGAGACTCCTTTGCCCTCTCTCTGTGACTGACAGCCTTTGAGTGGAGCCCTTTGAACAGCAGCATCTCCTCTCTCAGCGCTTCCTGCAAGTTTCTAAGGGTACAAAATCCTTCAGTTTAGCACATTGTGGCCCCAGCCACTCCCTACAGTTTGCATCACAGGCACATTTGGCAGTCGTGGTAAAAGAGCTACAAACTAATGAAGCAGGCACCATATGTTAGTTTCCTAAAATAAGGTGCTGCTGCAACAGTAGGAGAAACATCTGCTCTAGGCTCTCTGCTTCTCAAACACAACTGTAGCGTCCATTTGAAGTCAGAAAGACTTGTGGGGGCTTCAGCCATGAGATTAGAGCAGATCCTTGTAACTAGAAGAAACCAGGGATGGCTTCTTCATCCCATCTACTGGTTCAAGAATCAGCCCCTTCTATGATGAAGACAACAGAGGCAGCAGGATTTGTTGGTCTACAACCAGCTCTCACTACAACATCCTGCTGCCTCTTGCCCACAGTATTCTGGTAGCCTCTTTGCTCCCCTAAATCTCTCACTAATTTCACGCAGACAGCAAAATCCTTTGCATGAAGATTAAGAGGAGAGAGCCTGTGTAATAGCTTAGAACATGCTGGGTGGATAAATGGTGCAACTTGGGCTGCTGGCACTACTCTCTGCCAACACACATCATATCTACTCAGGGGAGCTCTGCCAGCACACAAATGCAGCGGAGTGGGGACAGACAGAGGTACCACTAAGGTGAAGAAGGCCTTAAACATTTGCCAGGGGCCCATTTCACATAAGAAGGCAAGATTACTTGATCCAGTATGGTCTTCTTCTTCTTGGAGTCCGTTACTGAGGACAGCTGCATTTCACCCATTTTCTTCATCTTCTCATCCATATCGATCTTCTGCTCCAGCTTTTTTATTTCTGTTTTCAGGAGTTTGACAGTGTCCTCTTTGTGATGCTGCCTTGCAACTGCAGTTGCACAAGCTGAATGGATTGCAGTGATCCAGTTCTCGAGTTCGGTCTGGCTAGAGGTCTGAAGGGAGGGAAAGAGGAAAAAAGAAGTCAAGATCCTCTTTAAAATTGATTGGAGATTAATGAACACAATTCCAAGGAGTTTCGTTTCCCTTTGATCGTGAGAATCAAAGCCTTAAATCCACTTATGAGAGAAGTAATAAAAAACCATCATACTTAATCAGGCCATTTTTAGCACAGCACTAGGCATTCAGCACCTAAAATTACACATATATCTATGTTTTGCAGCTGTACAGTGTTTTCCAGTAAGTTCTTAGAAATTATGTTCCTTGTTCAATACAACGTTTCCAGAATACGTAGCTCATCATTTAATAACATTTTCTAAACTCAGTTCCCCAAGGCAAACAATGCAGCAGCCTCTGTGCTCTTTGCAGTATGGAAAGCTTTTTTGGCACGCAACAGTTAATAATAAATTAATGACATAAAAACTGTCCATGATATCTATTACCAGCTATATTATGATGCAGACGAAGCTTTCTGCTTCTGGAGATCCCAAAGCACTCTGAAGATTACCCTATTACTATTTAAGGCAAGGTCATCATAAGTTTTATGGCCAAGCACTGTCATTTCCCAAGCTTGTGTTTGGGACAGTTTGGGAAAAAGGGGAAGCATTAGGCTGGGGCATGGGACATCAGTATGTTTTCCTGGAGGAGGGCATTTCTGATTAGAGGCTTTTGACATAGAAAAAAAAAAAAAAAAGCCTTCAAAGCATTCCTTTTCAAGACTTTCAAAATAAAACATAAATCTTCTCGGTCTTCTTACAAAACCTCACTCCCTTTTACAGTACATTGTAAAACAAAATTTACAGCCAAGTCAGGGTTGCAGCGGACTTGCTCTGAGTGCCAGCCTTTAGCAGTAATCACACTGGTATTTGGCTCATGGTTGAAAAGGTAGCAAGGTGCCAAACCACCTTGTTCTCATTAAATTTTCTGATGATACCTGCTTTATAAATAGACAGCACAGTATGACTTCTCCAGTTGCCAGCAAAGATGAAGAAGGTCATCCTACTGCTCTACTTGCAGTCACAAGTAACGGCTAAGGCTGCAGTTTCCTGAAGGCATGGAGAGATTGCCATAGAAGCACAACTCTTGGAAATCACTCAGGTACAGACCAGACTTCAGGTCAGTGCTCCCAAAACTTCTGTGGGACTGAAATAGGTGAAGCACACATGTCCCTGAATGATATTTCCTTCCTTAACTCAGGTTAGGAGTACTAAGAAAAGACAGGGTCTATACCAAAAAAGACTGCTCTTCTACTGCTGTTTTTCATGTCTTCAGTAGGCACTGTACAAAGCAGATTGCTGAAATTGTGCAGGTTCACTGCCCAGGTAGTACTACTAACAGGCCCTCATTCATAGATGCAGGCTTACAATGTCTTACTGCTACTGCAGAAGGCATGTTGAGAACTCCTCATGCCTGAGGAGTTTCTGCTGCAAGATGAGAAACTGCAGAACAAGATTCACTTTGCCTTCATCAGGGGGTGAAACCTACCGCCTCCAACAGGAGAGGGTACTGCTGGACTTGTAATGAGATGTTATGTTTTGTTGATTCCTATAAAATTATAGAGAGGTCATCTTTTTATTTTATTCAATTGCAAAGCATTATCCATACACTATTAGATTCAGGTTTCATCTCGGCTTCTGGGGAAGAGTTAAACAAGAAAAGGAATGTGGAAAGGATTTTAAGAGTTCAAGATCCTTCTGGTAGAGAAGTAGGCATGGGGAGTCACACTCTGCTTCTCAGCAGAAAGGACCACATAAACAAGCTGCAAACATCTGATACATAAGTATGTAGTGTCACAAGTTGCACTGAGCTCCTGGAAAATACATGTGACATCTACAAGTAATGGATTTGTGTAGGCATGATAAGAACTGACTGAGCAAGGAATTATAGTGTAGGAGGTACGTGATGTCTCTAGGTGCAATGCAGTGGGAAGGCTTGTTACAAGATGTCCAATATCTGTACGCATCACAAAGTAACCCTATTTTTTTCTCCCTAAGTATACAGTCTCCATAGGACTGAAAATAGTCTTACTTAAGTCTGTGGTGTCTTCTCAACAGAATCACTACTACAGCAGAGTATTATGTGGGGATATGTATGTATGACATTAGTAATTAAGTAATGCTTAACTTGAACAGCCATATGCATACTTGGGCTGCTCCGAACACAGCAGAGCAAGCCCGACAGCACAGTCACTAGCACTTTGTTTCTACCACTATGGTTGATTTACCCAAGTCCAACCCTTCTTTCTCTTCTGCTTCATTAGAGTTGCATGAGTTCTCTGACAGAGGAGATATGTCACATAAAAATTTCTACTGCCACGAGGCAATAGAAATTATTGCTTTTCATTTGAAAAGGCTCACTTTTGCTATTTACTACAAAGTTACAAGACAATCTATCCATGACATAATGACACAGGGTTTTTAATGAATAACACCCTATGAAATGTGCTGCATGTGACCTTTTCACTATTTTACATCTACTGGCATTAATTTTATGAGAATTAAGATTTTCCCTTAGAAAACTGGAAGGAAAATCATTTTTATTAGTGGACCAGGAGGAGGTGGTGCTTGATGGTCTTTCAAATACATGCTGAGACCACAAGCACCATCCTTTCCTCCCAGATGAAGCTCCCCAGGTGGCAAAACACATTTTCTGATGTCTCTCTCCAAGAAAGGTATTAAATTAAAGAGGGACAGTGCAGTATTCCATCGTGAGGGGAAGAAAAAAAATCAAACTAAAGCAGCAGAGAAGAAAAACTCTGCTGTTTTAAGTAATCAATCAGATAGTCTCTTCAAGATGTAAGCCAGCACCACCTTTGAATCAGCAAAGTTGTTTTATTTTGTACTAGTTTGAGAATCTAGTCGTTTGTTTAGGACAGCAATAAGGACCTACAGTATAATTATAAAGATGTGCTCGTGGGGGGAGGGGGGGGGGAAGGTTATGACAGAGTAATTTCTGGTTTAAGAAAGCAAGAAATTCTGAATACACTGTCACTGGAAAGGAAAACGAAACATATAAATAAGCAATTCCTTCAGTTAAGAGAACTGAACCCAAAGAGGAGAAAATGGCACCACCTCAGTGTAGGTTGGTACTTAGAAATAAGGGAACCACACCTTGACTAGTGACAAATTGTGATAAAAAACTGGAATGCCTCCCCAAAAAATCACCCAAGGAAGCAGTAGTTATCAAAAAGATTAAATATGTTTCGGTGAAATACATCAACTAATGCCTGATCTTCAATATAAGTTCTGGATATATATATTCTGTGATATTCAGACATTTCTATTTTCTAATTTAGAAAATATAAATAATAATCCTAAATAATAATTTAGGAAACAGCAGCACAATTTTGACTGATGCCTGAATTCTGCACAGCCATCATGAATTCATGAAATGAAAAACACATCATGAATTCCAAGGACTTGATCATGTAAACCAGTCTGGCTACTCCACAACGTCCTATCTTTGATATACACCTCTTTCAAGACACAGAGAAGTGTCACAGTTAAGGCATTACTGTGTCCCCTATCTAGTAATTGTCCTCATCTGTAGGTACACTATAACGGCATAACAAAGCAATGCAAAATTTGTAGTTTTAACAGGGATGTCAAATTTTTTGTTAATTATTACTTTGCACCAAAGTAATCTGGAGTAATCAAAGTAATCTGTCCATCTAGACAAAGAGGATCCTGCCAGGCAATAAAAACAACAGATCTGACAGAGATTCACATGTGGTGTTGGGTCTCTTGAGTGGCTTTTACAAAATATATTGTGTCCTTCTTGCACTGCCAGAGGAAAATCTCAAACCTACTGGAATCAGCAGGATTTTTTCATTGATTTGAACCAGAGCTAAGATTCCCCCCTTTGTCAGCGAAACAAAAAAGAGAACAAATCTGTAAAACCTTCAGCCCAAACCAACCTGAAAGAGGAAAGCGTCCCCAAGGGAATTGCTGAGACAGAAAACAAAGTCCTTCTTGGGGTGTTCAGGCACCGCTTGCACTATGCTGTTTTCCACCCAGACAGCGTGCTTTGGGATGCTGTTGTGGTCAATGCCAGATCGGCCATCAGTCTCATAAAAAAACAACGTGCAACCTAAAAGAGAGAATCGGACATTAGCAAGCAACATATTTAAATGCAACAGCCATCCTGCACCTATTCAGAGCTAAAACTTGGGACTGTAAATCATCCATCAAGCTGTCATAGGGGTGAGAGAGGATTTGCCAGGGCTTGTTCAGATTTCCAGCCCTCTGGCAGACAGTGCTAGCAGCAGCCCAGCCGGCCTTACATACCTCCAGCCGCGCAGTACACCCAACTGTATCCCAGCAGAGCCATTTTGTTCACCCTGCAACTGCTTAAACAGCTGCAGATATGAGCAGGGAAGGTCACAGGCGGTAAAACACAACCCTGGATGAGACCTGTCATTATAAATCCCTGTGGGCGAGTCCTCCACAGTCACCCAGTCCCGCCAAGGGAGCCCGAAGGAAGATGCAGGCCTGGGAGCACAGCCCCTCCAGCAGTGGCAGCCAGCTGCAAGCTGGCCCTGCCAGCCCTGCTGAGCAACCAAGAGCCTGCGGCACACCTCGGCCTCAGCCTCCTGCAGCTGCTGGCTACTGCAGTCCCTCCAAGGCAAAGATCAGGCTGCTTAATTACTGCATGCAGATGAATATCTGGAAGGAAAAATGGACTGGGATGAACTGTGCTCGCTGAAAGACTGAAGTACACACACACACACAAAAAAAAAACCCTTATTCCACTGTAACATTTCAACTGTGACTCACGGTGATTTGGACAAAAACAAAGAAAGCATTTCAGCTGATGACGGCAAAGAACCTGCTGGTTTTACAAAATAATCGTTACAGTTCTTTGGGGGGGAAAAAAAAGGAAAGGTATAGCAAATCTGCAACTGTAGGGTCTCTTTCTCTCCCTCCCACCTCCCGATATAATCTCCAATTGTTTAAAACTGAAACTGGCGCATTGTTTCTCTTCACTGAAAGCAGCCCTCGGTGCAAAGTGATGCCCTGTTACCCAGCCACTCAGAAACTATTTGCAGACAAACAATTGCAGCTGTTAACTTCAAAGCCCTGTTTAAATACTAACATTATTATGGCACAGCAATCTAAGGAGCAAACACTCCACTTGAGTCAAAGCACTTTAAAATAACATCTCCTCTCTGCTCATCCTTCCCCTTTCTCCTCCCAGATGGCTCTTTGTGTGCCTGCTCTTCACAGCAAGACCTTCCTGCCGTGGGGCTGCTCCCAACAGATCAGGGCTTTCCCCTGCCCTCTCACCCGAGGCCTCTCCTCTTTTGTTTTCCCAGCCTCTTCAACTATTGCAAGGAAGAGCTGAGCCATGCCTTTCTCCTTGGTTTTAAAATAGCACTGCAAAGTGCTCTTTGGGAAGGACAGGACTTTAACCCAAGCTTTTCAGATAGTCCCATCCATAGCAGGAGACGCGGCCTGCTGCTCTGCCTCCTCCAAAGAGCAGAGCATGTCAGTCACAGCTGAGGGGAAAAGGCCCGGTCCTGATACTGCAAGCTTTGCTTCCCATTTTGTTGCATAAAGATCAACGAGAGGCTGTTTTGGGAAGCCAGCTCCTAAGTTTTGCTGCTTCCTTCACGTTTAAAGTGCTCAGACACCAAATGGGATGGAACAGCACTGCAAAAATTCACGGAGTGAAGGCTGCGAGGCTTGGGAAGCTGAGGAGGCCAGCAAAGAGGCTGGGTGCTGAGGGCTGCGTGACTGGTCACCACTATGCCACAGAGGAGTGACAGTCTCCTAAGTCACAAGCCAGCCTTGCCAACCAAGCCGCAGATTCCTGAACACAACTGCCAATGTGTTGTAACTCACTAGGCGTTACTACCCTGGAAGCAAAGAGGCCTCAGAGAACAAGGTTACAATTGGTGCAAAGCGAAACAGGAAATGTATAGCACAGCAGAACCCATGCACGAACACATGTCAGCAGCCACCATCTGCACTGGAAACCTGCATTATCAGGCGCATGCTGGCTGCTCACAGGTCATTTGGTCCATCAGCAAGCCCTAGACATGCCTCTTAAAGGCAAACACCCAGGCATCTGAGAAGCCATCCCAGATGATGGCACCAGGACCCCCAAGTACAAACCCTGCTTCAGTGCACCACAGTCACATATCTTTGACTACTCGCATGCCATAACACAAGCATGACAATAGCTATCAAATACAACCCTCCACTGAAAAATCAGAACCATTTCCTCATTCTTGCTACTAATTACCCAGACAGCTAATTACCATGACACCTTTTTTAAAGAGCCTGGCCTAGTGGTATATTCAACTGCTGTGACGCCCACCCCAAGGGTCAATGAGGACTTCTATTTAAATGAACGCTTCCACGTTTGCTCTGTACCTTTCAGGGAAACCCAGTAGTGCTTCCACTTCCTGCGCGTGGCCGACTCCACTTTCTTATTCTTTTTGTGCACCAAGAAGTTTTTCACTGCCAGAGCACCGGCTTTCCGTACCGTACCCTGGGCAGCAGTCAAGAGGATGTCTGACTGCCCCGGGGAGCTGAGCGTGCCGCTGCTCTGCTCGTCGCTGAGAGCAGAGCCGGCCTCCTCCATGTTCTCACTGTTGGTGGTGCTCATCTCCAGCTCCCGGCGGAAGTTCTCATACACCCCCTGGCGAAGCCCGTCGCCCGTTGAGCTGCTCCCGCTGTCGCTGCCGATGAAAGCCCGACTGGCTGTTGGTGAGTAGCTCGAGTTGGTGGCATTGGAGCGTCTGGAAAGGAGGTCAGTGTCGGTGGCTGCTCCCTCGATCCCACTGTCAGTGAACTCGCTCCCTTCACCCACGTTGACATCCTGGTTGAAGGAGAGAAACAGCATGAGGTGAAGAGCGCGCTATGTGTTACCTGGCCGAGCATGGCCTTCAGGAGACCCAAAGAGAAACAGAAATTTGCAAGACAAGCTGCACTTCTTTACACTCCCAGTTTGTCTGGCACTGGAAAATCCCCGTATCTTTCTTCTGAAGACAAAAACCTGGAAGAAAAGTTACAGCAGACAGAACTTCCAGCAAAGTTTAAAAAAGACCAAACATACAAACAGAATTTCAGGTGGTGTCTTTTCGGCCGTAGCGTTTTGGAATACAACACACAGCATCATTTGTTTACATTAGGCTAAGTTAACAGCACTGAAGGTTTTGCAAAGGGAGAACATATGGTAGCAAAAAACTGCGCTGCTGAGAAAAGCAGCAATCGACCTACGCATTTTGAAAAGAAAACATTGGTATTGTACCTTCACACCTACAGATGAAGATATATTTTAGACATCCCAAGACTGTCATTTGGAAATTATATAACTGCAAAAGTACATTTTCTTTCTGCTGACAGAAGTTAATGCATCTGAAATTATTCCTGTATGGTGTTATTTCTACATCCCAAACCCTGATAATGGGCCAGAATGTTGTTGTGATAGATCCTGCAAAGAGAAGACCCACAAGAGAAGACAGTTCCTGGTCCTCAGGAAGTTGCAGCTGAAAGATCAGAAGACGTAAGAATATGACTGGCTTGAGCAAGAAAGGAAACTACAGAACTGAAGTTGAGTTTTGAAAGGTGGTGCACTGGTGGATCAGCCTGTCCAGTGCAGCACGGCAACTGCCCTTTAAGTGAAGATAAACCCTATGTTTGATACTTAGGAGAAGAGGGAGAAGGGGAAGAAGATGCAAAGTGAGAAATACAGCCGAAACAATGGGAATTTCAGCCTCTACTGTTCCTACACAAGAGACTAGTGCTTAATTTACATGATTTAAAAAAAAAAAATAAATAAAGGAGACTCTGCAAAGAGGTGGCAGATTGCATTATTAAACTTAGAGAGAGTGCAAACTTCTAGGTGTTGACTTGAGCAAAAGTCTTTTAAGTGTCCAAAAGCAACCGTGCAGAAACCAAGAAACCCTCCACCAAGCTCTGCCTGAACTTTTTCTCCTGTGGAGCAAGGGCTGGATGAGGAAACTTCAGTGGGAGGGGAGGGGTGTTTCTGAATTTGACTAACTTATAAGGCATTAATTTGTAACGGATGGGCTCATTCTTTATAAACATTATTTCTCCAGGGAGACCTGGAGTCCAGCTGGAAGAATAACCACTTCCTTCCCCACTCAATGAGCACAGTTCCCCTAGTCAGTCTGGTAATTTAATGCAACACGTAGTGACAGACAAGCTGTTCTGGACAGGCCAATATTCCTCTACTCCCACTGCATGTGAATGATTTGAGCAGGGCTTCCCGTAAATGCAGTCATCTGCCCGTATGGAGCAGTTTTCACAACCAGACATTTTCTCCTGCTGTTCCAATACACTTGTTATTCTGGAATCCACTTATCCTCCCATTTATTTCAGCGCTGCAAATAAGGGATATCTACAGAGGGAAATGGGTACTGCTCAGAAACCGCTGCTTACAAAGCACAGCTCCGAGTGAATTTTTGTGCTCCATCACAAAAAGTTGAATGGTGCAACTTATGATGACAGTACTCCATATGAGACAAGATTGGCATGGGTGCTCTGCACCCATACACATGAGGCACTGCCCCTCTGCCCACACAGCTAACCCAGTGTATCAAGAGGGTGCCAAAGAACTGAACCAGACCCCTTGTACTTACTGCAATAGTCAGTCAAACCAAATGACTGCATTTTGCATTTCCTTTCTGGGGCCTTCTTCCTCTGTACATTTTTTTGAAGGGAGAAACTGTGTCACTGGTATAGCATAAACAAATTTGCATTTTGCAGGGAACATTATGCAACTGTGGCAATGAAAATTATTTGAGGTTTTTCAGACTTTTATTTCAGTAAATGACTTCGGAAATATGCAGTCAGTCCTGTATTATTTTATCCACGTGTATAAAAAGTACAGTTTCTTTCAAAATTTCACCCACTGTAACCTCATAAAATTTATCTCACTAGCATTGCTTGGTTTAAAAAAACAGCGAGTTACTTAAACGATCAACCTGAAGGAGCTGAGATTTGTCATGCAGCCGACCAAGGCAACACAAAACTTTGTTGGTGCTCCATAGCAGATCCAGGTAATTTTTTCAAAAGCAGAAGCATACCCAGAGGTGCCTCAGCAGAGTGCTGCAATGCAGGCTCTCAAAATTCCTCGTGCCCAGCATGACGCAGTCTTCCTGTGTACCCTTGATGAGACACAGTGTCATTCGCCTCAGTTTCCCAATCCATAAATAGGAACTGCACTCAGTAACTGACATAAGGGGATAACAGCCTATTATTAATTTAATTAACAAAACGGTGAGGATGGAAAAGCCAGAGTGCATGCTGCATAGGCTCATGAGCTTAAATTCTAGCCAATGCTGCAAAAGTCTTTATATGTTACCACAGTGCGAGTGACACGCTGGATGGGTCAAAAGGCATTTTTAGTCTTATGCTTCAGTTTCGCCCCAACCTTTCTGTGCTTGCTGCACTCCCTTTCCCTCTCTGAAACACCCCGTATCAAACATTTCTAACCAGCAGATGCAGGAGGTTTGGGGGGAGGAGGATCTGGGTACACAAAGGTCAGAATGGTTCAAAACTTACAGCCCGCTAATATTGTTCGTGCTCATGAATTATGAAATGTAGCATTCACTGAGATTAGCGCTTTAGGAAGTCTGCTGTATGAGATGATTGGTCTACGGGTCTACGGGTTAGTAGGGTTAAGAGCATTCATTACACAGGTCTTTGACTTCTGAGTTCCTGCTGCAATGTCAGCTAGTTCTCATCAGAGGGTATGAAAAGCTCTCAAGAATCAGATTGCATCTGCTGTGGCCGCCTCACAGCGCTATAATCTGCACACTGAAGGGCATTCAATTAAGAGTTCAGCAGAAAGCACAGAGGTTTAGTATTGTGCTGCTGTAGAAATGTGCTGAGGATGAATGGGTAATATTCCCAAGACTAGCAGCAAACCATAGCAGGGTTTGATCAGCACATCACTGGGGGCACGAAATTACTGCCATCAACTTTCAAATGAGGATGCCTACAACAGAGCATCCCAGCTCCCGCTGTCAGCGGCACGGCTCCCGTCAATGAGACTGATGGGGACACAGGCCCCAGCTTTGGGGTTCAGCCTTTGAAGTACCTGCTGACGCGGCCACCACAGGCTAGTGCCCAGATGTGAAGTGAGCACTGTGTAACCTTGATGAGACCTATTTAAAAATTACTCACGTTTCCTGCTCGGTTTCTCCAAGAGCCCCGCAGGCGATGGCCACGTCTCCTCTGAGGATGACTTACTACTGCTCCACGTCCACAATGGGATGTGCCACAGAGGCTTGCTAATGAAACAGATGTTTCACTCCCTGACAGCAGTTCCAGGTAAAGCTTCTCGAGGCTGACAGTTAACTACAGACACAGCTCAGCCCTCATTACTCACCTCCCTGGCTCCTGCCCAGGTTTTCTGCTGCTCTCCATCAGGATGCAGACCAGCATGTGCCAGGCACATCACAGGAGCTGGGAGACAGCTGAAGATGGTAGAATGCGTGTTCCCAAAGCCTGGAGTTTGGGACTTTATGCCCAGAATAAAAGCAACTACTACTAAATTACTCTGGACTTCTAATTATTATGAAGGGGCTCCGTTTTATTTCCTTACATAAAAAAAACAAAAGTTTTATTCCACTTTGTCTAAGATTCAAGGACACTGAACCCAATATTTCATACCTCACCAGGGACCTTGTGTTTTGTATTTTCAGCATGGCAAACAGCTGTTTCCACACAGAGGAATATTTCTGCCCAGAGAAACTATCACAGGAACCAAATGCAAGCCTGAAACTAAAATCTGTGCAGCCCCACTTGGCCTTCCCCCTGCTGTTTACCTAGCTCTGGGCCTTGGAGGACAAGAGGGCAAAGCAGGGGGGGAGGTGGAAATCATTAAATTGGTCACACAAAGTACAAAATATGCAGCAAAGAAAGTGTATTTCCTCTGAGACAGAGAGATCAGAGAAGTCGTGGGAATGGCAATTCCTGCAATTTTGCAAACAGAATAGGTCTCAGTCCAAGATGACAACCTGAATAAACAGGGGCTTTGTCCCTTTGATATAAGATTGCACTGTGGAAGGCAGGGAGAAAGTAGCAGAATGACCCCTGGCTGAAGGAGAGAAGTAGACAAGATCTGTGCTGCCCTATGCAAGTGCCTAAATGGAGATTCAGTGACCACAGCTTCCACTAGCATCCTGGATCCCTGCGGTGGCTGAAGACGATGGAGCAGAGTTACCATTTCTTACTCTGACGGAGCTATCACACTGGTTGTGAATGTTCTAAGACTGTGAAAAGAAGTTCAACAGAGAGTAATCAAGGGGGGAAAGTGGAATGCTCCATGTCAGAGTGATGCACCACGGAATTAAAAACCAGAGACAGACTGAATGCTGTCATTGTTAATAACAACAATGAAATGAGGCCCAGCAAGAAGACCACGTGCCAGAACAGCTAAAACAGCCTTAATAGCATTCAAGTGTAATGAAGTGGAATTATCACAGCCCAAACCAAATGCAGAGATCGGGTAAAGTATATTAGTGAAAATATAGGCAACCTACTTCTGAATACTCATGCAATGAGCACCTCTACACGTCCACTATGGTCACATCTGTTAAAAAATTATTGATAGATTTAGAAGATACACAATAAAACTTCTGCTTTTGGAAAGAAAAAAAAATATGTCTGCCTTCAGCTAGCAAGGATCAGACAAAAGGTTTTGGGGCAGGTTCCAAGAGCCTTTGTCCTCTTTTTGAAGCCATTTGGTACTGGCCTCTGCTAGCAAGGGACCACTGGATAGGTGTAGCTTTATCCAGCTTTCTGGTTCATGACTGGACATATGCCGAGTGCTTACAGAAAGTAGGAACTCACCAAACTCCCCAGCAGTAGCACTGTTACATACACCATCAAAATGGTTTGCTGAATCACTTTCTCTTGCTTAACTGGCAGCAGCGATTCAGAGATACTTCAGGCACATTGGAATCATTTAATAGGAAACCTTTGATTCCTCTAATACAGGGTTCCTTTTGTGGATAATACTTTCTTCTGAATTAACCATTAGATTGAAAGTACTGGTTGGTAAAAAGTGACTGCCTGTTTTGTTTTTCTTGGAGGGGGCTCCCTCCAGGAGGACACAAATACTCTGTTCCCTGTCCTGTTGAGCAACAGAGCAGTAAGGTGTTGACATCCAGCAACATCCTGAAACTGCACACAACCTGTCTGGTTGCTACTTATGCAAGTACCACAGAATATGTTTAAAATAGAACGGGTAAGCAACCTGATTGTTTGCATGCTTTTATGTGTCTGGTGTCTCTTTGAAGCTCCCATGTAGAAAAAGGTTGGCCTGACACTGCTTTATTTTTCTTTACAGTGTTAACTCCACCATCATTTGTTGGTTGAAGAGTTCTGTTAAGGTACAGTGTGCTCAAAACCAAAATGAACTTATTCCTCCAGAGTTACTTGAACACCCACTAATAAATACATTAGAAGACTTACTCGTCTTGAAAAGAGTCAGAAAGAAAAGATAAATGATATATTTCAATTGAAAGTTGAGTGGGAGAAATGGGCTTAAAGTTGCAACTGAGAAACATAGAAACAATTCCAGAGCTCATTCTGTCTGGAGGAATACAATTCTGAACTCTGTTACTAACACACTGCATCATGTCCACTCACTGTAAAGTCAGATAGATTACAATAACACCTTGGAGAAAACCAGCTAGCACAGTAACAAACAAAGCCTCTCCACCAGATGCTGGGACTTGATACCGAAGAAGGTTTTGATGGTATCTACAGGCCTTGTATACAACAGGACAATACTATAGGAGAACTAGACAGGTGGTACTGGATTGCCAGCAGGCTTTGGAGAAATAAACTGAGAACCACAAATCACCATGGGCAAATGGCAGTTTTCCAATGGATTGGTTGGGTCCTGTCTACACCTCAAGGAGGGATCCCAGGTCCGATGAGGCACGGTTACAAGCCAATTGTAATCTGTATGTGGATACCAGACTGAGATGTAGAGTTTGTTACTTCTGGGAATTCAAAAAAGATCTGATACATAGAAAAAGCTACAGTTTCTACATCTGTGTATTCACCTCTGTGCGGTCACACAGATATTCTTCAGATATCTGAAAGGGTCAAAATTAAAAATAGTAATAATATTAAACATTATATATGTTATTAAAGCAGCTTGCAGTAGTTCTACAAGCATGCAGGTTTTGAACACGGTTCTCTGAAATTAAATTTACTAAAAATCTCAAAAAAAAAAAAGTACTCTGAGTGATTATATATGACTATCACCTCAGTTTTATACATGGCTCCTCCTCTCCACGTTAGGCTATGACGTTGGCTCAATGCCTCCAACACAGATTGGTTTTTGGTTTGTAGATTGATTCTTGGTTCGTAGATCCCATATTTTTCAGTCAATACGTGGATCCTTTTAGAAAGATTATCACTGTAGTCCACCATGCTTTCCCCCTGTGAGCCTAAGTTTTCTTAGGTGACTTAGATGCCTTAAAGGCAGTCAATAGACATACACGGTCATGAATATACAGCTGTGAGTGTCACCTGTGAGATAGTAAATGCTGAAAATGAATGTTCCTCATGAAGCTGCAATGGCATCCTGCAGAGCTCTTTACAAAGCCAGGAAAACACTGTGGCACAAGTCTGTAACCTGTTCAACCTGACAGTGAGTTGAGTTTCACATCCTTAAAGCTAAAGTATTGGGACAGGGGAACGGGGAGGATGTTTCCATTTTACTTTTTAATAACATGAGAGAAATCCAAGCTTGTGAGATAATGCACAGTTAAGGGACAACAGACCCCTTAGCAGGAAGCAGCACAAAGCACTACCATGGGACATGAGCAAAACAACTTTTGCCTGGCTTTAGCACTGACTATTATAAAGCACATAATACCGTGAATAAGAATCAACCCATAATACAGCAAAGCCTCTCACAGTGTGGTCCCGGCACGCAGAACCTTTCAATACAGCTTCTGACACCTGCACAGGTTTGGGGTGGAAGCCCACTTTCCATCATCCAGCAGTGGAAGGAAGTCTCACAGCTCTTGAACACCACATTGTTTAATCTCCCTGTTCCCAAACGATATGCTGGACCTCCCAAAACTTACCTTGCTTTCATCCCAGTGGACCACCCATGTGAAGAAAGTTTCTAGAGGGATTGAGCTAACCATAAACTAATGCAAGCAGCCTAACTGTGCTCGAGTTAAATAAATGGCAACATGCCTAGCCAAAATCCTCGAAGTAAAATACAGGGTTAGGTTACTTTTTGTTCACTTGGTGCCAAGAAGAGGCAATTCTTCCAGTAAAATGCAGCAGAGGGAGTAGAAGAGGGAAAGAGAGAAAGCTGCTAGAATAGCAGCTTGAAATTGAAACGTATCGTCTGGGAGGTGTCCACCTGAACAACCACGTAACTTGAGAGAGCAGGGAAATGTCTGCCACCTGGGATGATGACTAGTGATAGGATCACGTGCTGAAGCACTCTGAAAGGAAATGCTGCAAAGAAGCACAGCACTGGAAAGTAAGTACATCCAAGTAAGTACGGTCCAACAAACAGGCAGCTGGGGCAACCCGACTGTGATTTTTAAGTGGAAAAGTACTTGAAACTAAAAATGTGCAGTATATATAGTTTAACAGAGAATACAATTACAGCCAGTGGTGCAAGCTCTTCAAATCTTTAAAAGACAAAGTCCTGCTGTTTAAAAAAATGACTGAATGGAGCTAGATCAGATATCAGGACTGCTAATTTGCTTTCCATTGGCTTCAGACCAAGAGCCAAGAAAGAAAAACAAATTAAAATCTTTGAAAGAGTATCAAAATATTTGCCAACAGAGACCAAAACACTCATTTTCACATGCTCCTTTCTTCGACAATACTGGGGCAGAGCTGCATGCTCTGAAGGGAGTGCCTGCTGTTTGCTTTAAAATATCCTGAACAGGCAATACCTGTGCTAATGTCATCCATCTGGCAGTGGCAGGTCAGGTCTGAAGCCCCCTGTTCAAGCTTTCCTCCAGGCTCAAGCTGAAGCTGCTTCCAGTTCACCAGGCTACAGAAAGCCCATTTGATTGAGCCAAATGGGTCCGGTCATCCGGAGGCACTGAGACCTGCAGCACTGACTGCTGCATGCCCTGCACGGGGAATCAGCAGGACCAGCAATGTGGATTCACAGGCTGCCTACGCTGGCATAAACTTAGGCTTCTGCCAAAAGCAGTGGTTACCCTTTTCCTCCTAGCCCTAATCCCACCACTTTCTTTAAGTCGGTGCCCTGTGGCTAGCGGCTGAGAAGAGATGCTGTTTTCTAATGGGCTGGTTTGTCAGTGTTGCTGGCAAAGCAGTGCGCTATGGTGGGAGTCAGCCCACTGTGTTACCCAAGCTCAACCATCCAATTCAAGGACCTCCGCCATTCTGAGATTCGGGTTGTGGCTCAGGCTCTACCTTAGAGCTCTGGAACAATGTCAGCCTGGAGGGCACCACAGGACTGCACAAACAAGGACTGGAATCACTAAGATGCACGCTCCAAGAGGAAAACATTAACAACTTCCTTTTAGGCATTTATTAAACTATGTGTCATTAATTACAATTTAATGACACACGACTTCACCACAGCCTGTCTGTCTGTCTTTGACTCCGTGTGGAGTCAAATGACTAACACAAAATTATTTGGGTCAATTTGATTAAGAATCACATTTACGTTGCAAACAGCGATGTTTTCCAAACTTTGGGCTGAAATGTCCAGAATTACTTTAACAAGAGCAGAGCTTCAACTGCTGGAGATATTCCATTCAGAAAAGTGATGACCAAGGAGGGCCATAACAGGAGGCTGTAAGGTCAGAAATGTTATGTAGAGAGTGAACAGGATGCAGGGAAAGCCAAAAGCAGAAAAATGATTTCAAAAAAGGGAACTCATGGGGGACAGGTCAATCTGACAATCTTGGATGCATTCCTCGCTCAGGAAGCCTCAGATTGCTCATTTTCTGGGATCGGGGAGGATGCCTTCAAGGAAAGTTCACTCTGTACTCTCTCAGTTTCCTTCTTTCCTTTCCTGAGCACTGAGGATCTGGGGAACAAGATACTGGGCTGGAGGGAGCTTGACCCAGTGTGGTCCTCCTATATTTTGAGGCTATATATTCTCTACCACAAAACCATTTGTGAAGAAGTTTCACACAACTTAAACAGAAAAATATCAGCTCTCTGGAGTTTAGCCATCCTGCAGAATGTAATGAAATACTATAAACTGTCATAAAACTCCCCGAGATGGTAAAAAAAATAATATCAGCTGGAAAGATACTCTGAATTATTTTTAGACCGGTTTCTGTGTATATCCTGATCTAATTTCCACTAAAACTTTGGTTTTATCCCCTGCATATTCTGCAAAACTTTATACACGGGATTATTTTTTTTTTAAGACTTGAAATCCCAAATTCCTTCAGGCTACCTAAAGAGGCCTAAAAATAGCAATAAATACAAAAATCTTTACAAGGGGGGATTTAATGCGCCAAGGACATAGTCTGGCACTGGCACTGAAGCACTCCCAGCTTCCAAGTGAGAGAGGAAGTTTGTTCCCCAGCCCCCTGTTCAGTTCATAACAAATGCTGGACTGAGGATGCTGTAAAAAACATTTGCTTTCCCTGCAGAGTTGAAGAACATTTTGCTGGTCCTTCTCAAAAGTTATGTGATAAACCTGGACTGCACCATTGTAATGGTAACTGAGCTCTCTGTAAGAAGTCATAAGCTGCACTATAAAGCTCAGAGGAACGAGCCTTCAGAGAGGATAGAGGCCAATGTTTTAATGCATAAGTGGTCCAGCAAGAAGAAATGCTTTGGCATTTCTGTCTGGATCATGGTGCACACAGGAGACATACCATGCAGCTTGTGAAATACCTTAATGTAACAGAGAATAAACTCATAGCTTCTACTCCTAGTGTTTTAACTGCAAAACAAGTACCAGTGCTGAAAGCCCAAGGAGGTCTCAGGATTTGGTGGCAACTGCCATCACCACCTTTACCATCACAAAAACCATACAGGCAGGAATGCAACCCACAGGGTCAGAGCCAGGAGCTGGCAGGGTAGGCCCAGGCTGCCAGTGCCATTGCCTAGCAAGTACCTTTTGTCATAGGATCAGAACATCTTCCGCACATGCAGGATGCCTTCAGCCAACTGTCCTCCTAGCAGAGTTTGAAATGCTAAAAGTTCATGCCCTATGCAAGGCTGGATACCCCCATTCAGTGATCTAGGGAAAAGAGCAGTCAGAAATTGTCCAGAGGGAAACACAAGATGGGCTCGGAAGTGGCACAAAGCCATATCTCAAGGCTTCCCTTCCATAATTCCACCCTGAGACTCTAATTAGGGCTCTTAACAGCAGGGGAGTATGAGGTTACAGTTCCCTGTGAACACCCTCCCAAAGGAGGAGGGAATCTCCAGCATGCATGTGTCTAGCTGCGAGCAGGACACAACAGAGCCATTTCACAGAAATCCAGATCCCAACAAGTCAGCTGTAGGATCCTGGGGATCTCACAACCCACAACCAGAACAAGCTGTATCCAACAGGAGGTCGTATCTCTTCGAGCAAAAATGGGTGAAAATGTCAGCCAATTAAGCTTTTTCCACCTACATCACATCAGCTCCAAAAGCCAAACCAGGATCCCAGCAGAGCTCTACGGGAAGTCTGACTTCAGCAGATCTAAACCCTTAATGTTAAAATGTTACAAAAAACAGAACTGCTGCGTGGGAGCACCAAAGCCACTCTGTGAATATTAATCGCTAGCACATATTGAATGTAATTGTCTCTCCGATATTAAAAGGCTTTCCCTCTCAATTAGTGGAAAGTGACTCCCACAGTTCAATTTAAGGTTTAAATTTGGAAGGAAGAGATTTTCTTTTTCTCTGCCTTTAATGTAAGTCACGCACTTGCAGAAAACCAATGGATAGGGCATTACACCAAACTGTGTAGAGCTGTGATTCCAGCATGTCCATACTACGATACAGCTGAGCTTGTTTTCTAGCAGCTCTGGTCAGCATACCACAAAAACTGAAAGCTAATGACGAGGGGGTCATTAAAGATGTGAAGCCCATTGAAAAAGCATTGAAAGCCTGGGAAAGGCAGAAGGAAACAAAATCCCCAAATTTGTGCTCGAGCACCAGCAGGCACAGGCCAGTGCAGTGCCAAGGAGCATAACAACAGCAAAGGCCAACAGATCTACATCTCAGCTTCCACCTGTATGCTGGGTAACCATCATGCTCTTCTTCATCTAGTGGTGTCACGTGAGTGAAGTGCTGAGATGTTATCAGACTGGGGACACGGTGTAAGGACAGGTTGGTAGCTTCCCTCTTCTCACCCTATCCAAAACCACCTAATGAGCTTTACCAGGGCACTCATCCTTTTATTTTATGTGCAAATTTGGACTTCCTTTTCACTCAAACACATCAAACACATAATGACAGACACTGCCCCGTACTTGCTAAAGGTAGGTTACGTCTAACATGACTTCACTACTGACAAGTATCTTATACTTACTGTATGCTGCTAGAATTAAAGGCTTGGAAGGTATATTGACTTCTCCAAAGCATTAATTTTCTTGATTTTATTTGTGGTAATGATCAGTGCTGAACCTCCTCATAGCCACTGTCTGTCTCCAGGCTCAGGAGATGCACCTAGTGAAACCATCCCACAAAGCCATTTCTTTGGGTATAGCTGAACACAGTTTGCAAATTCATGACTTTCACTTAAGTTCCTCAGAGGAATTTTCTTAATAGCAGGATAGACACCCAGAAGAAAAATAAGTGCTTCACTTATCACCAGTGACACTGCTCCCCTTTTCTTAAATACACTTGAAAGAGGGCTGCAGGCAGCATTGCACCTAACAATCTTTCATGAAAGCTGTTGCGTTCAGAGCTTCGACATAACATCTTGCTTTTGTTGTTGTTCTCCTCTTCCTTTTTATCTTGCACTGCCTGCACCAAAGGGCTTATGTGCTCTCCCTGTAAAAATACCTCCAAAAATAAAGAGCTGATTTGGAAGTACAAAGCTGCTGTTGTGGAACGCTGCAGCATCTGTTTTAGCGTGTCATCTTTATATTTAGAAGCAGCATATCCCCACAGATCAAGCACAGCCGGTAAGTCACTCAGCAACCCCTTCCCATCAGCTCTCACAAGTCAGTGCCAGCCGACATCCTCCCTCCAGCTGCAGGGGAGGCTCCTCTTGCCTTCCCACAGCCCTCTGCACAGAGGCAGCCCCGCACCTACGCTGCGGCATGCTGCCACCTTACTCACGCTGTTGAGCCTTGTCTCTTTCTCTCTATCATTAGTGTCCTGCTGAAAGCTCAGCCCAGTGGCAAGACACAAGCCTGCTGCCCTCCAACCTTGATGCTTTTCTGCAACGTGCTGCTTTTTCTTTTTCTGGGTCACGCGGTGCGGTGCGTATGCTGCACGGCATCTGTACAAGAACATACAATAAAATCAGAGGAGCCACTGAAGCGTGCAATCTAGCACACAGCTCTGACCTGTGCAGTCAGACTGCTTTGTCTGTGCCCCTCAGCCATTTTTCTAAGCAGATGCCTACAGCTAGAAAATAGTTGACATTGAAAAATGCCAGAGAGCCTCTTCCATGAAGCAGCTAGAGCTCTGCTCTGAGAAGGTTCAGCAAGTAAACTAAATGAAGTTAAAACAAGCACAGCATTCCCACAAAGTGTTTGCCACATGTGAGCTGTACAGGTGGTCAGGATTTGAAAACCCTTTCTCCACCCCCCTCTAAGAGCAGTCTGCCCCTTACAGAATTGCTGTTTGCAGCACCAGGCAGCACTGTGTAATCCAACCAGGCAGAACACAGCAAAGCAGGACAAAACACAACACAGACCCAACAGGAGCCATCAGAGCAAAGGTCACACAAATACTGTCTGGAGGGCAGGAGGGGCAGCAGATAGAGAAGCTCATCTTGGCTCCTTGTTGCCTGTAATGGATGATGGCTGCGATGTCCTCCCAGGCTAGAATCAGCATCTTCTCCATACACCCTCCATCATTCTTCAGTCTGCAGCGGGTGAGCAAAGCAGCTCACAGCGCTGGCAGTCTCCTCCAGAGACCACTGTTTCTGAGTGATGCTTTGCACAGATGTGAACACCATTAATTAAAAGAGTGAAATTTCAGCCCGGCAAGCATTTATAATGAAGTGGAGGGGAAATGCTCGCAGATTTCTCCTTTGCTTTCAACCATGAGGAGTACATGTGTGCGTGCGTGCAGGAGGGGGAGAGAGGGGGCCGAGAGGGCAGAGAGAGGAGAAGCAATGTGTGTGAGCTCCCGGGCAGAGTGATCGGTTTTGGCAGCTACCCTGAAAGAAAAAGGCACCGTCAGCTCTGTAAAATACACAAGAAGATCTTTACTGGAAATCTTCTCCAGAGATTGCATAGAGTGGAAAAGGCCCAAATAGAGCTGCAGAGAAGGAACACTGCACTGATCCTGAGACTGTTCGGCTCAGCTCTTGTGTGGACACAGTGCCCTGTTGCTGCTTCCTGGACCAGAGATGTTGAACAAAAACAGAACCTGGAAGAACCCGGAATACCTTTATCTACAGAAACAGCCTGGCAAATAGCACATGCTTCCCCCTTTATAGAGAAAAATATGGCCTTACCTGAGTAGTTTTTGCCCTCCTGCCCTGCATGCTGTTACTATGGCTCATCTGTGGGTTGGTGGCTCCTTCTGAAAGGCAATGGGACTTCCTGCAGGGCAGCGTGTTGTAGTTGCTATAGGAAGGCGCATCCTCGGCAGCACCAGATGCCATCTTATGGCTGCCAATGTCTGGGATGTCAGATACTAAATTCCGACAATACCCTCCGAAAGCATTGCGTGGGCCCCCATTTATTGCAGCACTTGGGGCTTTGGGGGAGTACAAGTCACTCATGGAGTTAGCACGCTGGCAGCCAACCAACTGCTGGGGGCTGCACTCAGCCTCTGTTCCCCGGGCCGTCTCAACGTCCTTCTCTTCGGCCAAGCCCAGGATTTCCTCATTGCTTGTCAAATGCTCCTGGCTGAGGTCAGAAAGCGAAAACTCCAGGCTGTCCTCCCGCCAGATGTCAGCCGATTTGGAGCGCTTCTTCTTGAAGCTGGCTGTCTCCACGAACCTTGTCCCGTTTGGCGCGTACCGGCGCAGCCTCCCATCACCTTCAGCAAGGAATGGTGGTTCCTCTCCATAGAGCCGGCTCTCCTCAGAGTCGGGCATGCTCTGGACAGAGGCTGCAGTGAGCACAGTGCTGCTGTCCATGCTGGGTGTAACAGAGGAGTCGGTGTGGTAGGAGACGGGCCGCAAGCCCATGTCCACACGGTCCACCCAGATTGGGCTCCCAAAGTCCTCGAGGTTGGCCTCCTGGGTGAAGGGCTCCAGACCGTTCTCTGCCAGAGACTGGGGGATACTGGGGGTGCTGCTGGAGCGGGTGCTCACCTCTGAGTTCCTGTGGATAATTTTGCCGGAAGAAGCGTGTCGGGTCCGGCGAGAAGCTTTATTGGTGAGGCGAAGCGAACGTGACGTGTGCTTGCGGCCCAGGCTGGCGTGCTTGTCTCCATAGAAGGCATGCTCTACGTTTTGGCTTTCTGCGTTTCCCATGGCTTCACAGTCTGCAAGGGGAAAGACCAGGGACCATTAAAGTCAGCAAGGCTTGCTGTAGCAGCGGTTACAGTAATTCAACAGTTCAACAATTACTTAAGGGAGCTGGCAATTGTACCAGCAACTTACAGTTACAAATCAGATAAATCAGTACAAAGAAAGAAGGCAGATCATTGTTATGCCAGGGTGAATGATGAGCGTAGAAGGATTGAACCTTGAATACTGGTCTGGACTGGAGCCAGTTTATCAGAAAGTACGCTATTAATCTCAGCCATGCACACGCTTGCTTGACTACTGATATTAACTAATCCTTCACAATTCTAGCCAGTACTATAAATTCAAAAAAATCAACAAGCAGATAGGCATGATTGTTTATCTGCATGCAACGAGACACCAAAAAGTAGAAGGACAAACATCTTTATCTGAGATTTCACTTTTTTTCTCTTTTTTTGCCAGGAGCCACAAGTTGAAGCACCAAATAGCAAAGTACAAATTCAACTATTTGTTAGCAAGCTAATGATAGGTTTGATTTCTGGAACAAAAAACAGAGCAACGTTAATCAGGTACAAAGATCCCCACACAAGAAAGCTGTATTATGAAAAATACATTATCATGAGTGACTCAGACTATACAAAAATAACCTTTCCTTCCTACTCACTCTGAAGCAGATAGCTAGATCTAAGCACTTTGATCTAGCAAAGAGAAAATTGAGCTGGAAGATAGGGACTGGGTTTCTGTCCCCTTCTCCATATCCAGCCTCCTGCATTATTAAGTTGTGCATGCCCCTCCCTGAAACGGGTTTCCCATCTAGCAGATGGGAGTCATGATCTCGATTCAGCTTTGGAAAACACTCTGAGATCTGTGATGTCACTCAACAAATGTCAGAAATATTTTTTTAGTAGTAGTGGCTCCTTCTGACCAAAGAACAAGACGAAGGGAAAGAAAAGTAAATGCTAAAGTACATGGCCATTCAAAATTAAATAGGAGGGATCCTGAATTACACGTAAGACAATTATATTCAGATAAATAGTCCATTAATCTTTAACAGAAATTCCAAGACAAAGCTTGCTCATTTTAAGGTACTTCTATTAGTCTGGATTTAAAAGAAAGGACTCTGTCTTGACAGTAAAATATTCTGGAGGTTTTAACTTCTCTAGGCAATTTCTTCTCCTTTAACAGGACGTGCCAATGAGTATTGAGCCAAGCGTTCACAGGCTGAATGTGCCCATGTGTGCTCCCTCACTATCTAAACACACAATATCACTATTGCATGAAACTGAATTAACCCTACATAAAATACACCAAAAGTAATGAATTGACTGCATTAAAGGTGGGCACAGCAGTTCTGCCATAGGCTGCTCTGGACATAACTCAGGGTGGAAATGAGTTTATACAGTAACATTTCTGAAAACAGAGGACAACACTACTTCATATTTCTGCCCAGCTAGATAGGTCACATCTGAGGCTAAAAGTCCACTCAGTGCTAGAGCAACAGGCGCCTCCAGAAATATCTGGACATTTCAGTATCTAAAGTAAATATACTCACGTGCCAAGGAAACCATACCAGGAAATACCCTGCGTCTACTGAACGTAATGGCTGAACTCCCATTGACTGTCATGAGACTTGGTTATCATGTGTCGTTTAGAAAAATAAATGTGCTGAACAGAGAGTAGGTTTTAATCTAAAAAAAGTGACAGCGTTATAAATCCCCGGGCAGGGTTTATTATTCCTTAAAAGCTACAGACCTTTGATATGGACTGGACAGAAAAGAGAACATCAGCTGGCTACTTTTGAAGCACTTTAGAGCACAAAACCTGCATTTTGTTTTCCACACTGATGCCTAAAGCCAGATCTCAACACTCCCCCTCTTGCAAAAGAAACTCTCTTGGGGTAGTGCTTTCAGCTGCTTTGATTCCGAAATTCTTACTAACCATACTTTCATTTGACAGGATTTCCACTGGCTGCAAAGCACATCAGAGCATGCAGTCATTTTTCCCCCATCTCCAGCAATGAAACCATCACTTCAGTATCTATTTAAAGAGAAAAAACAGTTCTAAAGGTTCTCTTAAAACCATGAAAAATTAAACGAGAGGCTCTTTACCTTTCAATATGGAGCTGCAGAAGGGCAGGAGTATCCTAGCACACTGCACAGCCAAGCACACTAGCTGATGAAAACACTGTGCTGAAGAAAGCAGCGCTGTGCCACCACCTCAACGTAGAATCCATGCACACCAGGCAGAATGACACCAAACCAAAAAGAAGCAGCAGCCCAGGCTGCATCCCCGGCCAGAAAAGGCTCTCCTGGAAGGAGGAAAATCTTTCCTCCGCAGACGCAGACAGCTACAGGAATGTTTACTGAGCAGTTTCACACAATGAGAAGTATCTGCTAGATACCTGCAAGAAGTGCCAGACTTCAAAGTAAATAGCTGTCCCTTTTTAATTCTAGGTATTGGCGCTTTAGGTGAGGATGCCTTTGCAAATCCTGCAGACAGCTATCTATCCAGCTGATTAGCCCAGAGCTTGCTCCTGAGCCCAGGGAAGACAATTTCTGAAGCCTTACCCCAATCCCTCCGTCTTCCCCAGCTATACGCTGCAGGTTGGCATGCACGCAAGTCCCACTAGTTGCCCCCAAACCAGTTCAGGTGTTTGTAGGATCTTGCAGTCAAGTTCACCAAAACGGGAAAAATTAAACTGAGAAGAAAAACAAAAGACTATTTTTAAAGCTTAGTTTTGCTGGGGTAATGAGCTGAACGCATGCTCACGAGCACCAGCACCAGCACGAGGAAGCCTGCCTGCAGATACAGCAAGGACAGGCAGCATGGCTGTAGAGCCATGTAGGAGCCAGAGGAGGGGGGAAAAGGTGGCAGGGGCAGCCGTGGTGCAGATGCAGTGTCCTCAGCTAGCAGGAGTGAGGCAGCAGACACCCTGGGGCAGAAACACCTCCAACTGCTCCAGCCACAACTGCCAGATGCTGCCTGTCTACGGCTTAACTGAATTTAGCACACTCAGTGAAAAAAATCTGTATCAAATTAAGAAAATGAGTCATATTAATGGGACTTGCACGTAAACGCTGATAGGACAAAGGCTCCCCTTGTTAGCTTGCCTGCCTGAATCCAAAGGTGACCATTAAAGACCTATTGAGGCACCCACAGGATACAACATAAATCAAGTGTGACACGTCTTGATGCTTTAAACAGGTCTGTCAAGCATGGCCAAGGATTGCGACGTGTCAAAAATCTGTTCTGAATTATTCTCCAAAGCCAGCAGAGATTAGTGCACACAGACCATTATCGCAAGCAGAACCAGTTGGAAATTTTTCAGCAGAAAATGTCGATCCATCAAAACCCAATTTTTTTGTGGGAATAGACCAGTTTTGATGAAAGACTTCTCCATTCCAAGAGGAAGACATATGAAAACCCAAGCAGGGAGAGAGGCACGTCTCCTAGAGGAGATACCAGCTCAGTGACTCGGTCACTTGCCAAAGAAGCAGAAGATCAAGATCTATATCTGCAACCCAAGTGAAGCAAACAAGGGGCTGTGACTTTGTTCCTCCACATCCTCGAGGGGCAGGCTGACCATCAAGCTATGGCTGCTCTGGGAAAAGGCTCCCTCTCCTACAAGATCTGTTCTGTCCTGGTTCAGAATAGGGAAAACATCAATCATGGAAGTCCAGGAAGGACCAGGAAGGTCTATCTACTGCACACCAATAGACAGTAAGGATTTTTTAAAATTATTTTTATCATGGAAAACAAAGACTCAGTATGTGACTGTGATATCAACATTAGGATATCACCAGGGAGAACAAAAATTCTGCAGCAAATCTTTGGAAAAAACAATGCTCCTTCTATCAACTACCCTAGACAGACTGGTTGAACTCTAGCTGAACTGCTGAGTCTTTGCTGGATGAGTCATATAAAATGGTTACACATAAAGAAGATCATATTCCAAATGACCACTGATGATCGTCCCATCTAAGAACACCATTTCATTTGAAAGCTGTAATTTTTGTTTCTCTTCCCTTCTTCCCAATATTAAGTATTCCTTAAAAATATTATAAAGCCAAAATATTTGTTTAAAGTAACTAACTTTTGTTTAAAGTTACTAACTCTCCAAATTCCAAAAAGTTGGGCCTTTAGATTCCAGGAGAAAATCTGACATATTATTAACTTTCAACCAAATTTGAAGCACCTCGCAAGACAACAGATTGCCAATTTAAATTTAGATTCTAGTAGGAGGCCCTGGTGACAAATCTGTATTTTTCTCCTGGAGCGAAGCTTGAAGGTTGTGAGAACCAGAACAATGATTAAATCCACAGTGAGCAATGATTCTACAGAAATAAACTTCTGCGCAAATCTTCCAGCCAACAACAAGGATTTTTACCGAACTCACAAGAACCACATAGAAAAATGTACAAAGCTAATAACCAAGTGCAAACATACATATTTTACTGTAATCAACGTGCTCTTTTTGAAAAGGGCAAGAAGGAGACTGAAATTCCACAGTATGCCTTTGAGTTTCCCAGAAACTCCAACAGTATATTTAATTGTTTTCAAATAAGAGCCTTTTAACCAGCCATTTCTTCTTTGTAAGCTGTTCTCGCATACGCTAAAGCATGGGATGGACTCCAAAAAGGCCCTGCAGGCGATTCAAATCAGAGGAGGAGAGAGGAGAGAGAGAGGAAGGGATGTCATCAGTAGCTGCTTGATAGCAATTCAAATGCCTTTGTATTGCTAAATGGGTGTAACCATAAACCACATGCAGCTTATCCAATTTTTTCCCTCCCACAAACCATTATACAAACACAGCAAACTCCTCAAGAAAATGTATGGACACACATGTACCTTCCAAGGCAATACTGGTATCCAGCGCAACCTTCCCCAAGAGAACTGTGGCATTTAGAGGTATAGAATTGCAAATGATACCAAAATGAACAGTTACTGGGATTGCAGAAGCTGTCAGCACCTGCCACTCAGCGCCTCCATTACTCCCTCGTCAGAGTCTATGACTATATGCCAAAAACCTGGGGAGAAAGAGGGGAGAAAAAAAAAATCAGACAAAGGGTTAGCAGGAATGGCCAAACAGGAGGACATATTCTGCCAAGTCCTATTATCATCACTTACCTAGGAAACATCGTTCAATACAGCATGCAAATGCCGTGTTTCAATTTGAATTATACAATCTGATGAGAGCAGAATAAAGGAGAAGCCAGAGCAGATGCCTTGAGCCCAATATACAGAGCTCCCCATCCTGACACTTTTTGCAGTACAATTCCCTGATGAAATGAAGGTGCCCTGCAAAGGAGCAGTCAGGGCAGAGAACACACCTGTGCCTGCTGCCTGGACACAGCCTCTCACAAAGGCACCCTCTGAGGGACACAGGCTCAATCTCTGGAGGCAAACCACCCAAGAAGGGCCTGAAACTGAGAGACCCCAGACAAAATGCCTCTGTGCCGACAGCCTGATTTATGAGAAGGGTAGTAATCCCAGCAGTGATTTCATTAACATTTTTCAAGGACAAATCAGAGGCGTACGGCAGAGCATTTATATGTGTTTTTGTGCACGGTGAAAAGCTCTTGGGGTTAATTGCACCCACAAAAGCGTGGATACAAGAGACAGCCTGTGCCTACCTAGACCTCAGACCGGTCATGAGAACAGTCCTGAAGTCACACAGGTGCTCGTGCAGAAGCCCAAGCAATTTCTTAACCTGGTACCACTGGGAGACATGCAGGGCCCGGTCCTGTGGGGCACCACAGGCCCACCTGAGGAGCCAGGGCTCTGCCTACATCAGTTCTAGTCACACAGCTGCTCCTCCATGGCCCTGCAATAGCGTCAACAAAACGCCGCAAGCCCAGCTGCACAAGTTACAAATACCTCCAAAAGACTCAAGAAAAACAAAAGAAAAAGCTTTGGATGAGATTACCGATGCCTATCAGGTTATTAGAGCTATCTGGTGGGGAAACTGTGATCCCCGTTTGGCTGGCTTCTCAAAAGAAATGAGCGTCATCGGCTCCTTTCCAAATTAAAAACATTCTCGTTTTCTTTTTCCTTCTTCATGTTCCCCTCTCTGTTCCTCACCTCCCCCTCTCCCCCCAAGCTATTGGTTGAGTTCTGTCTGAAAAGCGGTTCATGAATTGCTCAGGAGCTGACAGAAATTAATAAAATGAAGCTCATTTATATTGAAATGGACTCATTATCATGCCAGCTGCCAATAGTTTATAAGACAGGAATCTTGCTGACAAACAAGGTCCTGCAGGCAAGAGGCTTTCCACCTGCATCCACCGCATGACGGATAATCCTATGAAGTACATTCCTCACCTCCAAAGAAATAGGATTTGTGATAATCTTTTTTTCAGATCTGTCTGCTACGGCCACAGAAAACGTGTCCAAAAGAGGAAAAATACAGATGTGGCTGAGCATTTATCAGGTTTTCCATCATGAAGTGGTTTTTGAGGAGTCTGTAATTCAGTCAGAAAGATCTGCTCCAGCCTGAAGCCAACTCTGCTCACTTCTGCAAAAAACTAGCCACAATGTGCCCTGCTCCACACACTGCTTTGCTGCTCCAGTGTAAATCATCCTCAGCTTCTACTCACGCTCTGCATCAAAATTTAAATGAATTGATTTGTTTGTTAAAAAGGTGAAAAGATCCAAAGTGAAGACCCGCAACGGTAGCTGAGTGATCCAAATTCTCACTAAGCTCTACTGTGTCTGAAGGGCTGGCAACATCCTTTGCAAGAACGATGACTGTTCATGCACACATGGTTCCTTCAGAAGATAATGTTTCCTTTCTGAAAATAATTGTTCTTATTAACTTCTTCAAATTGGAGAGACTTTCTCAAATGAAGGCAAGCACCTTTCAGGGAAAACATCAGGTTTTCATACTTCTCTTTGCCTGTCATTAACATGCACTGTAATGGTCCTCATCTCCACACTCCGTACTTCACCCCAGCAGCCCCAGTAGCTCTATGGGTCTTTCACTGTGGAAGCCTTCAGTGAGGTCTCCCCTCACATAAGGCAACAGCCAAAGGGAAGTCCCTGAGGCAAAAAGGGATGTATGCGTTCCTCCATCAGGAGAACAGACAGAAGCAAAAGAAGCAAAACGGTTTGTTACAGCTTGCTTCCCAAATCCCTTGCAGGATTTGCTTTAGGTATTCCTGGACACTTGCTATGTGAGCAGAGCCTGATCAAGGGGCAGCTAACTGCATGATCAGATCACCAGTATCTCACAGCAACTGCTCTCGGGGCTGACAGCTATAAGCACGCATCCTTGGAACAGCCCACCTCATTAAAAAAGAACCATCAAAGGAAGATTTTCAACCTATGCTCAAGACCAAATATTCAGTCTTAGAGCCGGTTCATGCAAACGTGCATGCACAGATACATATACACATCTATGATGCATGTGTGCATGCATGTATGCTGATGCCTACATATATCAGTGCAACTCCTCTTGTTCTTTGAAGGCTTGGAAGTAGCACAGCCGTATTTATTTCATAGCCACAAAACAGTGCCTTGAAAAATCAGGCCAAGGAGTTCCCACAGGGCTCAGAACACAGCAGCTTAAGTCAGTTCAAACTGAGGGAGCTTGCAGCAAGCCATGATGAATGGATTAAATGAGAGCATAGTAAGGAAGAAGAATATATTAAAGGAGCACCTAGTTATTCATCACATCTGCTACCGGTGATTCTAGGTACAGCAAAGAGAGTTTTGACTTTCATATGATGAGTTTACAATGCCAGAAGACTAAGGAAAAAACATCAGCACACTTGCTTTCTTTCTGTTTGCATACACTCAACATGAGCTTTAATGGATGAAAAATATGAAAGCTACAGCTTTCTAAAAGCCTCCTTTTCAAAGCAAACCATCCTGTCCAGCAAGGAAAAATTAGCATGCAAGTATATCTCCTTGTCCAGCAAACACAAAAAGCTGGCTAGAAGAACAACAGCTCTCCTTCAATTCTATTTTTACTTTTCTATTTTATGCTGGGTGGTTTTGTCAGATTCAAAATGCAACTGCAAATGTGAGACCAGTTAGTCATTACACAAATCTTCATCCAGCTTTGTGAAGCCCTCACACATTCTACTGTAAAACACTAGGATGGATATACATAGACAGGAAACAGCAGTCATTTCATACAGAAAACATTTAATGTTAATCAGTACCTTTGGGCTGTATTCCCCACCCACTATCCTATCCTATTCCAAACCACTGCAGCTTCAGTGTTCGATCCTGCTTACTGAAACGGTGAATCACTTTACTTGTAACCAGAGGCCATATTTTATTAGCCTTTATTATCACTTGTTAATATGAATTGCTGCCAAAATCAATGGTAGCATCTACCCTGAGAAGAAGGTAAATGCTCTAGCGTGCTCCAGGGTCCTGCTGCCCTGACAGTTCTCTCCTCGTCCTGTGTCTCCAAGCTGCCCTTGACAAAATAAAACACAGCAACCCATGGCAGATGGATGGACAGATAATGGATGGATAATGGACGGAGGGAGGGAGGGAGGGAGGGAGGGAGGGATGGATGGATGGATGGATGGATGGATGGATGGATGGATGGATGGATGGATGATGGATGATGGATGGAAAGGATGGAGGCAGGAAGAGAGGGAGGGAGGGAGGAAGGAAGAAGGCAGGCAGTAAGGAAGGTAGAAAGGAAGGCAGAAAGGCAGGAAGGAAGGAAGGAAGGAACAGAGGGAGGGAGGGAGAAAGGAGGGGATGAAGGAAGAGAGGCTTCTCTACACCCAGATCTTTGAGATAGCTTCCTGCAGTGAGGGTACATACCTGAGATCAGAAATTCTCCAAGCTTCCTTGTTCTCAGCATAGTCTCTGAAACTAAGTATGATGTCACTGAGCTCAGAGCCCAATTCTAGTGGATTGCAGAAGCTGGCTGATTTCTTTTAAAGTAGTTAAAGTCAAATATACTCCTCTTTGTGTTTTCTTTATATAAAATGCCATATAAGCTTTTTGTTTGTGAGGAAAATGAATTTCAAACCAATTACTTCTTATGCTACATATCAAAAAGAACTCCTGAATTCGCAGCGAGATGATGACCATGCAAGCAAGGCTAGGAGGGATGTCCACACATCTGTTAGAACTGGTCAGCAGTGCTGGAATTGCAAAAACTCTTCATAACCACCTCACTAACATGTACCTTTTGCATCTGTCAGTTAGGAGAACAATGCTATGTGATTGCTCCAGATGAAGAGGAGGGGAAAGAAAAATAAACCCACATTCTCTTTGTACAGAGTTCATAATGAAAAGATGTGGGAAGCCTTGTTCCTCAAGCTGTAGCACCACACCTATGTGAATTTCTAAGGAAGGGATGAAAAAAGAAAGAGAGAGGAAGGTCTGTCAGGAGATGCACAATCTCTGTATAAGCGACAATCATCTCCAAATCACAGCTAAAGAAGACAAAATCAGAGGCACGGCACTGACAAAGTACCTTGATAATGCACTAACAGAGCAGGCAGCCAGCCCAAGGGGAAGCTCCCTATTCAGGGTTTCTATATTTATACTAGGGGATGCAAATAACTGACCCAGTTGCAGGTTTGTTTGTTTTCTAATCACTTTTACAAGTATCTTATGTGTTTTCAGTCTTTCTCCTTCCCTTTTCTTTCATTTTTAATGGTGGGAAAATCCCCCTTTCTTCCCTACGGGAAACCTGCAAGGATTTACACGTTGAAAGAAAAAGGCAGAGCAGGGAAAAAGGATTCTAATTTCAGATCATCAGACATAAGCAAATCTATGGGAAGCCAACAGGGCAACTCCCTGGAGCCGTGGGGCAGGCTAACAGCAGCTTGCGTGCAGGGTGCTGGGAAGTGGAGGGGGGAGGGGGTTTACAGCCTGCCCTGGGGCAGTACAAGTGGCACAAAGTCACACAGTGCTGCAGGGCAAGCAGGAATCTGCCTAGCCTTCGTGGAGGGAGAGAAAGAGAACAGGAGCTGGAGCTGGAACGACTGTGCCTGCATTTATCCGCTACTTAAAAAAGGAAAAGAATGCCCAAAACGCAATTGAAATACAAATAAAATGTGGCTTGTTTATTTACCTTAAGGTTATACATTATTGTTATTATACTTTGACTGAAATGCACTTTTTGTGCATGCCAATGGAAAAGAGAACTGCTGATGCACAGTGAGGACAGGGCGCGTCAAATTCATTTAAAAAAAAAAACATATTCAGAAGTAACAAGACAATGTTCAGAGCAGGAGACAAGGCACCGAGTGGGTGTATCAGTGTACATATTCACATTGGACAGACACTGCACAACCACCCAGAGTGACAATCTCAAGTAATAAGAATCAAAATCCTTGGCTTGAGTGAGTGGGGAGCCATAGCAGGCAGGATGTGAAGGATAAAAACATTGTGGAAAAAAAATTAAGGCCAATAAGTGGAGGAGGGGTTGGAAATTGGAGAGGAAGCATTTAGCATATATCCTCATTTAAACACATAGGTAAGTAATCTGATTTTCAAGCAATGCCAAGGACCTCACACAGATCATTAAGATGGTGCCTGAGATATGAACACAAGTATCTAATTTTAGATGCCCCAACTTAAGTACCAGGGAGGGATTCCAGAGGTCTAAGGAAAAACACACAGCAAATTAAACTCAGGCGAGCTCATGATGAGAGCAGCTCCCACATTTTCGCCAGATTTTCTCTGACAGACAATGAAGTACCTCACCGAAGTACAGCAGCACGGCAAGGTAAGCTGTAGAATTAGCAGAAAAGTAACAATAACTTCTGCAAAGGGGCCAGTGAAAGTACAACAAGGAAAGGTATTAAAGAAGATGTCTTTGTAAGCTGTTGGAACCAAAGAACAGAATCACAGAATCACTAAGGCTGGAAAAGACCCCTAAGATGACCCAGTCCAACCACCAGCCCACCCCCCCCACGCCCCCTGCCCACGTCCCTCAGTGCCACATCCACACGGCTCCTGAACACCTCCAGGGACGGTGACTGCACCACCTCCCTGGGCAGCCCCTGCCACTGCCTCACCGCTCTTGCTCAGAAGAAATTGTTCCTAATACCCAACCCGAACCTCCCCGGCACAACTCGAGGCCATTCCCTCTCATCCTATTGCTGATACCTGGGAGAAGAGGCTGATTCCCACCTCACCACGATCTCCTTTCAGGTGGTAATACAGAGCTACGAGGTCTCCCCTGGGCCTCTTCTTCTCCAGACTGAACAACCTCAGTTCCCTCAGCCACTCCTGGTCAGACTTGTGCTTCAGATCCCTCACAGCTTTGTTGCCCTCCTCTGGATACGCTCTAGGGCCTCAACAACTTTCTTGTAGCAAGGGGCCCTAAAAAGAACACACATCAAGGCAAGCATGCCTTGTGGAAGTCCTGGTACGAGTCAGCAAACTTTTAGTTTGGTGTTTAGCAAGATTCAGCTGCCACTGAAAGCATTTGTTGTTGCCAGCACGCTTATGACTACATGGCTTCTGGTTTTCTCTAACGAGATGATATCAAGAACTCCAGAGCAGGTTTCACAGCCCAGCATTACCATAGGACAAACCCTCACCGTTTCACCAGCATGCATACAGAAACACTCATGCAAAACTCAGCTGGTCTGTACCAGCTTGCCACTGTCAGAGTTAAATTAAGCATGCAGATTTTATCTGGTACATCCTGACAGAACCTGATCACTCAAACGCTGTCACTGAAATGCACTCGCACTGCAGTACGCTTATCTGGGCCTACTGGTTTTAGTTACAACTCGTATATCACACATCTCCTGATAGCCCAGCTCTACCCCACTGAAGGAGCACCCGGCACTGAATTCCTCACATTAGAAGCTACCTCCTCAGTTCAGAGGGGGCAAAACCTACAGGGAGCCATGACCTCTTGGGAGACATCTCATGGAGAGATAAGAGCCCAACAGGTGTGGGGACAGGGCTGATGGTGAGCATTTCTGAGAAGGAAAGGCCAAACTATGAAGCAGGGTAAGGCAGCTTCATGATGGAAAGTGAAATCAGCTAGCTCTGAACCTGGCTTCAAAAGAAAGTGAATGCTCTGACTTAATTTTCACTAAGGGCATGGGGGAGTGAAGTGTGTGAATACCACATCTGAGGTATCTGGGGAGCTATTTTCAAAGGGTTTAAAATGTGCCAGTCAGCAGGAGTTTTTAATCTGCATCCCCAAACTATGAGAGAAGTGGTACAAGAAACCACAGGTTTAAGTACAACAATTTTTATATTAAAACCTGCAGATCAGGATCCTGCCTGGGACTGGGGAACAAGTGATCCAAGAAATGATACAACCATCTGCCAAGCCTCAACCGCGTGCGAGGCTGGGGAACACGTCTGAGAGGAGGAGGAACGGCACAGCAAGAAGTGGGAAATGAGTAAAATGCCACATGGATTGTGGCACACTCATTCGATTTCTTTCTCCAACAGGATAAGCCACTTTATGGTGGAGGATGAGCAGGAGATATCTTTCTGGGAAAGTACTAGCTAAGATGAAGGTGACAAAGACTAGCATAGGAATTATGATATGAGTAAGAACCTCAGAGTTGTTGTACTGAAAGGAGAATTATCTGACTCAAGGGACAAGGTTTTTTAATGCTTTCAATGATGACATGCAAAGAAAAGAACACACTTGTGACTTGTGCTGCTGACACAGAGAAAGTAAGTCACAATATAAAAGATATTGTCTGATACTGATCATAAGATCACATTACTGATGTGATATAATAGTTACAAAAAGCAAATGTAGTCAAAAGATGCCCAAGCCAGGCCTTCCCAGTAGAAACAACAGTGAATGCTGCCATCGAAGCCATTCCCCTCATCCAGAACACTTGCACTCTTCATCATTCATGGCAAAGGCCAATAAACAGAAGAATACCTTCAACAAAAGCAAAGCAGATACAATGAAGCCCAGATCTTCCTTTTGAGAGTTAAAACAACAGGATTGTTTCATACAGGAAAACAAAAAAGGCTGTGTAAGGACAGGATCTGTGTTCACAGGCAGAAAAGGGTAACTTGAACAGTCAATTCAAATAAATGTATTCATGACAGTTTTTCAAGTTCCCCTCTGGCTTTGCAAACTGTGGCTCATGCAGGAACAATGTTGCAGCTGCCATGCATAAGCTACCTGCAATCAGTGAAAAGCCAGCAGTGAAGGATGGCCAAATGCAGGTTTTGTACACTGAGCTCCTGTGAACAAACAATAGACTGTCAAAAAGAGCTTTTGTTTTCTTTTTCCTTTGAAAACAATTCAAAAAACATCACCGAAGAAAGAGCAAGAAAAGGTGTTCCAAATCCTGTGTGGGAATTTTCCAGCATCAGGCTCCCACTTTCTCCCAGTGCCTCACTAAATATGAAAAGCATAAGCAACTGATCACAAGACAAACAGATGACAACTGCCCCTGCACCATCCTATAATGTAGTGCCCTAAGAAAGCCTTGTGTGAAGGTGCCTCCCATGGTAGAAAATTAAGATTTCAGGCTCCCCAGGCAGAGGACTCCCGTCTGGATCTTCCCGGTCATGGAGGACTGACATCCTCTCAGAACAGAAGTACAGAACAGAAAGCTGCATGTGAATGTGTACACACACACGTGTGTTTGCAGGTGCAGGAGTGAAGCGGTGAGGATGGGGATGTCACTCTTTCTCTATTTTAATGATCTATCTAGGAAAGTTTTCAGTTGAAAAGACTTAGTGAGTTTTAGTGTTTGTAGAAATTGCTCAGCACCCTGGATGAGGCTTGACTCCATCTGTGTGACGCAGCACTGTCTGAATGCAGCCCTCCGCAAGTTATAACTGCTTCCAGAGTTCCTCAGCTGTCCCAGATTCATAAACCACATTTCAGTGAATAAACCTTTCACCAAAAAAGAAAAATGGATCTCCTACCCCGAGGTGAAACATTACTGGAAAGTCACCAGGTATTGCTATTACAGAGAGTGCTACAGAGCCTGCCTGACCAAAGCCCAAACAGAGCATTGGTGGAAAACTGCTTACTGTCAGCTCTGCTTCAGTGCTTTCTTACAAGAGAAGGTCGCTAATACATTCTGCCTTAGTCCTTATTAGAAGAATATTTTTCTTACCTGTAAATGTTACTACAGGGTATAGTCACATAAATGAAACACTATACAGTGCTAAAATACAAGGTACATAAGTGGGATTTACTTATTATTTTTAAGGAATTCTAAAGTACATATTAGAAATGCAAATGTTTAATGAAACAATAGCTGATCCTCTTCAAAAATGCCAGCCTGGAGAAACATCAGCCACACCATCAAACGAAGACATCATAAATCTACATGACACTTTATAATTTCAGTAGCAGTAGGTGTCATTCCCTCATTTCAGTGCTTCATATTGGTATGAGGCCCAAAATAGCTCTAAAAGAAAACACCTAGCTTCCCCTTTAAATTTACAGAGTGGTAGATGATTTTAGTAGCTGAGAAAGCTACTGATATTTTCTGTGGCATCATTCCCAGCCCATATGAAAACAAAAGTTGTGGTAAAAATGCACACATCATTTATTTGTGAGCATACTGATCATATTCACCTATGTCCAAGCTACAAGTGAATTATTCAGCCCACCTGAGCTCACAACTGCTCCTGAATTCCCATAAGTGGCACCTGCCTGATAAAGGAAGAGCTCTCCAAACTGCAGAAGTGACCACTCTTCTCCCCCACTTTCCCAGCACTGTTTTTGTGGGTATGCACACAGGACCTATAAGCATGCCGGAGCCTCTGTAATGCAAAAAGCAGCAGCACAGAGAAAGATCCCACTGTGTTCCTGGACAAAGAGAGTTTTAGTGAAACAGGTGTTAAAAATAGTATCATGGAGCCCAAACATTAGGCTTCCTGTAAGCCAAATTTCCTCCCTCCAATGCCAAAGCCACCAGGGAAGGTGACTGCCATGCCTTCTGCTCCTCAGCCAGTCACAGCCTCACCATATTGCCACGCTGATCCAACACACCTATAGCAGGAAGATGAGCTTATTTTAATAGCATATGGACATCCCTGAAAGACAAAGGCTATGGCCATTTTAAAGGGAATTTTTAAGGGAAGCCCCCTGTGTTATTTTTCACAGGCCAAAAGAAAGAAGTGAAGGGCGCCTTTATCATCGAGTTCAACAAAGACTCCTTCACGTTGCAGTGCTGCATCAGCTTTTGCCTCTCCTTCTGGAGAGCAACACTCTGTGCTAGTTAAGAGGTCTTTACTGATGAAATTTCCACATCAAGAGTAGAAAGCCTGACCTGCAAATGCGTTGGAGGCCTCTGAAGTTCTGCCACCAGGGACAGTCTTCCTATCTTTAATAATTAACTTGCCCACTGATGGGCTACACATCCCTTACAGCAAGCAACTGTGAAATCAAAATATTTCCAATGCAACTCCCTCCTCCACTTGTTTACTTGCCCTTTTCCACCACTTTCAGACCCAGTATATCTAAATGAAAAGAACAAAAGCCAACGTATTGCACTTCATCATTTCCAGTTTTCAACCATGGAGCCACGGAGCATCCCAAGCTGGAAAGTACCCACGAGGATGACGAAGTCCAACTCCGGGCTCCACACAGCACCTCCCAAAGTTCAAATCCTGTATCTGAGAGTGTGATCCAAACGCTCCTTAACTCCAGCACTGGGGCCGTGCCCACAGCCCTGAGCAGCCCGTCCCACGCCCACCGCCCTGTGGTGCAGCCCCTGTCCCTCACCCCCACTGCCCTCCCCTGACACAGCTCCATGCCGTTCCCTCGGGCCCTGTCGCTGTCACACAGAGCAGAGCTCAGCGCTGCCCCTCCGCTCCCTGTGAGGAGCTGCAGCCGCCATCAGGCCTCCCCTCAGCTCCTCTGCTCTGCGCTGAGCACAGCGAGGGGCCTCAGCCACTCCTCATACAATGCATATAAAATCTTCATCAAAAAGCTATCTTCTCTATATTAAAGGAGGAAAGACAGCTCTGTGCCGTGCAGGAATCCAAGCTACAAATCTATTTGCCAGCGCAGAAACGTCAGTCACAAATTCGCTAGAGCATGACCTCTGACTATGCCTGCAGAGGCCACTGCAATACAGTTATATGAGCAGCATTGTGACACAGCTTATAGTAACACTTTTTTTCTCCCCAAAGAAAAACAGGCTTAGCATAAGCTATTCCAGCCAAGTGCAGTTTTGCTGCCGTAAGCGCCATTCGCATGATGAAGGCTCTGTGCTGCTATAACAATGCCGCACAGTGCACCATGGCAGCAGTGTGCTGTTAACACCTCTCTGGCCTCGCTGCACCGGTCTCCCGCACTTGTACTTATCAGTGTGATGGCTTTTTTCATTCCTAAATCAACCCGGATGCTTTCAGCTTTCTGAAGAGGAAAAGCAGCACTTAGATGTTGCAATGCTGAGCTCTCCTTCCCGAGATGCTACACGTGATTATTTCCAACCTACAAAGGTGCCAGCTTCTGGCTGCGCCAAGGGTGGGCAGGAACCTGAGGTCTGTCAGGGGAAGAAGTGTCTCCCTCCACATTGCTGACACCAGCTGTTTTCTTCAAAAGGAAGCTGTTGAGCTCATGCATATCAGCCTCATGTGGAGCAAGTCACTGCATGAGCAACCCGGTCCGTCTGCCTGCAGACATGAGCAGCTCTGCTGAGCACCTCTGCACCCAAAAGCCCAGAGAAATCAATGCAAAATAATTCAGCAGTCCCTCAAAGAAGCGGGGAGGCTTAAGGAGCCATGTGCACAAGATGTCAGCTCAGCCTCCTTGGTTTCTCAACTGCAGCTGTTAATTTTTCTCTGCCTCGCACCAAAAAGGAAAGGTAAAAAGACCAAATATTCCCACAGTGGCTATGTTCAGGCAGGGTATCCAAAATGCAGTCAAGCTCACTTGTCCCTCATCAAGAGGGGGCCCTGGGCAACCCGATATAGTGCCTGATGTGAAAGGTAGCAACTCTGCCCATGGCAGGGGTTGGAACTGGATGCTCTTTGAAGTCCCCTGCAAACCAAGTCCTTCTGTGATTCTGTGAAGAAATGATCACTGCTTTAAACATCCAAGAGCCAAAGTAGGACAGCACAGAGTGGAGGAAAAACACCTTTCCTCCAGCCTGTCTCATACGCTGTAGCAACCACTGTGCTGTCCTGCTGGTGACATCTGCAAGGCTGCAATTAGCCACTAATATTTCTGTAATCTTACATAGCATGGCAAACAGCAAACCCATTAACTGTAACATTTTTGTGGGATTTCTCTTGGTTCATCTGTTCTGGAGGCTTGTATTTATAAAAGATAAAGAAAGCTGATGTGTTTCCTTTGTTTGTTCCAAACAGATCCACTATATTTCAGGGCTCATTTCATGTTTAATTAGGAGATTAATAATTATGGACATACGCAGAGAATCCCTTTAAAAGATATTAATATTTGAGGAACCACCTCATGTTAAATATAAGAGTCACACTACTCCAAGAACCATCCGAAATCCCACTGCGTCAATTCATTTATGGGATATCGTTTCCTCTGACCACTTATCAGCACAGCAGATCACAAGGGAGACCTAATTTAAACCAGCCCTGCTTGCAACGCTCTGGAAATGAAACAAATAAACTACAGCCGCGACAGATGCAACAGCACTTTGAGGCCAATTTCTACCATCACCACTCACGCCGAGCTCTGCTCTATGCTGCAAAGCCCGATTGACTGTGCTAGGTAGAGGGAAAGGAGGAGGCAGGGGCTCTCAGTGCAGGCCCGTCCCATGAGATGGATGTGGTTGAGGGGAAAGCCCTCACAACCACCAGCTGGGATCCACGCAGCTCAGTAGCACATTGCAGCACCCAGGACGGTGACAAAGCCAGACCTCCCAAACAGAGCCCCACAGATGTTCTGCAGTGTACCTTCATCAAACCTCCAACACTAGAATATGCAGCACCCTAGTGGGAAAGGGTTACGAACAAAAGAAACCAGGCATTAAGTTTGGTGTGTCTTATCTACACCCAGCTGTGGGAAAGGAGGAAGGCACTCGATTATCACTTTTCATACAGGTTTTAACACGCCTCAACATATTCCCTGCCTCTTAAAAAAAAAAAAAAAAAAAAAACATGAAAAAGAATGCATAATCACTTTTGCAGGGCACCTTTCCGCTCTGGCTTGTAGAGTCTGCCCTGCATGTACATTTCCCATCGCAGTGTAACTTGCAAAACATTTTACACAATGGCCACCGTGAACTTTTAAAGGCAAACAGCCTCCCCCAGCCCCACCAACAAATTAGGCAGAAGTTCCCATATTCACTAGGAAAAATGCCCTGGTGAAATTGGAATGTGTAACTGAATGAAAAAAAAAGCATGCAATGATTTGTTTCCAGGGGGGCCACAAGAAGCTCCGGACAGCGGTGGTTGTGGCTTCTCCAATGGAAGCAACACATCCTGCTCAAGGCCTCTGCTCCTATGGTCTGGTGGGAAGGACAGGCTGTTTGCTTGGGGCTTTTCTCTCATCAGTGCCTGGGGAGCCTAAAGAATGCATGTGTGTGCATGCAGCCTGGAAGGCCAACAGTGTCCTGGGCTGCACCAAAGGAGGGGCGGAGAGCAGGAAGAGAAAGGGAGAGGACTGTCCCCTTCTGCTCTGTTCTCGTGAGGCACCATCTGGAGTACTGCATCCAGGCCTGAGGTCCCCAGCACTACAAGGATGCTGAGCGGTTGAAGCAAGTCCGGAGGGAGTTGGGCTTGTCTAGCTTGGAGAAGGGAAAGCTGCAGGGAGGCCTCATTGCAGCTTTCCAGTACTTGAAGCGAGCTTACAAGCAGGAAAGGGACTGACTTCCTACACTGTCTAACACTGATAGAACAAGGGGGAATGGCTTTAAATTAAAAGAGAGGAAATTTAGGTTAGATGTCAGGGGGAAGCTCTTGCCTCAGACGGCGGAGAGGCGCTGGCACAGCTGCCCAGAGAAGCTGTGGTGCCCCATTCCTGGAGGCGCTCAAGGCCAGGTTGGATGGGGCCCTGGGCAGCTGAGCTGGTGGGGGGCAGCCCTGCCCACGGCAGGGATTGGGGCAGGGTGGGCTGTGAGGTCCCTTCCAACCCAAAGCATTCTGTGATTTTATGAATGCAGCATACCACAAGCATTTCTTAGCAGCTGCTGCACTACCCACCATAGGAAACGCCAGGTGGATGATGGCCCAATCAGCACCGGGTGCCAGAGCTGCCAGGTACAGACCTCCCCAAGAGGAACCTGATGTTGGCACAAGGCAGCGCTGCCAACTGCTGAAAAATACAAGAATATCTCTCAGAGCCATTCATAAAACCTGGTGCTTATCGCAACACACGGCTTTGTGCTAAAGCATTAAAAAGAAAAGCAGAACATTAGGAAAAGCAGCTAATGAGATTGGGAATATCAGAATGGGAGGAGAAATGAAATGGGTTGTAATTAACCTCAGTAATGAGCAAGAATGCTGGAAAAACTCTAGGAAGACTCTGTAAGAGGATTTATATGCATGCACAGTAGCCCAGCACTGTTCTGTCTTTGCAACACTACATTTAAACACAAGATTTTATGGCATGATCCAATTTTTTTTAATTTATGTTTGGTGATTCTGTTTTGATCTTCTTCCTTAAGCCTGACTCCTGACCACGTTTTGAAAAGGAAATGAGTGTCTGCTTGTCTCAACAAGTGAGCAACACCTGCTCTGGCACTTTTGGTTTTGCTGTACTGTTTGGGTTTTGTGAGCGCTTTTTTAAAGCCCAGCCTAACAGGCTTAGGGAAAAAAAAGCCCATGACCAGTTGGGGAAACAATAGAGCAAAAGACTTTATTCATTGACTCCTTTGTTTTCAGCAAACATATCCTGATGTATCCCTGTCAGTACAAGATGAAAAATGCAGAAAATGCAAACATAGGTAGGATGGTGCTTCAAAAGGAGAAGGCACGGCCCTGCTTTGGATTCCAGCTTCTTCCTACAAAGCCTGTATTCTGGGATATTGCTGTATCATCAAGAGACCTTCTTACTGGAACCTTTAGCAAGAAGGGAAAACACAGCAGCATTCTGCTTGCCAATTCTAATTTGTTTATGCTAGTTTTCCAGAATTCATGTTCTTTTCCCCACAGAAATCTAATGCCCACTTGCAAGGAAGATATTTAAATGCCATAAAATAAGATCTGAAAAAAAGCTCAGCACTGGCATAATGCAATTGGCTCTAACCTGACTCAAGGGATGTTTTTATATGAATACTTAGAGGATGAATTTAAGCATTGTCCCACAAAGCAACATCGGGGTCTTTATTTCAGCTACCACCCTGACAAGTAACTTTATTAAACAGAAACAAGATTAAAAAATTATGCAGAATTCCAGACAGAGTTAACCCATAACTTATTTGAGCAGCCTGAAGCACGGATCAATGCAAAGAAAGGACTGCCAACAATGTATCGGCAATGAAGACATGCCTGTGTTGTTTCTTAGCGAACATTCAGATGAAGATTAATGGAGACAAGAGGACAGCTCTCTTAGTTACCTGTCAGACAGTAACTTCATCCTAAATTGAGTTATGAATTGTTGATCCCATAAGAACACTGCTTATATGTTTTCTTGCACATGCACCATTTAAGACAATATCCATCAAAATGAAACAAAATAATTTTCTGTAGTCTCTAAGTGCGTGATTTTGCCCAATTAATTCATTAATGGAGCTTGAGGGAAATATTCAGGAGAAGAATGTGATGTGCTGTGATCAGATAAGTAAGATGTTTCAGTTGTACATCATTCCTAATTCAGCCTGTTTAAAAAAACAAGCATTAAATAACAAAACTGAACAAAGGTAAGTGCAGTTCTTGGTACTAAGCTGCAATAAAAAAGCAAAATGTTGTTAATTTTTCTTGGTTCCTTCGCTGTGCCAAGTGTAACATGTTGATAACTTTCTACAGAGAGGATGTAAGTCACAAAGCGCATTCTTGTGCTACAGTGTGAAACAACAACGCCAGCCTAGCTCATGCCATGAGGTGATAACTCCAGCCCACGTGTTCAGACACCTCAGCAGCTTGTCCTAGAGGTGCTGAGCTGGGGGCTGTGTAGCAGCAGACGGGAACCTGCAGGAGAGCCCTGGGAAGGCACATCCGTGGCTTCTCTGCAGCTTGCTGCCTGCCAGCTTCTCAGGGCTCCACATTTTCACTGCAACACTTCTAGGGATGCAGTAACAGAGATGCTGAAAGCCTCTGCACAAAACTACAGGCTGTTAACACTGGAAGAGGGGTTGAACAGTGATAGCACAAGGGGGAACAGCTTTTAACTAAAAGTGAGGACATTGAGGTTAGATGTTAGAAGGAAGCTCTTGCCTCAAAGGGCAGAGAGGCACTGGCACAGCTGCCCAGAGAAGCTGTGGTGCCCCATCCCTGGAGGCGCTCAAGGCCAGGTTGGATGGGGCTCCGGGCAGCCTGAGCTGGTGGGGGGCAGCCCTGCCCATGGCATGGGGTTAGAACTTGTAAGGTTCCTTCCAACCCAAGCCTTTCTATGAGTCTATGAATACGCATATAGAGTAAAAAAGATAAGGATAAATCACATTCAGTATCATGGCAACTAACCATAAATTTTAATTTAGACAGCACTATACCAAACATGACATACTGAACTAGTCTGATCATGAAGCTGTGATTGATGTCACATGAACTTGATGCTTCAGCATCAGACTTAAACGCATTAATATTTTGTTTGTTAGACTAGTCTACAACATCCTCAACACCAACCTCAACATCCTACCAGTATCTTCAAATCCCTATAGATGGAGAAAAGCTGATGCAATAATCATCCCATTTTTTCAAAGGAGGTTGCAGTGCTTCTCATGAAATAAGCCAGGAAATGATTTTACATGCCAAGCCATGTAAAAAGTCTAATTCTGAGCAGAATTAGAACTAGGATACCAGTAATTTAATTTTTAATGAGGAAAAATGACATAAATAATTAAGAAGTAATAATTGTTATGGAAACCCAGCTGAAACATTTGCTAGTTTTAAATTAAAATGGCTTCACACTGGACTAACGAACAGTTGTATTTAGAATATTTTCAGTGCTCTCTTATTAAAAAAAAACACTTAAATTTAATGCATCTTTAATTAAAAGAATAACCTACAGGACTTGGAAGAAAAATCTGACAGAATTTTATGGATGACTCTGCACTTTTGGTTCCATAAAATCACTTGAGTTGGAAAAGATCCTTAAAGGCCACCTAGACCACCCTCCCTGCAGTACAGGGACACCTACAGCCCCATCAGGTGCTCAGAGCCCCGTCCAGCCTGACCTCGAGTGTTTCCAGAATCAGGGCATCCACCGCCTCTCTGGGCAACCTGTGCCAGTGTCTCACCACCCTTATCATAACATCTACAGGAACCTTGTTCAAACGAAGCTCAAAACACGACTTCTCCTAAAGCAAAAATGTGAGAATGCAGTACTTCAGCCTTTTTCCTCACCCTTACATTGTGTTGTTTTGTGACTTAGTTTCAATCATTTTACCTGTAGCAAGGGATTGTAAATACAAAGGGCATGCTGGTCAGGGTGTGGTGGCTGAAAGGATCACCATGGGCACACCCAAGCGCGCTGCTCTGATTTTAATTTGGGCTTACAGGATGAGCGGAGACCAAGTATTTCATCATCACCACCACTGCAGGGGCAGTAACTTCCAGTAAAGGACCAGCATAGACAGCTGCGGGCAGTCGGTGATTCAGTGCTCAGTTTAATTTGCTGCTGTAGAAGACAACACCCTTAGCTACCTTTTCTTCTGCACTTGCAGGGCTGAGAGTCCCATCTACACGCCACGCATGGCCACTGCTGGATCCCATGCCCCAGAGGGGCTCTGGTGCATACCCCACATTTTTCCAGCCAATGGGAGAGGAGTGGAGAGACCTAAGCTCTGGTCACTATGCCACCTTTTAAAGAAAGTCCATTCTACTGAGATTCTTTACATAGACACTTAGAATCATAGAATCATTTGAGTTGGAAGGGACCATTAGAGGCCATCTACTTCAACCTCCTTGCAAAGAACACGGACATCTACAGCTAGATAAGGTTGCTCAGAGACCCATCCAACCTGACTTACATGTCCTCTTCAATATAGCTGTTATGAACACAGAGGTGCCTTCTGCTACAGCTCAATCCCCTTTCCATACGAAAACAAATGTCTGTAGTCCTACCACAACTACCCACACCAAATGAGACAAGAGAAACCTCACCATAAGCAGGGTAACTCAGCTGGGGAGCCCACAGGCCTCCAGGTGCCTCTGGAGAGACTCAGATCTCTGAGCATCCCCCAGGATCACATCTCGGTGAGCTTGCTGAGCCAAGTGTGCATACACATCTCTGATGACAGAAAAGGGGCAGCTGCACCGGCCTGCATCAAGCTGGAAGCATAACTGATCACTCAGTCAAAAGAAAAACAACATTCAATTTCTGTATAAAGTCATGATAACCCAGCTCAGGCATGCAATTTGTATGCCTCATACTCTAAGGGATCAAGTTCTTCACATACATTTCTGTTTAATCCTTTTAGCATTATTGCAGTGTCATAATGAAAATAAAATAATGGCTTTCAAGTGTCGCTGTTGAGATAATCGCATCCATCCAGAAACTATCACAAAACCTCGAGTCTTCACATTTACAGCTATCAGCTAATGCTAACAGGTAGCACTTCAGATCACACTCTGTGCTGCTGAATAAATCCAACAACACAATACAAGGCTGTCCCATCAGGCAGACCTATTTTCTGTCATTAGCCTGATGGAATAACCTGCAGCACTTATATCAGGCATGTTCATGCTCCTGTTGTTTTCTTACATTTTGTTCCGTTGCTTATTTTCTCCTATTCAAAAAGGTTTTAGGAGAACAGTCAGAGAAGCCATGCGGGGTACTTTGCAAAGAGAAGCATGTGGCTTAAAGCTGCTGCCCCCTTCTTCCGAAACTTTTAAATTCCAGAGGATTCTGTGTCATTGCAAGCTAAGAATCTCAGAGTGCAGCATCCACGCTGACAGGTTTATTAGTTTATTTAGTTGCGAAGCTTAAGTGAAGGCTGCATCTCACAGCTAAGGGACGAGACTAAGGCTCTACTCTCCAATTTAATTCCACGGATTCACAGGCAAGAATCTTAAATCTCCCTGCGTCTCAAATCTCCTTTTGCAGATGGAGCAAATGCTTTCCTATGCGACTGAAATTAAGTGAGAATAAATCTATTTATACAGGTGAGGTATTTGAGCAGATGAAGTGCTGATGACAAATACCTAGTTAGATAGGAGGGACTGTGCTCAGCACTGCACAATTTCATCAGGGCATCAGAAAAACACAACATCATTTTAGCTCACATAAAAAGCCTCTCCAAAATTAATTGAAAGGGATCACATGCACCTCCTTAAGAGACAACCAATATTAGCCTGATACATAGACTTGTAGGACCCACTCAATTACTTTGAGGTAATGCTGCAACAAATTGTAGGTCAGGCACGATGGAATACGAATCCCTGGCCTCCAGCATTCATCTATTTGGTTTAAAAAAAGGAGGTCGGAAGAAGATAATCCGCTTATTGCTCTGTCAGTTTTACTAGGAGAGACTCTAAACATGAAATTTGGTCCAGCTTTAGTCGTAACAAATTAATTTCATTTGTCAATAATCCCAAATCTCTGCCTCGCTCATCTGAGGGAGATCCTGGAACACCCTGGGGGGACCTGCAGGGTGGCTCCAGTCCTGGGCACTGGTGGACTCAGTGCCCTTCTAGTGGGGAGCTGAGAGCACAGGCAAGTGAAGCCTTTGGAGAGGCTGCACAACTTGATTTATTTCTGAGACCTCCTGAGAACCTTGCTAAGAAACTCATATCAACATGTTTTGGTACCTCTTGGCGTGATGAGGATAACGAAAAGCAAGCACCGTCAAGAAGGCATGAAGATGCCATCTCTGCCTTCTGTACCAAACTCCGGGCAACACTAAGACATGACTAATGCCTTTCTGCAGATTGCAGCGAAGCAAGAAATTTTACTGTCATTTACAGAATGAATCAGTAGCTCCGAGAGGAATAAAATGTTCTAAAAGCTTTTATCCTCACATATTTAAACATTCCATTTTTCAGAGAATTCAATGAAAGTATAACTTTTAATACATGCTGAAAATGTTGTAATTCCAGATTCCTCCTCACCAGTATAACACAGTGCCAAAACCTATCTTCCCTTGGATTTGTTTTACTTCTCTCTGTGAATAATTTTGGACTTTGGCATGCCACAAAGAAGCCAGAGGAAGCAACAGGTGGGCAGAGGTTTTGAAAATCTGATGCCGCTCCCTTAAGTGACTCATCACGGGGCTCAATTAGCAAAAGTGCATTAAACATTAAAGGGATTCCTGCACAGAAATAGCTCTCTGCAGCTGGCCGGTCTCGGTGCATTTAAAGTTTTGGAGATGTTCACACTGATGAGCAGGTTCAAAACTGCTCTTAAAAAACTGGCTATCTACAGCGTGCCTGTCACCTTGTCTGAATTACAGGCAAGCTAAGGGTAACCAGCCCCAGCTGGATGAGGGGTATCCAGCAATCTCAGGCAGCACTGGCTGTGACAGAGTTTCAGAATTAATGATGATCAGCCAGTGGACTCAGACCAAGCACAGCAGGAACAAGCAAAGTTGGAGCAGGTTGTGGTGGCAAACCACATGCAGCCCCACAAAGCAGGCAAGCCCACAGCCCCATACAAGGGTACAAGTCCTTAGAGAGGATGAAAGGCAGGCCTACGTCTTGGAAATGAGGTCACCAGAACCCAAAACTGACTTCAAAGGGAAGATCTCAGGCTTCTTGTTGCTCTTCCAGAACACACCTCTAGGCTAAAACAATTGAGGGTAAAATGCACTGCGAATATTCAAAGCATATCCAATAAATAACATAAAAATGTTGTAAATCTTCCTAAGAGCACAGGACTTTACATCCACAAACAACACAACAGTGAAAAGCAAACCCCAAAGCCCAAGCTACCAACAGCCCCCGCTAACAGTCCCAGAAGGAAAGCCATTCTCCAAGGAATGAGGTGACACCCTTGGAGAGCCACTTCAAAGCTCTTTTCTATTCTGTCAACCATATACTACAATGTACTAAGGCTTTTAGGATTGCCCATCTCTGTAACTCTACAAATTTTAGTATATAGGATATTTTTTCTCTTATTAGATTTATTTGCAATTTTGTCTGCCTGACCACTCACTGTATGAGAACCGTGGTTTATCTGGTCTCCTTTTGTTAGTCCTCAAAGACTTCCACCTTTTTTTTCCTTCACATTTGTGCTCGGCACCAAACAAGCATTTCTTACAGCACTTTACTGCTTACTTTCACAAGACACATTTCTCCAACATTCTGCGTTGCTGAATTATGCAAAAATAGCATACTCCACTGACATACTTCCTATACATTTCACAGGTTGCTGTATCTGTCTTTTACACACAGGAGAATGTTCTCTTGAGTCTCTGTTCTAAGATACCATCTACCCAAATCACCTCCTGAGATTTACCATAGACCTTGTCATACTGATGCTGTGATTGCTCCAATGTGGACTGAAATCTGACTTCCCACCTGCCTTACTATCACACCATGACATGTGATGCTTGATCCAGGAGTTCACACAGAGCTGAAGCTGCTTTCCTTATTGTTGTAGATGTGGCCTGTCCATCATCTTGTGTCCATCAACTATTCAGTGCTGGCAGAGGGGGAGCTGCACTGTGCCTGGAGCAGTGAAGTCAGCCCAGCTCCCACTTCCCATGGTACCCAATGCTTTGGGGGAACCACACCATTCAAAAGGCTTTCGGCAGGCATCAAGTGGCTTAGCCTCCTGTCTTCCAGAAACATTAACCAATCTAAAAATACAGTATCATAAAACTGCCAAGGTTGGAAAAGACCACTAGAAGCATTTAGTCCATCTTGTCAGCCCGCTCCCACCATGCCCACTAAACACATCCCTCAGACCACATCCACACGGCTCTTGAACATCTCCAGGGATAACTTCACCACTTTCCTGGGCAGCCTGTTCAATGTGTTACCACTCTTTCTGAGAAGAAATTGTTCCTAATACCCAACCTGAACCTCCCATGGCACAAGTTGAGGCCATTACCTCTTGTCCTACAGAACTTGACAAGACTAGCCCACTCATATGTTCAGAGGCAAATCCTTGTTTGTAGCTCTCTCTCCCCTCCATCCCCTAAATCCTTGCCCTTCCTACAATCTCCTCACTGCCAGCCCCTCCCTGCCCCTTCTCTTGCCTGCTGCCCTCCAATTCCAACATGGGGCCATCACCCCAGCTCCCGGTTACCTGATGGGCTACCAAAAACATGCCACTGGCATCAAGCCTGCCAAACACCCCATTAATGTCATTGAGGTTTCACACAAGTACCATTTCCCTGGGAAAGGAGATCCCAGTGGGGTCAGCCATAAGATTCTCTGAAACATGAAGGCATAAACAGAAGCTAACCTTGCTACATGCTGCAGTCTTCCTACGCTCCTCAGGGACCCCAAGTGGCCTCCAGAGTCTTTGTGGAGCTCTAGGTATTTATACAGATTTACCAAGTCTGGTGGCACAAAGCAACTGACTGCATCTACCTCTTGCTCAAAAAAAATTCTCGTTCCTCTTAATTTCTCTTAACAAAATAAATTCAAACTTTAAGGTATGCTTAGGTAACCATGTCAAGTATAAAGATCTGTTCTAAACAGTAAACAAAAGCTGAAATGCCATGCATTCAATTCCTATGCTTCCAGGAATGACAGCTTGATGGAACATATCAAATACTGTGACTTCCCAAATTTCAAAAAAAAACAGGCTGGTAAATTATAGTAATTTTTCACTCCATGACAAAATACAAAAAATATACTGCTCTCCAAAAAAAAAAAAAAGATTTCCAAGAAATCATCCAGATGTTACTGAAGCATTAAGGTTAATTTGCTTTGAAAAGACAAAAGCAGAAAGAAAACAACTCCCGTTAGCTTCTATTATCAGAAGTTTAGTTCTCCAACTTCTAACTGCATGCAGTTTTGTATTCTGCCTTGAATCTGACACCAAGGCCCCATGCACTGCTAGTGCTTCACACCTCTCACAGCAGCCCCTTGCTAACTCCTCTTTGGGATGCCATGAAAGTCAAGAAGAATGCAACTTGCCTCTCATTTAAAGGGAAAAAAAAGGTGAGAATTTTTACTGTCGTGTCGCACAGGGAAATCGGATCCTTTGTCACGCCAGTTTAAAAAAAAATAACACATTAGTTACTTTAAAACAAAGCAACCTTTGGCACTTTATTACTCACCACTTCCACTGAAATACATCAGACACCCAGCAAATGTTTGCAGAAACCGCTTTGATTCACGGCATAAATCTGCAGCTCACAAACAGCCTCCCAACCTGGAGCAAGTGGCACTCCCATGGCAGTGGCAGTGGCTTCAAGTGCCTCAGCTTTTGGCACACACACAGGGACCCTCCACAGCCCAGGATCAGGAGACAAAGCTCACGTGCAGCCACTGCTTGGGGTCTGCCTGGCTGGCAAGCACAGGATTGAGAACACCTCCAGTATTCCTGGCCCATCCCAGACACACTGCCCACCAAACGCTGGTCACTATCTGGATACATTTTTTCGCCCTTAGATTGATGTTCAGTAATATCAAGCTGGGAAGATTATGCCACACAGTTAATGCCATTGGACACACCGACTTTGGGGATTTTGACAATATCTAGCACATCCCCACGCAGATGATTAAAATTACTTTAGTTGATTTCAGCTAGGTACATCAGTTGATGCGCAAGAAATGCATCTACCAACCAAGACCGGCCAAGATGTGTGCCTGGGACGTGATCCCAACTCCAGGCACAACCCTAATTGTACATCCCACAGCCATTCCATCTCCTTGTGCAAAAAGGAGCCTTAGCCTCCACTTAAATGTCTCAGGGCCCAGAGCACACTCTCAATATACGTTCCCAAAAATGGTGAATGCAAATGAGTAACAAAGCCATTTTCAACCGGGAAGCAGATGGCAGAAGGGTTATTTACTTCCCCTCTGACTTGACCACCAGAGATCCTCGGTGACAGGAGTACACGGCATCACTCACCCATCTGTGCTATCCAAGCGCTCTTTCAGTGCTCACCATTCAATACGAAATCCCTTCAACAAGCAAGACATTTTCTTGCACTAGTCATATGAGACTAAGCCTGCCAGCTCCAAACTGACTGGAAGGGAAAAAGCAAAAAAAGGTCTTTGTCTCTTAAGAATACTTTTGGCTCTTCCATCTCTTTAATAGAAAACCCAACAGCCACCAGCACCACCTCTGCCACCAGCACCCTCACCTATATCTATATTGGCTGCCAACATATGAACCTCCCGGTGTTCCCAGGAAATCTGTACGCCTGATCTGACAGACCCAAACCACTCCTGAAACGCCTCCGTCTGTGAGCACTCAGCAAGCACTACAGCGCCACTGATGCATGCGCAGTGATTTGTGGTCAGGCCCAAGCCAGTTACTCCAGCTTGCTTACAGAGCTGCTGCTCATTAGCTGTAACTCAGTTACACCCATGGCAATACAAGGCAGTGCAATCTATCTCACATCTCTCTCGCTGAAGTCGCACCATCGCACACTCACTGTAATCCTAACTGCACACACACAGTTACTGCAGCTCAGCTGAAGCCTGGCAATTTGTTAAACTCCATTAACGACACTGAGTTTGAGCTCTTAATTACTCCATGATCAAGACCAGCCTCATACAACAGTAGAAAATGCAACAGAAGACACTGCTAGTCTTCCGTGAGCCAGCCTTCAGCTACCACCCCACACCTCACTACAGGATCACTTACATGCCTGACTTTCCAAGAACATTTTCAGCTACCTGAGAACATGGTATTCCACATCTTGCTGAAAGCCTAATTGGGAGCTTGAAAAAAACAATTCCATTAGAAGTGCGTTGCAGTGAATCAACCCAACACCCATTTGCTTACAAGTCTCTCACTGCTGGCCAGGGGGCTGCATTTCCAGAGCTTGTGCGCACACACAAAATGCTTGCTTCCCCCAGGAAGGAAGGGGGGTTGATATTATCACAGATGCTCTCTGCTCCTCCAGTCTTTTGACACCATCCCACGGAGAAGGCAAACTGGCAGCAGAGAGACAGCCTGCTGAGTTAGGAGAAAAAGGATGCTGGTGTTTGTTTACAATTCAATTAAGACTTGAAATGTTGTGACCCAGAAGGAGAATACTACATTTTGGTTCCAGAAACCCTTCAATCTGATGTGACTTATGTCTTGTAAGGCACAATAAAAACATAAATATTTACTTGATAACTTCCTCTTTTCCTCTCCTTCTGCACTGTCTGCAGCACAGCTGGGCTAATCCCATTTCCAGCGCTCTGAATCCTGACCTTCTTAAACAACCCCATACCAGGATGTTAAAACACTCTAATCTATAAATAATGTATTCTCCTCATCCAGCAATGGATTACTGTTCCATAGAACTCACTGGAACACACCACATAGTCTCCAGTTTAACAAAATAATACTGAGAAATACAAATCAGCAGAGGGCCACCCTCTTTCTTGCTAAATTCTTTCAAATATTTGACACCAAGATTTCTTTTGCATTTGATTTTGCACTCTTAAAAAATTGTTATGGAGCAGTTATTCTCTTCTGGTCACCACCAAAGACCTTTTATTTCTTTGCAATGGCAGAGACCAGCACTAGCTAGTTAGCCAATGTCAAAGCTAAGGGCAGTGCCAAAGAATTCTGCTGCCATAGAGTCATCCAGTTCAACCATCAGCCCACCCCCACCACGTCCAGTGCCTCCACCATGCCCTCAGTGCCACATCCACACGGCTCCTGAACACCTCCAGGACGGTGACTGCGCCACCTCCCTGGGCAGCCCCTGCCACTGCATCACTGCTCTTGCTGAGAAGAAAGCCTTTCTAATATCCAACCTAATTTGTATCCAACCTAATCCTCTCCTAGTGTCCCACCTAACGTGTAGCTTCATCGAAAGTCAGCTGTATCTGCTCAGAAGACCAATATCTAGCTGGCTTGCTCCCACTTCTGTATTCCCCCAGGCTGCCATCGTGCAGAAGCAATGCCTGCCCTATGCTGAAGCCAGCAGAAACCCCATCACTGATTTCCTGGAGCAAAAGCATAAAGCTAAAGCAAATGCCTGAATGATGCAAATCTGTGGCTTGGCAGATTTAATCCCAACATACATTCTGGAAAAACAAAGTGGTTCTGCTTCAAAACAAGTTGGAACCCTCTTGCAAACAGACAGGCATCCTTTCAAGAGCAAGTTCCTTTAGGAGGTGCGAGCAGACACGCCACATTTCTGCTCTTGGCCCCTCAGCGCCATTTGCCATGATGAACACAGTGATTTGCCACACATCTCTTGTAGTGCACAGACCACTTCTGCCTCTGAAAGGATTGGGGAAAAACAAGCAGCCCACTGACACCCACAGACCTGCTCCTTTAACTCCGGAACACCAACAGCAAGCGAACACTTCAGTCACCTCTGGAATACCAAAACACTGTCAGAGGAATTAATAGCTGCCTTGACAATGGGTTTCTGGCATATTAAATGAAACAATTAAAGCTCTAACATTTAAAACAGCTACAGCATGACTTTGTTCTGCCAAAAACAGACACGGTACACTTTGCCTCCGCAAAGGAAAATTCCTCAGAGCCAATAAGCTGTGAATCAGACCTGAACCCCACTCCTTCCATCAAGAAGCACCCAGCGTCCCAGTGGCAGAGAGTCAGGGTCGCAGTGCAGTGCCACACAGACAGCCCCAGGGCCGGGCCGGTTCTGAATGCTGTCTTAGTCACTGTAACTGCATGGCCAGGGTGTCCACATTTCCCGTCACCAACACAAGAATTAAGCAATTTAGATTTAAAGATAGTGACTGGTGTATGGAACAACTTGGTAAGCAAAGCAGTAATCAGAAAAAGCAAGCAACTTGATGCAGGACAGCCTCATGCAGCCTGCTCCTGCAGCACTGTCAGGACGTGTGCCAAGACCCTTCAGACCCCCCTTCTCACCTGATTTAGGGGTGCTGCAGCATCGCCCTTCAGAATGTTTCAGCTTTCAGTGCCTCACAGAAACACCTAACAGAGCTCAATTCAAGTTGAAACCTTTTGCAGGGCTCATTTTAAACAATTAAAGAGCATGGCAACCTGTAATTACCAAAAATACAGCCAGACAGCTGGAGAAGGGAAGCATCTTGAACAAGTAACAAGATACTACATTTTCTCTCCGAGGGAATTTAGCTACTAAATACCTGGCTCCCTTTCAATCACTCTGAGTTCTCCCTGCCTGCAACAAAAGCGCGGTGCGTCCGTACCTGCGACAAGCAAAGCCCTGTAAAACCAAACAGTGCCTGATGATCCCATTAAACATGACTTAGAAAAAGAAACACCTCTGTCCACGCTGGGAAAAGACGCGAACCGAGAGACGAAAGCCTCACGGAGGTTCCCGGACACGCCGCATTTCACACAGCACAACAACACAACAGCCCACAGACACATTTCGCAGCCTGAGTTTAACTGCTGTCCCCAACCCGGCCCCCAGGAGAAGTTTGTGCTGCTGTAAATCAGCTTACCGTTCATCATCAGTAGCACAAACATCTTTGCTTGCCGTATTTCACAAGCGCTGGCTGCCAATAACAGAAAGGAGGAAGCGTCAGCGTTTCATTCCCCTTCTGCTTCAGAGTGGGTGTAACTCACGAAGTTTCATGCGAAGATGAGATGGGCCCATTGGGTGTGTTTGAAGGCTTGGGCTCTCGCCATCCCTCCCTCCCTCCCTCTCCCTGTAATCCTCCTCACACCGCTCCCCAGGCGCTGGCTGGTGGGAACTGCTGCCACTCAGCCGCTGGCTCCCGAAATCCCAGCTGCTGAGGACTCCCCTCCAGGGTGGCTTTAACTCACCGGCATGACGAAGAGCCAGGGCAGCCCATAATTACAACACCCGGCCCGCCGACAGTGGCAACTCACGCCTGTGACCACAGCACCGTGGTCCCTTCTGTCACTTTGCTAAACTGTGTCCTGCCCAGGTTTGCATGCATTTTCAGGGAGCAACTCAAAATAAAAACTTCTGACCTATTCTGCACTTCTTGCTGTTGTCCTCGACTGTCTCATGTACTGCAAGATCTCAGGTATTCCTCTGGGAATACATGCATGCCTAACCGTCCCACGCTTCGTTGTCCACTGGTGCAGAGGAACTGAAGAGATCTGCACATGGATCAGGTAGTTTTGAGTTCACTGCTTTCACACAGCTGTTTCTAAATTCAGTTTGAATCAACACAGTCCCCAAAATCAGGATTTTCTAATGGCTGCTACCAAAAAGAAATATAAATACAAATCCTAAGCAGTTGTGTTTATCCATCAGTTTCCCCTATTTCGACTCTGCTCAATTATAAGGAAGAAGAAAAACAGTTATCAAACTATTCTTGGAATGAAGCAGACAATGCAGTCAGTATTTTATACAGAGAGAAATCACCAAATTAAACAACAAATTTACAGCTCAGTGTGAAGCTTCAAAAATACAGAGCACTAACTGTATTCTAGAAGTTCTGCCCTCTGCCATCCAGAAGTAAGCACAAACTGGGCAAAGGACAAAATTATTGCAAAAAGAAGAAGAAAATACAAGAGACAGGTGCAAGACCCCAGCTCTTCCACGGTTTTGTCCAACTGCAACAAACACAGAGCTATGGGGCTCCCCGTGCTCAGGTGCTATGGATGCTGGAGGACAGGATGGGAGGAGAAGTGACTTTCCTGGAACAGCCAAGCTGAGGCAGCTGGACAAGTGAAGTGATTCTGCACAATCATTCTTAGACACCCCATTATCGGAAATAGGCATGCACGCAAGCTGAGTTTACTTGCGGAACAATCAGTTTTAGTCCACTTCAAACAGGAGGCTTTGTTTAACTTCACATCTAAGTCAGATCTTTCCGATGTATCTGCCCACGCTGAGAAACCACCGGGTCCCCCTGTGGCTGCAGGCACTCCTGCAGAGCGGGGCAGTCCTCCATCGCAACAGCAGAAAGGGCTGAGGGAGGGATGGGACTGAACGCATGCTTGGAAAAGAAAGTAATGGAAAGACCAATCCCCAGCCTTACAGCTAATTTGAGCACAGAATGAGTAAAGCCAAACATCTGTGGGCCAGCCAGAAGAAAGAAACCGCAGGCAGACCAGGGGAGCAGGCTGACTCCTCCTGATGTGCTCAGGGAGGGCAACAGCAAATCCCAAGCAGGCTAGCGAGCAGGTTTGGCAAGTTGGGAGTGATTCAGATGACAGCTGCTCCCACCTGCTCCAGGTTCAGCAGGGCACAGCAAACACTCACCGTCTTCAACGCATCTGAACAGCCTGAAAGGCAAAACCATGTTGGGAGCTCCCATGTCATCTGCACTGAGTCACCAGCACCAAAATGGTTTCTCTGTTACGTGGAAACTGGTGTGTACATATACACACGCATGCATACACACAAGCTCCCTGAGATACAAAGCAATTACTTTCAAGTCCCAAAGAAGAAGCATATATGCTTACGATGTGAGATTGAAAGTGATTGTCTGAAGTGTTTTTCAGCTTAGAAAGACCAAAGAGGCACACCCTTTTGCTGCAAGCCTGAAATGGATTTGCATTTTGCTACAGCGCTTTGTGACACCTTCTCCTGCCGGCTCCTGATTATCTGGAGCAAGTCCTCAACCAGCCCAGTGTCCCCCCAAAACACTGGCTAGATGTGTCTGGTTCCTCCCTAGCAGCTGCCTTCAGGCAAACAAAGCAACAGTCAGCCTGGCCACTGATGAAATTTAAACTGGCGCAGGAGGACCAAAAGCAGCAATTTCACCTCCCCATCCTGACCCGGTGCAAAAAGAATAACCCTTCTCCAAAACCAGGCTGAGGAACGTGGCCCACGGAGGCCCCAGAGATTTCCAAAGCAAAGTAACAGGCGCAGGTAGGATGGGGAGCAGCCAGCTGGCAACACCCCACCTCAGCCTGTTGGTTCAGGCCCGCCAGTCCCAGGAGAACAGGCATTTCCAGGTCCAGCCATGCCGTCAACCCCACTAAGCCATTTCAATACATGCTTTTTGATGTGGGCTTTCTCCCAGATGCACATGCTAGCTTGTATAAACCGTGGTGCTCCCCTGCGATTAGCAAAGACCTACCAAAACCTGTTTGGAGGCAACCTAGCATATTTTGGGCCAGAGACAGGCTGCCGAGCTGGCCAGCCAGAGGGGCCATCACCTCCAGTAGAGTGAGAGAGAAGTGGCCATCAGCTCACCAGCTAAGCCCTTCAGGTGACATGCAGTTGGCACAAGAGATGGCTACACTCCTTTCCTTAGCCAAATGAAGATGGTATAGATGAGAACAGCCCTTTTCTTTCCATCATCACAGAAAACAAAATCCCGGCAACCCTACAAGGAGTTTCCAGGCCCTCCTTGAGTCCCCTTCTGCTGAGGAGAAAGATATCCCCGGTGTACCAAGGCCCACATCAGCTGGGGACATCACTGCAGGACAGCACTTCCTCAGCTGTGGAAGGAGAGACACGTTCCAGCAGATGTGAGTCCGAACCCTGAGTAAAGGTATCTTCATCAGACCTAATTAACATCCTTGGCTTCTCACACCCAGGCACACCTGCTAATTAGCACACACGAGTTGATATAATTTTAACAATGGATTATCATTTTGGGCACAGAAATGGTTGGGAGTAGCTTCAGTACAGTGACTCACAGAGCACAGCAGTAAGTTAAGATATGAGGAGCATCAGCACTACGCAGACCGTATCTCTGTAACTATGGGTTACCTTACAAAGCTGAGGCGCTTCAAAAATTCATGATTGTATCAGCTGTATTTTCCACTGGTGCAAACAGATGGCCTTGGAGAAGCGTCCTGTCTCCATCCTGCAGGCAACTGGAGCCTTGCAGACCTTTTTTCAAGACCTTGATGGCAATGGTGGAGTTTCTAAAGAGGGAAACCACAGAGGATAATATACCTGCTTTTGTCAACCCTCTGGTCAAGCACGTTCAGGACGCAATCCAGGGCCAAGAAAGCAATTAGCATCTGCCAAGAATGACAGCAGGCTGCACACTGAGATGCTGATGGCTAGCTCCAGTTTTGACGGCGCTCCAAACATCCCACAGCCACAGACCAAGCTGGTGGTGCAAGAGAGGCACCCTGACACACTTGGCTGTGATGTTACATTCCTTTTTCACAAAACACTGTAAACTACAGTTCTATAAACACAGCCTGGGTTTCAGAGGTCAAGTTGTTTCATGTCTATCCTTGTGGATTGGACACTTGTGGCCAAACCGTGCAGTGGGGGCTCCACTCCAGTAACACCCCTGTCCTGAAAGTAACACCCACAGTGGTACCCATGCAGCCTCACATATCCAGAAAGAGCTATGACCAAGATTACTACTAAAGCAAAAGGTTGTCATTGTCTAGGTGAGGACACGGTTTGGTTTGAGCTACCTTTTATCCAACAATGAATTGAGATAGAAAGTCAACAGAGGCTTCATTAATTGTTTTTTAAAGTCTCAGCTTTTGAGCTGGATCTCTGATGCAGAATCTCACAAGAGGGCACTGATGGAAAACCATGAATTACCATCAAAATCACTTTTACCTCCTTAAACTGATACTTAACGTTGCCTGACTTTACTTCATCCAAAAAAACTGCCAACCAACCTTTGCCGATTAAAGAATTTTAACACCATGAAAACTTATACTAGATTGAATGCATCCATACTCCCCTTTATCAGAAGGAGTTTCTCAGCCTCATGTTTCTATTTGGGATTAGGAACAGAATAGTGAAAGACAAGTATTGTTCAGCCACAAATAGTTCCCTTTCAGCCTCTACAAAAGTAAGCTAATGAACTACAGGGTTTTTTTTTTTTTTCCTTTGGAGAGATCAGCATATATATCAACTCATGGGAAAATTGATCTGAGTTGTTACACGGCAAGGGTAGCTGAAAGGTTTCTAATGAGCTACAGGGAGGGGATGGTGGCAATCAGCCAGCACACTTGCCTGCGAAACCACCAACAACAGGCACGCACTGCTACCTCTGGAGCAACGACAAGTTAGTACTGAAGATTTGTATTTCTTTTTGCCACTTGCTGCTTACAGTTCTCACACTGACTCTGCAGAGCGTGCTCGGGGAAATCACTCGCCAATACTCAGCACAAGTCACCCCACATGCAGAGGTAGGAGCAGTCTTTACCAGAGTCATCAAAATTCGTACAAGTAAAGCACACACCCCCATGTATAGCATCGTATCATAGGAGTAATTTGGGTTGGAAGGGACCTTAAAGAACATTGATTTCCAACCCACTGCTGTGGGCAGAGCTGCCCCCCACCAGCTCAGGCTGCCCAGGGCCCCATCCAACCTTGAGCACCTCCAGGGATGGGGCACCACAGCTTCTCTGGGCAGCTGTGCCAGCGCCTCACCGCCCTCTGAGGAAAGAATTTTTTCCTAATATCTAACCTAAATCTCCCCTCTTGAAGTTTAAAGCTATACCCCCTTGTCGTATCAGCCTCAGACTGTAAAAAGACGTTCCCCCTCCTGCTTATAAGTTCCCTTCAAGCATACAGGATTCCTATCTGTCAAAGAGGCCTGCTTCTAGTCATCTAGCCTCAAGAAAACCTAAGTTGTGAGGCTGTCCTGGATTCACAGAGAAGTGCATGCACACACGTACCCAAGGCTGCTGCAAGCTTCTGCAGCCCCCCAGCCCATGGAGGGCTCACAGAGTGCATGAGACCCCCTGGGGATGCAGCAGGGCTTGCTCAAGGCTGGCTGCAGCCTGCTCGGTCCACAACTGTCATTGTGGATCAACAATATTGCAGGATCTTAATGCAATGGGATCGCTTCCTTTTTCAATGACCAGGATCATGGAGGCACATTTTATTCAAGAAGTATAATCCTAACACCTCCTCTCATTTCTTTGAATTTCTTTGAAAGAAACTACACAGTAGCTGCTGTCATCTTCTTGGTACATTCTGACATGCTTCCACCGGATCACTGCCAATGGTTTCACTTCTATTGGAAAAAATCAGTTCAAAAAGAGTGACAAGCTGTACACTGGTGATGATGCTGCCAAGGTGATAGATACCATAGGTTTACATTAGATGTCAACATTACTCAACAGTAAAAATAGGACTCTCAAGCTTTTCGATTCACCACACCGAAGTATTACGCATACAAGTCATTCACATCTTCAAAGGGGTCCTAAGCTGCCCAAAGCCAGGTAAAGCCTGTGACATACAGCAAAGGTCTCTGAGCTTTATTTATTTTCAGAAGAAAAAAAATCATATGAAATTTCATTACAGCCCTGGCCAAAGTAAAGATGTTACTCGTGTTACAGACAATGTGAAATAAAGCAACACAATATGGGATGCAAACACAAACAAGGGAAGCCAAAAAGACAAACTTAGAGAAGAAGAGTGAAGAAAAAAAAAAGGTATCTTGGAATCCCAGATCGTGGTCCAGACTCCACTGAAAGCAATGGCAGAGATCTCCCCAGTGCAGCAAATTTAAGGCCAAGGTCTCTGGACACCCTCCTGGGGCCCACAGAGGGATGGCTCAGCACTCCCAGTATGTACAGCTCTCTCCATCCCAAAACACTTAACTGGTTTTCACCTAAGCTCCGAGGAAGTGAACATAGAAAGGTGGGAGGGATGGGAAGGCCCAAGAGAAGCAAGAAGGTTGCTGTAGGCTGACATTTCTATACAAGTGATGACTTCTCCCCCCAAAAAGTGACCTGCAGATGGAAATAAGTATTGCAGCAAGCTGTCCAATGGGAAGGTTCGTGGTCATTCAGACAGACGTCAATCTCATTTTGCCTGGTGTAAATTCCCAAGTGACTGTGCTTCAGTGCACTAGCTTTGCTGTACGGCACATGCCATATGCCTGTGTTCCAACTGCACAGAGAGAAAACCCAGTGTCACAAGGCATCACTGGCTGTGCGTCTCCATACCCTGGTAAGATGGAAGGAGTCAGGCTCTACCTGCTCTGCATGCAACACAACTTCTGCACTGAATGCGACTGCTGAAAAGCCCTAATCCCAACAATGTCAGTTTTATGGGTAAGATGGCATAAAAGGGGAAAAAGAAGCAGAGATCATTTACAAACCAAATCCTGTTTATTCATTCCAGCTTGCTTGTTCCATCTGAGTCACCAAGATGACAGGCAGAGTTGTCCCTGTATTAGGCCAATATTTATAGCAGAAAGAAAATGAAGCATCATAAGGAATAACTAATCAGATGTTAACACTGTGTAGAACTGAAGTAGCATCCCACTGTGCTTTATAAATAATTAGCAAATTAACTTTCATAATACCCCTGTGAGGCAAGCATTATCCCTGTTCTCTACATGGCCAAGCAGAGAGCAAGTAGTTTGCTCATGACCACAGACCTTGAGCAGAAGCAGAGTTACAGCTGATGCCCTGTCATTGACACCAGCCCAGTATAAAGCTCAACAGTACCAAAATAATTTAATTAATTAAAATGTCACATCTGGCTTAGACCTACCAAAATCCATGATGCTGCCTAATGGCAGCCTCTGCCCCACCTCCAGCAATGGCTCACCGTGCACACAAGGCCCTGTCATGAGTTGGGAGAAGAGGGGTGGGAACCAGGAAGGGGGGGGAGGAAACTACACCACCCTCAATAGATCCAAAGTAAACAGCTCTGAGCAGCTTCCCCTTTTCTAGATCCCCTTTCCAGGCGTAGCCAGGAGGCAAACTGGGTATGAAACTAAAAACAGTGACTGTAAACTTCCACAAACATAACTGGCATAAGAGGAACTACCCTCCCAACACAATCTTTTTTTAAAGTCCATTTATTGAACAAAATCATCATCTTTGGTGATTGTAAATACTTAAAGGAGACTACAACAGTGATGCCGTTTACACTCTCCTTTTTGTCACCCCTACCTCCAGCCCTCACTGCATAGGGGTGATGGGCACATCCAAAGCCAAGTCACCTTCTCAACAACCACTCACTGTCAGGCAGTGGGAATTGGAAAATCGTGGAAGGGAAGCACCCGGCATACAGGATGGATGGCAGAACAAACAGTCCCATAGGTGCCCTGAGGTTTCTCTGAGCTCTCCACAACAGTACTCTAAAATTAAGGATGCTCTTCCACAGCTGCTCACACCACCCAAAGCAGGCAACAAGACCAGCTCAGAAAGCTCCCACCGCTGCTCCATGGTCCCAGCTTTGCCAGTTGTTGCAGACCAGATGATGAGGTAGATGCAGGCTGAAGGCATTGTTTCTCATTGTCTGGTGCCCCCCATGAAGTACACCACGACTCATAGAAAGAAACAATACGGAAATGTAAATGGGTGCTATTACTTTCTGTCAGATGCATGTTAAGAAAGTACGCAGACCTGCATCTACAATGCATACAATGCATAAAAATAAAAGATGCGAGTTGACTGTATGTGTTCTCATTTTTAGAAAACAAGCTCTATTTCTTTTTTTTTTTTCTTTTTATTCCTATCTTAACAGCCAGATGGTAAACAAATCCCCCTCAATATCATTGCAAAGAAAAGAAACCCCAGTCTGGTATGAACCTTACCATATCCGAGCTCTACACAGGAATCAGAGCCCAGTCCTGACAGTCTTTACATATAGCCTGTCAAAGCTCTCCAATGTGAGCAGAGGCCTTACCTTCAGACTGTGCCTAGAGGGTAAGCACCACTGACTTCCACATGGCAACTCAAAATTATAAATATCACAGCTGGACTTGCCATCCCCCAAACATCTCTAAGATTTAAGATCTGCCAGTTTTATGTCTCAGTGCCTTCCCTTTTTCTACCTTTCCTGTTAACTTGTTCGAGCTACGTTAGAGGCCTTCTTCCCCCTTATAAAACCTCCTATCAATTCATTTAATTGAAAGGCAATTTTATCAGGCAGTACGTGCTATTTTTATATTTTCCTTTTTATACTCACCTTGTTCACTGCAATGACACAGTATCAGTAGACAGTGTTACTGTGTATTTGTTTGCCTGCCCTGTACTCCTCAAAATGAGCAAACCAACAGCTTTGAGGCATAGCTTGTCACTGTCTACAGCTACTGTCAAGAGCTGCACCCATTCTAATGGTGCCCATGCTATGGTCATGTACAGTGCTACAGTGGTCATCAATTCAATCACTAGTAGTTTTCTTTGAATATATGCAGGTCTTCACCAGGAAGATGCCTGAGGTGAGAAATGAAGCTGGACCATGACGCCCAGAGAGGTTGTGCAGGCTCCATCCTCAGAAGTTCGAGATCTACCTGGAGAAAGAACTCAGAACTGGCCCTGCTTTGGGCAGAGGGGTAGACTAGATATCCCCATACACCCCTTCCCACCTGAGTGACTCTTGTGACTCATGAATCCCAAGCTCAGGGGCACACTCTCAAACAATTACGAACCAACTGCTCAGGAATGAGTCTGGCAGAAGGGTAAAAACTCCACATGAAGAGATCAGCCTCCCTAAGTGCTAGTCAACCCAACCAGACTGCCTTATAACTTACTCACAGCTTATGGAAGGGCTTGATCCAGTCAAACCATGCCAATGACAGTGACGGATGTTTGCTGCCTCCTTACAGATCAGTTGCCAGTCTTGCCTTCCAACCTAGCTCCAGGGCCAGCCACAGCACCCCAAGCTGCTTCAGTCCAGCTGAGATGATGGCACACAAGTCTCTGCCTGGGCTTACCTATGAGAGCCATTTCATCAGAGAGACACTGACTTCCAAGAGAGACTGTAGCATTACGCAGTGGCAGTGGGATGGGCACAACTGTCTGCCAGTACACCCCTATCTACACTCTCAACCCATAGCAGAACAAATTTGGAGGACTTCCATACACAGCATGGAGGCCAAGAGCAAAGCACTTCAGAAGCATGCTAAGATAGGACAGTATTTAGAAATGCCATTGGCAAATTTTACTTTGAAAAGCTTCAAAATTACAGGAAATTGTTCGGACTCCCCCTGATAAGAAAACAAGAAACCGAGAAGCATGACCAGGAAACACTGTTTAAATGTTGTCTCTTTCTCATGGTTAGCAGGCAAGGGAAGGAGGTGAAGAAAAAGAGCAGGGGAAAAGCATGAAATGTTTTCTCTGAACTGCAGTCTGAAGTCTTTGACTTTTCCTTGATGCCAGTAAATCTAAAAGAAAATAAAGTCTCTCCAAATCCGGCTCCTAGGTGGAAGAAGGTCACAGCTTGTTACAAAGAGGACGAAGTACATGGTCTGCAATATTCAAACACAGGCTCTGCTCATGCAAGCCAGCTACCAAGTAATCACAGACCACTGACAACGCTCACTGGCAATGCATACATTGGTACACACACATGATGTTACACACTCACCTTTGGAAGACCTGCAGCTAAAAGCTGACCTGAGGCTGCAGCCACCCCGCTGCCACTTGACTTTTTTACTTGCACAAATGTATGTTTTTAAACGCTCAGGGATGATGAATATCCTTTGAGTGATCTCTAAGACTAAGAGTTCATACACAGATTAACTGCTTAAGCAAGCTCAGGGGCAGAGACCAGCTCTCTTACATTGGCAAAAACCTTGTTCTCAGACAATCATAATCATTTCAGAACCGCTGATTAATTTTCCTTATCTGAACTTCTTTTTTTCCGTTTCAAGTCCTGTCTGTTCCTTTTATTTGAGGCTTTTCAGTATTTGCTTCTTTCTTGAATATTAGAGACTGGATTGTGATTAAATACAACATTGGAAGCCTGACTGCAGTACTGCCTGCCCTACATCACAGAATCATACAATATTCCAAACTGGAAGGGACTCATAAGGGTCACTGAGTCCAACTTCTGGCACCAAAAAGGACATCCTCATTTTATACAAATCATTTAAAAACATAGGAATTGCACGATAAGCTACACTACCATTTATTCCTAGTCATTTTCTATCCACTGCTGACTGGTTATCTACCATTTCCAACAGGAGTTTGGCTTCTGGATTATTTTGATTAGTTCTCCTTGGCATTTATCTTTATCTCTGTATTTCTAAATGTCTTTTAAAAGCCCGGTTCAATTAAAAAAAAAAAAAAGAGAGAGAGAAAGAGAGAAAGAGATTAAATGATATCTTAAAATGAATGTTTAGAGGAGTTTATAACCCTGTCATCCATTCGTCATATACAATCCTCCACATCCCGGGCCACCATGGCTAACCACAAGCAGGATTTCAGCTGCCTGACAAGGATCTTCTGCCTCAAAAACCCTCCATGTATCAACTCTAAAAAGCTCTGGGAGATGTCAGTGTTTTAGGACAGATGCTTCTCTGCAAAAGCCTGTGCGACCCAAGTTATTTCTCCCCCCAAATCTGTTCCTATTTCCCCTCCCATAAATATGTCATTAATATACAGCAGGATGGTATAAACAGTAGTGAGTATGCATTAAACTGGCAATAAGTGGGGTAGTGGCAGGAAGAACACAGAAATAGTTTGCAGAGCAGTACAATAGCTTGATTTAATCAGTTGCGTTACTTGCTGAAAAACAGTAATCAGATACCACAAGCTTATGCATGCCAAGAATGCTGCACTTGAAGAAATCACTTCCATAACTTGGGCCAGTTTCCCCCCACTGTAGCTACAATTAGCAGATAAGGGAATTCTTCAGACTTAAATGATCACGTTCCACATTCTGGAGCTCAGCAAAAACCAGCTGAGCTATCTGGAGGCAGGCCAGATGAGGTCAGGCCAGCACAGAGGGTGTGATCATCCAACACAGGATGGGCCTCCCAGCATACCCATCAGCTGTATGAAAGGGGAGCCTCCTGCATCAACCATGGAGGAATACCCTGGAGAAAGCCCTGCAAAAGCAGAATAAAAGCCACAGAAGGCCAAACGTCTCCTGCAACCTTCCCATTAGGTGATCCCACAGCATGAAGGACCCAGAGCCACCTCAGGAAATGAAGGCCAGCGAGATCTTCATTGCACCTTCATTAGATGCAGTATCTCCAGGCTGGGCTTTGAGTCAAAATCAACATATTCAGGTGCTAATATGGCTGAGGTTGTAACCTCATGTTATTTGAACCAACCCTTCCCCACAAAAAGGGAAAGGATGTGCATGCGCTTCCTACTCCTCCCTTCCTATATAACCTATGTCAGCCCTGCAATACCCTCCCCCAGCAACACTGGAGCAAGCTCCAGGACTACTCCAAGCCTCTCATAATGTAAGACAGCTTTGCTTGTGAATGTAGCAAGACATGCACATCATTCTGTTTTAACTTTGCCAGCGGGCTGCAGAGGAGGGAGACCTTCCTCTCCAGCCAGAGGCAAAGTCCTCACTGATGGCCCTTAAGTTTCATGTGAAGCCAAAGCCTTGGGAAACAATGATGGCCATTGCAGCACCTGATTAAAAGGACAGCTCTGTCTGGGAACTGTGCTTCCATCACGCTGCAGCAAAGCACACTGGGGAAACAGAGCAAACCCACAGCATGAGCTACACATGCTTTATATACTGGATCAGCCCCTGGGTCTGACTGTCACACATGGCATCCCCCAACCCACACACATACAAAAAAGAGAAATTAACTTTTGGATTTGCCATTAATCACAAAATAGTGCAGCACCTTTCAGAGCAGTCATCCCTTTGACATTATTTGTTATTTGATATGATGGAATGGGAGAGAAAGAAAAAGAGAATGAAAAGGAAATTTTCCACATTTTTCTCTGTGGTTTTTTTTAGGTTGTTTTTTGTTATTGTTGTTGTTGTTTTTACATGCACTGTCAGTCTATATCCCAACAAATGTCTGTGCATCTCTTCATAACATAAATGTCAGCCCTGCTGTGGACTGGAGCCTCAGGATTACCGTACTGGCAGAATTAACATATTCCTCATAAAAAATATAACATTTCATAACATTTCATTATCCACTGTAAACTGCATGTGCTTTCACTCCAGGGAAACTGGAAATATCACCCAGGCTGCCTGTCTTGCCATTTATCCACACACTGGGGCATTCTGTTGGATGACAGATCAGTCTTCTAGTTTCATTCTTCTTTCTCTACAATGCAGAATTTTTTTTTTTTTTTCCCCTCTCTTCTGGTTTCACCTTTATAAACATGCCACACCATAAAACCTCTCATTTGAAAAAGCATGGAACCCTGGAACAAACAAAACAGGGCGTATTTGTCGGGCTGAATGTAGCTTGGAAGGAACCTATGGTGCTCTATGCAATAAGGGGAGAAGGCAATAGAGAGGTAAAAAAAATCACAGAAGAGGCAAGGCTCCAACTCACTTATACACAAGCTGAAGCCCATGGTCAGTAATGAGGCACTTCAGAATTGAATCTGTTCCCTTCTGTGGTTTAAACTCACTATATTTTTCCTTCCCACTAGTAGGCTGGGCTGGCTGTAAATTCAAAGATTTGCATAAGCCACAGATTTTGTCTGTCTCTTTGAAAGGTCAAAAATTAGAGGCAGTACAAACAAACACACATGACAAATAGGCCAGCTGGCAGCAATTTGGAGTGACCACATGGAGGAAGTGTGGAGGAGAATAAGGGCAGGATAGGAGCCTTTAAATGCTTGGGTCTTACATATATTGTAAGTTAAAGGCTGCCTCAGGGGAACGTTATTATTTTTCTTAACCAGCTTTGTATCTTTGCAAAGATTAGTGACTGACTACCCAGATTTAGTGCTGTCACATTTCTACATAAACATTTCTGAATATATATTCTTTGATAAAAGATGCAGCTGCTGACATGATTTTTCACATAAACATTTCACTGTGCATTATATTTCATATTACAGAGAAGTTTTCCCATTTTTATTTCTAAGAGACCACTCACTCTCTTCTGCAGGCTGTGGAGCACTGCCCTAGGACTGAGAAAGGAACAGACACATAAACAGAGCAAAAGAGGGGTGAGCAGCAGCTGCAAATGGATACACAAAAAAGTTTATTTACAAAAAAAAACCAACCAACAAACCACCACGGTTGTTACTCACATCAGGGTGTTACAGTAGGAAGGCTGGGAAACATTTGTCGTCCTCTGTAGCTTCTGGAATGAAAAAGAAAGATTAACAGGTCAGCTTCAAACACCCGGCCAGACACACAGCTGGTGTTAATCTGCATGACCCTCATTACCTGCAACAGACCTCTGCCAAATTCTGACAGCCAAAGAGCCAGCCAGATTTTTATTATTAACATCACCTCGACCTATTAACGTAGGGGGGGAAATAATTCAAATCCAAATTGCTTCTCACTATTTGTTGTTGCTCTTTATACTTTGCCAGAGCCACGAAACCCAATTAAGTCGGTTCTACTTTTGTTTCCAGTCAGCTCACTCCAGGCACTCACGGCTGCAGGATCTGAGGTTGCAAGTCCTGCAGGGACTGTTCCCTTGTTTAAAAGCAGCTCTTTCCACTGGACTCGGGTTTAATTAATTGTAGCATTTCTATTGATCTGGAGTTTTATAAAAAGCTTGGCTTTGGATGGCACGCTGTCAGTAACATTAAATTAGGGGGCCGAGCACGGCTTAGACTGGCTCTCAAAAAGCACTAAACAGAAAGCACTGACTTAGGTATAAAGCAGTAAATAACAATGAATTTTAAAAATAAGGCTGTAAAACACTCATCCAGCTAGAGCAGTAAGAGGTCATCTATGTCCAGCTAACATTATCACCACGTGCTGTTCGGTGAGTCCACGTGTGGCTGACGGATGGCTTCCCCAGCAGTCACCCACTCAGACAGGCTGAGGTCGCTCCCTCTGACCAACTGTCTTCACTCCATCCACAAACAGGGCTCCACACAAGTGCTTGCTGATGGCTCTTTATTTAAAGCAGTTACTCTCTGCATTGTGGAACAAGCCCCTGTGACTTATAAGGAGAACACAGGACCTCCCATTGCCATTCGGCTGCGCGCAGCACAGCCAGCCCTTTCAAACCTGGCCCAAACCCACAGGTGATGTAACATCACCAGGCATCCTTACGATAAATGCACCTTCTTCAAAACCTGCAGAGCATTTTCCATCTGAGTGCAGCAACTTGTACCACGGCTTAATGCTCTCTTCCATACATCCTCTCCACAAAGAAAATCTGTGCCAGCTGCTATAGGAACACGGTTAATCTCTGCAAGCAGATGTCAGCCTCCAAAGCTGAGAAAATGACTTTGTTCTTCAGGAGCAGGGAATTCAGACTGCACGAAGTTGAAATGCCCTGATGAATTTGGTAACTTAAACCCAGAAAGGAAGCACCTGCTTTCTGAATAGCTGCCTAATTAAATCCCGCTGCTGTTTTATGTATTCATAATTCAATGTGAACGGTCTTTTGCTAGTTAACAACGCACTGGCTGCGGTCAAACAGCAACCTAGCCAGAAAGAGTAGAGGCAACTGCTGAGGGCAGAGCTGCTCCCACAGGGAGACCTTCTGCCACAGCTGGAGGGCCCAGGGCTGTGTAGCTGTGCTTCACAGGGCCACAGTTAAAGGCTCTGGTGACCTGCAGTTGATGTGTGGCATCTTCCCATTTATTCATGCCAGTGAATATGCTGGCATAGAGTGAAAAGTGGGGGGAAAAAAAAAAAAACAGCAACACATACAAGAAGTTAATTTTCACAAGAAAGTAAACAAAACAAAAGCCAAGAATACAAGGAAGTGATCAATCTGCCCACAGGATTAGCAACCGCAACAACAAAAAGCATGAACAT